>JACBWW010000027.1:4686674-4708485 GCA_020086605.1 Lanius collurio
AGGCCCCTCCCGTTCCCCCGCCACGGTGGTACGCGCCGCGCCGGTGTAAACAGGCCGGTCATGGGGGCCCCGGCATCCGCCGTGGGTTCGCCCCCCGGCCCTCCCTGCTTTCCCTCCGGTGCGGCCCGGGGGAGGTGGTGCGGGCTCGGGCCTAGCCCGCGGGGCTCACCTGCGGAGCGGCGGCAGCGGGGGCTCCGGGCCCAGCACTGCGCGGCGGTGGCGGCGTGTGAATGGGCGGGGTGGGGGAGCGGCGGCGGCGGTGGGATAAGAGCGTGGCCGCGCGCCCTGACGTAACCCCTTATGTAACGGCGGGGGGTGACCCGCCCCCGCCAGCCCCCTCCCACCGCCCCGCGACGGGCGGGATGCCCCGGGGTGGGTTGGGGGGAGCGGCGCACCGGCGGTAGCCCTGCGGTGCAAGGGGTCCGGTGCACCGGGGAGAGCTGCGTGTGATGCCGCCGGGGGAGCGATACCCTGGACACGGTGCGCCGGCAGTAGGTCGGTGCACCGGGGAGGGGGGCGGTGCACAGAGAGGAGGTGATGACCCGGCGGGGAGGTTATGCCGTCAGGGACGTGATTCCCCGGGGAGGGGGTGGTGCCCCGGGATCCAATAAATTCTCGGGACCCCGTAAATCCCCGGGACCCGTTGCGCCAGCAGTAGCCGCGCGGTGCTGAATGTTCGGCGCACGGGTGCTGTGCAGCCCCACCGGGAAAGGGCGGACGTGCGGTTCGGGGGCGGCTTCACAGCTCCGGCAGCGTTCGGGGGTCCCTCCCGAGCGCCGCACCCACCCCGACAGTGACGGTGCGACCCCGCTCCCGGGGATCAGCAGCTGGAATTTCCCTGGGAAATTGGCCGCCATCCCGAGAGGCATCGCCCCGCTGCCTTGCGGGCAGGGACCGAGAGTTTTGGGGGCACCCCAGGCTGGTGTGGAGCGGAACCCACCGGGTGTGGTGGGACGTACACTGGTCACCGAGAGCGGGACGCGGCGACCGCCCTACGCCGGAACCCCGAGGGGCGGCGAGGACCGGGGGGAGAGCGCGGGGCTGCAGTGATGGCCCCGCGGGATTGGGTTTTGGTTCCCCGTGGAGCTGGTTTAGTGGGATTTCTCCTGCGAGTAGGTGGGGTGGACCACAAAGGTCCCTGTCCCACTCAGTGTCCCCCAAATTGCTCTTCACCTCCCTGGCTTTCACGAGTATCCGTCCACTCCGGGCTGCGCGGGGGTCTCATCCTGCTCCTGGTGCTGCTGGTGGCTGACAGTCCCCCGGGCTCGGGGCTTTGCACGTCGCCGTGTCGCTCCCCGTGGATTTGGGGAGGGAATGGCGACCCAACCCTGCAAAATATACTTTTCCAGCCACCTCTACCGCGTTTTCCTGCCCCCCCCGCGCGGTGCCGTTGACAGCGGACACAGCGGCCGGGCAAAGACAGCGTCTGCAGAGCCGGTTCACGGAGGAGCTCTCAAAATTCCCTGATTTCTTGACCCACTGTTGAGCCATGTGCCGCTGCTATCATGCAGCCCCAGCAGCTCCCGGCTGCGTCACGCTGGTCCCCCCGGGGAAGGGTCGGCGACCCCCGGAGCCACCGCGGGCGGCTCCAATGCGGTGTTGCCCCGCGGTGTCACCGCGCCGGCTGCAGCTCCTGCTAGTGGTTTGACCTCAATTTGTTTTTAAATCGAGCCACTTCGCCTCCCAGGGGTGCTGCAGGAGCCGTGCCACAGCCCCGTGCCCCCGGTGCCGCTCGGCAGGCTGGAGCGGCGGGGACGGTGGCAGTGGCGTGACTCTCGTGTTTACGAGAGCGCCGCTTCTTGTACTGCCGTCGAGTGGCGCTTGTGCGTCCTGCCCACGCAGGGAGGTCACCGTGCGCCCGCCTGGGCAGCGCTGACCGCCCCCTGCTCCGGTGCTCCCTTTGCCGATGCAATCGCCGGCGGTTCGCTCCGGTGCGGTCACGCTCCATCGGAGGCTGCACAGCTCCGGCGGGCATTTTGGAGCAGAATCCCGCGCATCGCCCACCCGGCGTTTCACCCGACGTCCCACAAAATGCGTCTGAACACCTCCCTCCTGCCTACGGCGTGGCCGGGCAGGAGTGCAAGCGTTTTGGGAGTTTCTGGCAAAGCCCTCTTCCTGAATGGGACGAAGCTGACCGTGCTGGACGATCCCCAGCGACTGCTTTCCTGGGGATGCTCCTGCCGGCAGCTCTGGGTCGCGGTCCCTCTGCCTGGGGACAGCCCCGGCGGCTGGCAGAGCTTGTCCCACCTGCAGGGACGATTTACCCCATCCCGGAATGGGGAGCCTGTCTGGTCTGGGGGAGAGTCCTGCGGGGGCTGGAGGCACAGGGGCAGAGTGGCAACGCCGTGTGACGTGAGCTGACATTAACTCCCACCTGCTTCCGCGAGTGCCTGGCACGCTCGGCTCCCTCCTCGCCGAACGCGCCTTTCACTCATGTAGTTAGGAAAAGTTAACTTTTCTATTACCGCACATTTCACTTACCCAGGTACTTAATTACCATTGTCCCAGGGAAATGTCAGTGTGACTCAGAGACACTTTCCCATTAGGAAGAGACATGAATATTAAGTTGAGTTTCCGGTAGGTGGGCTGGATCCCAGCTCCTCTCCCGGGGGACCCTGTCACCCTCCACGCCCTGAACCCATGGAGGACCCTCTTACCCAGCTCGGTAGATCTGTGGCACTTTGCTTTGGGGACAGGCGGAACTCGACCTCCCAGCCGGAGCAAAGGGAAGGAACCTTATTCCAAAAGACATTTCCCTGTATATCCTTGGGGTTTGCTCCATCTCTAAGACATCTCTCTCATGTGCAATTACCCTGTGCAGGGAGGCGGCTGCACTCCAGGCTGCTGGGTGCATATATACATATATATCTATATACATGTATACATATATACATATTCATATAAAAATAAAGGGTTTGGTGTAGAAATGCTCTGCTCCACCATGTCTGTGGTGCCCTCACGGCCATCAATCCCAGCAGCAAGGGTTAAACTGCCCGAGGGCTGCCCACACTCGCTCAGGGTGTTATGGTCATTTGCAGCTGCATTTTGCTCTTCTCAGCCTTGTTCTGTGTCTGCACAGCCCAGCACACCCGACACAGCGAGGCGGGGCCGTGATCGCCCTCTGCCCCTGCGGGGCCTGAGCTCCATCCCGCCCTTGCTGCAGCACCGGGGATGGGTTCCTCCGTTGGCCCTGAGGGGGATGCAGGATGCTCTGTCCTTGCCCCCCACCCCATGCCCGGCTCCCTTGGTCCCTCCATGCTGGCACAGCCTGAGCCTGGATGAGTTAAAATCCACCTCCGAACAAAACCCGTGGGGTCCTGCCTGCTTTTCAGGGAACAGGTGGATGCCAATGGAGCCGGCCACCAGCCCTGATGGAGGACCACAGGCACAAGCTGCCATGGCTGCTGGGTGCCCAGCAGAGGGTCCCAGCTGTGTTGATGGCCCCCACTTCCCTCACCAGTGCTGGGGAGGGCTGAGCAAGGGGGCACCAGGTCCAGCAGCTGGTGTTCGAGCTGGGAGAACGGCAGGTTGCTGGGAAACATTCCTCTTGAGCTCCGATAAAAATAGCTCCATCTTCAAGGCAAAAGGACTGGCTGCGCTGCCAGCGACGCAGGGGATGTGTCTGCACCCATCGGGGTGTGGGGGGCCGGGGCAGGGTATCCTGTGGGGTCTGTGCCTCGGACCCCCATCCCACACGTCTGTTGTGACATGGTGCAGTGGAACAGTGGTGCAGGAGCACGGGGATTGCTGTCATTGCCCCAGTGCCGTTCTCCTTTATCCCCAAATCAGACTTGGGAATGTGTGAGAACAGGAATCAGGGCTGAGTGGGGAAAGAGGGGATGTCTTTGTCCCCCCACCCAGCTCCCCCTGCCCCTTTGGTTCGTGTCTGTGTTTGCCCTCATGAGGAGGGGGTTCAGGGGGATGTGGGACTGGGGGGACGCCCCGTGGGTCTGAGCCCTGGTATTGCAGAGGTTGGGGGGTTTCTATTCTAAGGCTTGTTCACCAGACAGCAGGCAGGCTGGGTGGCTTGGGACATCCCTTTCCCGGAGCATGAAGACCCTCTCTCCCTTCCCAGCAGCTTTGGATGAGCTCACATCTCTCCCCAGCACGTCCACGAGGACGGAGCCTCTCCCCAGTGTGGGGAGCAGGGTGGGAGGAGGTCAGGGTTTCACCTTGCGCCCCTCCCCTCCCCCATCCTCCTTGGGCAGGATTTGAATTTGGTGTCCAGGGGACTCACACTCCCAGCAGCTAAACCCCTCGGGGACCGGCTACGTGGGAATGCAGACAGACCCCATCCCGGTCCCCTGCCACCTTCCTTGTTTAGGGCAGCGTTTCGGCCCCGAGCACGACGGAAGTCTCCGAGTGATACAGCCGCAGCGGTGGGATGTGCACCCCGTCCCCGGGACAGCCGGGGGGCTGAGGGGAGGCCTCGGCGGTGCGGGCGAGCCTGCTCAGGAGGTGGCGGGGATGCTGCGGGGCTGATTATTCACAGCTTCCCTCGCCCCGATTGGCTCTGCCGCCGCGCACAGCCGGGCCCCGCCGCAGGAGGAGACTCCGTGGCCATAAAAGCGGGGTGGAAGCCAGCCGGCGGCGAGTCCGGCGGGCAACCCGGGCAGCACCGTGGGGTCACCTGCCAGTGTGGCCTTGCCACCGATGACTGGTTCAGCCTGACGCCCGTGGAGCGACACCCATCAGCCACGACCCGTCCTGACTTGGCGAAGGGGGTGCTCGGCGGGACAGGGAGCAGCGGCAGGTAGGGCTGCCGGGGTTGTCATCCCCCTTCCATTGCGTGGGCACAATCAGGGGATGTCTCTTGCTCCCCAAAAAGCGACAGTTTAAAAACACCCTCTGAGCCTCAGTTCAGAGAGTTGGCTCGTGGTTGGACTTGTGTTATTTTGGGGGGCTTCCACCTGGCTGTCGGTCGCTCTCATCCTTTGAGCACTTTCAGAGCCCATGAACAGCTGTCCAGAGCTCTGCTGCGGTTCATTTCCGTGCTGATGCCATGCCTGCCATCCTGGCAGCAGGATCACCCAGGGCTTGGAGGGGCAGAGAGGATGGGGGGGTTCTCTGTCCCCCTTCTTGGCTCAAGCAGCAGTGATGGCTGCAGTGCTGAGTTTTGAGTGATTCTATTCCAAAAGTTACTGACTTTTTTGAGAAGCCTTATCCTGACAGTTTCCAGGAATTTTTTAGAGGAAAGGCACTGCTGGGAGGTTGATTGTTCTTCTCCACCAGAAATACATGCAGGATCCAAACCTGTGGAGTTGGACCTCTGAGGGAGGAAGGATCTGCACAGTCTGGGAGAGCTGTTCACGTCCTTCATTAGGTATTATTACAGGTTAATAAAGGTGGGGTCAATCTCTGCTCTCCAGCACACATAGTCCTGATTCCTCATCCCTCCTTGGGTCACCAGGTCTGTAATTGGCCCCTGGGGTGCATGAATGGGGCTTGGAGGTTTTCCAAAGCAAAGCCTGGTCTTTGAAGACTCAAGTGGAAATGGGACAGGGGAGGAGGGGACATCGGCATGTACCTGGCACAGGTGGAATGTGCTGAGAGTGGCCACAGAGGCTGGAACACAATGCTGGCATTGCCAGACCCTGCCACAATCCTTCCAGGGTGTTCCTGCAGGAGGGATGGCTCTGAAGCCGTGGGCTCCTCCAGGTAACGCAGGATTGAGCTCGAACTCTGCTTTTCTTCTCCCTCCCTCTGTGTTCTTTACGCTTTTTCCTCCCTGCTGCTTCTTTCCTTTTTTGTCCAAAGCCCTTTGTTTTCTTCCCCTTTCCCTGCTCCTGTTTTGCCAGTCCTCCTTATCCCAGCCTCAGGAGTAGGCAGAGCACTGCCGGGACATTTGTGGCACCACCTGGACACGGTACATTTGCAGTGGGGTGTCCCAGGATGTCCTTGGCCACTGTGCCTGGAGAACTGCAGCTCCCCTGAGTGCCATGAAACCCTCTGTCTGCAGCAGGGTGACAGGGATGGGACACGCTGTGTCCAGAATGGCCACACTGTGCAGTGTCCGACAAACCGGCAGCTTTTTCCCAGCATGGGAAGAGAAGCCTTGTCCTGATGGTGTTTACAGCAAATTTTTACAGGTGCTGTCCCTGTGCGCTGCTCTGGTGGCACCCATGGGATACTGGAGCAAGGGAGGGGGAGCGGGTGGGGAAAGGGAGGGAAAATGTTCCCAGTGGGGCTTCTGGGAAGCAGTTATCAGCTCTTTTTGGGAGCTTCATTCCCTCTAGTGCTGCAGCTGGCACCTACCTGTGCGGCTGGCATGTCCTCGCTCCTCCGTGCTGTCTCGGTGGCCCTGAGGCAATAAGAGACTGTCCCCGTGTCTCAGTGGCGAGGGCTGGCTGAGGTCCCACCGTGCCCCTGCCATCCTGGGCAGTTCCCAACCTGTTCCCTGCTGTGCTACCAGGGCACTGGGGTGATGAACGGAGCTGGTGGCCGTGCAGCCGAGGAATGCAGACAGCTCGACACATGATGGTGCAGATAATTCAAATTAAATTTTAATCTAGCATGAATTAATACTGTGGCATTAACATTTCTTCATCAGTACCAATTACAGTACATTAGCAGCTACTGCTGGAGAACACAATAGTCTCTAATATGCGTCATTAATGTGTAACAGATCCCTCTGGGTCATGCCTTCCCACCCTAGATAAAAGCAGCAAGGGAGGGAGGCAGGCAGGGGCTTGCAGCCAGTGCACCCCTTTGGGGCTGGCACTTACTCCAGGACTGTCATGGTCCCGGTGGCACTGTGATCCTGTGGCACTGCAGCTGGGGTTGGCACTGGCCCCTGCAGCCTCACCCGGGGTCAGGTTTAGCACTGCCACCCACAGAGACCCTCTCTCAGCTGAGCACGGTGTCCTGGTCCACAGAGGCCAGAGGCCCTGTCACAGCTCCTGAACGGCTGGAGGACAGCAATCGTGGTTTGCAGGTAGGCTTGAGCCCCAAATCCTTCTTTTTTCCCCTTTCTCCTGATGCAGACTTGGTAGGTGGGAGGGAGGGGAGATGAGGCTGCACTGGTGTGGGGTTCAGCAGCCTGGGGTGAGTCCACACTGGGCCATGGCATCACCCCATCCACTTCCCACCACAGCTCTGTTTGCTGTGGCTCTTTTCCCCAAGGCCAAGGGGAAGAGCTGGTGATTCATCCACCTGCGCCACGGAGACGTGGCAATCACAGAGAAATCCAATGCTGGGGAAGAAAGGGACATTTCTTTTTAATGGTATGGTAAGAGAGATGGAGAGGATTGATGGGATGGAATTGGGATGAGGTGAGATGGGATGCAATGATAGTCCTGCCCACAGTGACTTGGTGGCCCCCAGGGACTGGCTATGGCTCCGGGCTTGTGCCAAGGACCAGGCTGCAGCAGGGTAAGGGGTCACATCTTGTGGTGTCCTTGCCGGGAGCAGCACCTGGAGGTGAGTCACATGGGAACAAGCACAGGCACAGGTCCCTGTTTATGTCCCCAGGAGCAGCTCACAGGGGGACATGGTAGGTGCCCAGCGCCTGTGGAGTGGTGATGGACCCCCCCAGAGCTGGCACAGGGATGGTGACAGGCCCTGTGCTGTCTTCCCCTCTCCAGGCAGCGTCTGTGGAGTGAGATGGCACGGCAGGCCCTAGCGCTGGCACTCTGCCTGTCCCTGTGTGCAGTGGCATCTGCCGACTGTGTCACCCAGTGTTCCCTCTGCACTGCCCAGACCCGCGGCATCGAGAGCAGCGTCCGGCCCCTGGTGAGTGCTAGCACCACACGGGTATGAGCCAGGGAGCCACAGCAGTGGAGTGTCACGGGTGCAGGGTGGCAGAACTGTGGCACCTCGTGTGGTGGTCATGGGCACCCCAGGGTGCAAACTTCGGCTCCACACCGAGCCGAGCGGGCGCGGACCTCTGGCCTTGGGGTGGGACACGCCCAGGGTGGGGTGGGAGGAAGGCAGGGCGTCACCCCGAGCACCTGGGGCCGCTGCGGCCGCTGTCTTGCAGATGTGCCTATGGGAATGCCAAGGCTCCTTGTCACCCGGCCCTGAGTGGGAGATGTGCAGGAAGGCGCTGGCGCTCCTGGCCCCGCTGGTGGCCCTGGCCGAAGGGACAGACCCGTCCCCACAAGAGGCGGAGGAGGATGAGGCGGAGCCGGAGCAGGATCTGGGCCCTGCGGAGCTGCCGCTGGCGCCGGCCAAGCGCTACGGGGGCTTCATGAAGATGATGTCTAAGGGGAAGCTGCTGTCCCTGCTCCGCGAGAATGCTCACAGCAAGGGCGGGCTCAGCAAGAAATTCGGGGGCTTCAGCCGCAAGTCGGGGGAGCGAGCGGCCCCCGAGGACTACCCAGGACCGGCAGGTGACGAGGACGAAGAGCCCACGGGTGCCGGGGCCGAGGGGCAGGAGCTGGCGCAGCTGCACAAGCGCTACGGGGGCTTCATGCGCCGCATCCGGCCCAAACTCAAGTGGGACAATCAGAAGCGCTACGGGGGCTTCCTGCGGCGGCAGTTCAAGGTGATCACGCGGTCGGACGAGGACCCCAGCGTCTACTCAGAGGAGGTCTCGGACCTATAGAGCCAGGAGTGGGATGGCGGGCTGTCCCCACACTGCCATCCCGACTGTGTCACCCCCCCCAGCCCTGTCCCCTGCCCAGCCTGGTGTGGCTGGTGTCACCCCTGCCTCATTCTCCCAGGGGACCACGGGTCCCACCCCTAGTTGTGTCTCTCTGGTTCACCTGCCCATCCTGTGCACGGAAGGGACAGTGCCACTCCTCCGGCTGCTGGCGGTGTGGCTGTGGCCCAGCCCAGGTTCCCGGGGGGGCTCTTGCTGGGGACACGTATCCTCCATCCTCCCGTGGCTGCCAGCACACAGCAGGATCTGGAAACCATCACAGCTGAGATACAGGGCAGTGGCCTCTGAGCAGCAGGATGAGCCAGGGCAGGATCAGGGAGGCAGCTGCCCTGGCCATGGGCAGAGGTGGCTGGCGCAACCACAGCACCATCACCAGGTGCTTAAGCGGTGCTGAGCCCAGCACCCTCTCCCCTCCCCTCCCCTCTCACAGTGTCCAACTAATCCCAGCAGCCACCTGGTGCCTCTGGGCTCCCCCTCCAAAAATGACCTCAGAGGCAGGGTCAACCCCGTGCCCCAACACCCAACTTCCCCCCCGCAGTCAATAAAAGGCAGATGCCAACGAAGCTGAAGCCATGCTGGGTGCTGAGCGTCCTCTGCAGGGCAGAGCAAGCACGCCAAAATGGGGTGCCCAAGAGGGACAGGGGTGCTGGCTGTGAGACCTGCAGGAAGGGTGTGGTGATATCCTTCCTGTGCCATGGGTGCCAAAAGGAATGTGGGACCCCACGCACCTCTGGAGCTATATCCTGGGGGTGACATGGCCATCTCAGCTGATGAAGTGCAGGGCAGGGACACGCAGACTGGTGGGGGCACATAGGGTGCTGGCAAAGTACCTCCTGGAGCAGCAGGGAAGGGAGGCTCTCTTAGGAATCACAGCTGCTGCCCCTGCTGGGAAGGGGCAGTTGTGCCTCAGCAGTGGGCAAACTGTCCCTTTTCTGCTCATGCGAGACCCCACCAGCAGCACCTCAGTGGTGATGGAAGCCGAGCCTGGGCAACAACTTCCTTTTGAGGGTCAGTGTAGCCCCACCACACATGACAGTCTCTGGCTCTGGTGAGACAGTGCATGTCCCAGACACAGGCCAGGCACCAGCTCCAGCCTGAGAAGGGGGGGAAGTCACTGCAGAGCACTGGAACACTCAGCTCACTCACAGCACACGCTGGGGCCAGCACCCAGCCTCCACCCCAGCTTGGGCACCCCAGCTCCAGTTCAGCTCCCTGCACCTAAAGATGCAGCCAGGCCAGCCCCTGGTCAGTCCTTGGCCATGGGGTGCACTGCTCCCTTCCCTCATGGTGCCCAGGAGCATCAGCACCATAGCCCTCACCCCAGCCTCAACCTCCTACCTTACTCTTCCCTCCCTCCAGAGCACACTACAGGGCTGTGCAGGATGAACTCCCCCATCTCCTCCTCCCTGCAGGACACACAGACCTCCAACCTCCCCTGCAGCCCCAGGACAGGTGACAAGGTGACCTCCCTGAGCACAGGGAGACGCTGATGTGCGGGAGCAGCACAGGACTTTTCACTTTTATTATAAAAATATCTTGCAAGCAAAAAGAAAAAAAAAAAAAAACCAAACCAAAAAAGTCTGTACAAGCAGTCACATTGCTCCCAAAGCACCCCCAAGGACCCCAGGCGCCCCTGGCTTCCTGTATTTCCACTGCTGCAGGAGCCAACATAGGGTGAGACTCCACAGGGTGGCCCAGGTAGGGGGCAGATGGAAGTCATTTGTCCCCATGGATGGGCCGTGGGGAGCCTGCCTGGCCCCCCAAGACAGAGCTGGGGGGTAGGAGGGAGCATATAAGTCTCTTATAAACTCTGTAGGGTTTGGGGGGTTCTTTACTGAGGCCTCCGTCTTAATTTTGCACATCTTATTCTAGTGTTAAGTACACAGCAGTACACCCACGTACAACACAAAACATTGGGGGTTTCAGCTCTAAAAATTAACAGTTACATGTCAAACAGTCAAAACATGTTACACGGTACCTGCGGGGAGCTCCCGGGGAGAGCCAGGTTGGGGGGGGGGCCCTCGCACGCTTTGTACAAGCCTGGGGCAGCACTGGTGGGTCCCAGTGCAGGGCAAGGCTGTGCACATGAAGATGAGGAGGATGCTCAGTGCTGGGGAGCCAGACCTAGAGCTCCCCTGGACGGCAGGGTGGGGGCCTTGGCTCAATGGTGTTTCAGGTAACAATGTAAGATGTAACCAAGAGTATGTATACTATCACCATCTGTGAAAACCAGGTGGGGCAGGGCTCTCTATCTCTTCCATGACACATCCCTGATAACTCCCTCCGGAGTGATTTTTTTTCTGATAATGGGCCATCAAGCCTCACTGCAAGACTCATAAAATTACATCATCCCACTGTGAGATGCTCTGCCCAGGGAGAGAAACCAAGCATTCCTAGCTGGATATAATCTGGCATTTGGAACACCACAGGCAGCCCTTACCTACTGGATTCCCAGAGGACAAGAGCTACATAACCACCACTGGACCTGCAGAGGAAGACCAGATCCTTCTACAGGACCCTTCAACAGAACCACATTTATCACTTCAGGAGGACTGCAGCCACCATTTAACCGGACTGCTACCACCACCCCGACTGACAATGCTTCAGGTTGTATCCTGATTCTGTCAGTGTTTCTGGACTATTGCATTTATTTTTGATTTTCCCTATTAAATTGTAGTTCTGATTTCAAGTCTCTCACCGGTTTGCTTTCAAACTAGTACAAATGGCCTTTTAGCCTCTTGGCCTTGGGGCGAGACGGAGGTCCCGCAGAAGGGACACTTGGGAAGAGAGGCAGACACTTCGGTCCTTCCTTTAAAGCCAGAGTTTGGTGTCCAGGCGTGGTGGCAGAGCCCCAGAAGGCAGTGTGGGGGCCCTGCTGGTCCTGGGGAGCCACGGGCCAGGCAGTAGCATCCCCATGAGAGCTGGTGTGGAGGCACTGTACACCTGTCCCTTCAGCCCAGCCGGAGCTTCCCAAGGAGCTGCTGCTCCGCTGGCTGAATCTGCATGCGGGCAAAGCCGGCACACTGAGGTTGAGCAACCCCTGATATGGGGGTCCCAAAGGGATGGAGCTGGCAGCCCCAAGACCAAACTGCCCCCAAAAATCATGTCTCTCTGGATGGGAGAAGACCCTCACAAGTATTGTGGGCTCCATTTCCATCCTAAAACACAGGTACCGCAGCACATCTTCACATTGCTCCCAGTGCTTCCAAGAGAACAGTCACAGGAGGAGCGGAGCAGGTCCCTGCAGGACACGGGGTCCCAGCAGTCACTGCTCACTTCCTGGTGATCTGGACGCTGGCATATTCGGAGCCGGCCTCCTCGGGGCGCGGGGCCGGCCGCTTGGGCGCCTTGCTGAGGTGCACCATGTCCAGGTCGGCGTAAGTGAGGTTGTCGTCGCCATTGGGTGCCTGGTTGGTCTGGATGCAGGCGTACTCCGACTGCTGGCTCATCTCCACCATCCGGCGGATGGTCTTCCTCTCCTTGTCAAAGTTCAGGTCCGCGTAGGTCAGGTTGTTGGGGTCAGATTCCTGTGTGGGGCACCAAGAGTTCCCTCTCTGGGAAGATCCCCCTGTACCCACAGCCCTGCTCTGGAGTCAGTCCCACTGCAGCTCGGCCTAGGACACCTCAGTCCCTGCTTCTATGGGGGAACCGTGCCAGCAGCCACCACCCTGCAGCCTTGCTCCACCCCATGCTACAGCTTCAAATCATGAGCCACTCTGTCCCTCTGTTCTGGCTTCAGAGCCACTGCCACAATGCCAGAGCCACCACTGAACACACTCCATAACTCCATCCCAGCAGGGCCAGACTGCCCAGTGATGCCCACGTGGGAGCTGGCAGAGCCTGGGTGGGATGGACAGATTGCTGCTGATCACGACTTTGCTCATAGCTGCGTCACCAAATGCAAAATAACTCCACAAATAGCCTGGCTGGCTATCGCACAGCTGGTTCTCCAGGCAGCACCAACCCAGACGTTACTGGGAGGAGGAGGAGGAGGAGGAGAAGGAGGAAGAAGGAGGGTGAAGGCAGAAAAAATACTGGGAAGTGGCTACCCACTTCCTGGGGCAGCTTCTCTTCCACCTCCTGCCACAGAGTGGAGACACTGAGATGTTTTAACTGGAGAACCACCACCCTCCACTGGAGACAGAGAGATGTTTCACTGGAGAACCACCACCCTCCACTCCCATCTCCAGTGGCTCCCAGCCACTCTCCCTCCCCAGTCCCAGGATGACCCACCTGGGTCGTAGCCTCACTGCTCTTCTCTGGCTCATGTAACCTGGGGAGGGACAAAAACAGTCAGATGGATGGAGCGTCCTGTTGCCTCTTGTCTAGTGATGGAGCAGCTGGGGAGGTCAGATGCAAGACAAGGTCCTTGCAGCTGCACCCAGCAAGACAGGTCCTGAGCAGTGGCTCATGTGCTGGTCCAGCTGCTTCTCTGCTAGCCAGAGACCAGCTCCCACCAGCCTGCTCAGCCCCACCACAAGCCAAAAATCCCCCCAGGGAGAGAGCCCCCAGATGGGCAGAGCCTGTGCCTCTGCCTTCCCTTTCACAAGTTTTGGGGACACAGCTCTGTCCCAGTCCTGAGGGACTCTGTGGGTTGGGGGTGTTCAGCTCAGAGTTCCCAAAGGGTTACCCAGTGAGTAGAAGAGATCTGCACTCACCTGGCAGACGGCGAGCTTTTACCTGCTGGAAGACAAGTAGTTTAGGAAAGAAATAATTCAGAAAATAAGACAAACGCCCCATGTCCCTGTGCACAGAGAACACATGCAGAGACTGCTTCAAGGACAAGGACACATTTTTTCCCAGAGGCAAGCGCCTGCAATTCCCTGGAGTTTCAATCAATTTCTTTCAGGACTGTTCCTAGGGGAGCACAGGAGGTGCAGGGCAGGGGTCAGACCAGGTGGAGCTTTCCCTGCAGCCTGGGCAGGACTATCCATCACCCCATGGGGCAGGACCTGCAGCTGCACTGCCAAGAGTTATTCACAGCAGGGCAATGCGAAACCCATGGGAAAAGAGAGGAAAAATGGGGTTGGGAGCAGGTGCCTCCCCGCTACACATTTGGCTCCCTTACCCTTGATCTGCTTCGTCCAGATGAGGTACAGAATAGCAGACACCAGTAGGGCCAGCACGATGCAGACCACACCCACCACGATGTAGATGAGCATATCATCTGAAACATCAATGAAAAGGTCACCATGGCCCAAGAACGTGGTACCTCCCAGTCCCTGCAGCCTCACAGATGGGATTGGCCCAGTAATGCATGAAGCACCGAGGAGGACAGCTTGGTACCTGACACCGTCACATCCCCCAGCCCCCTGATATGGGGATTTGGTCCTTCAACCATATTTGATGGAGCTTTGAGCTTCCTCAGAGAGTGACACCACACAGCCACCCTGGCAGGCACCCCATCCCAGCAGCCCTGACGCACCCTTATCCATCTGGGACTCCTTGCTCAGTCCCCCCTGGGACGGGTTGGAGATCCACAGGATGGCTGAGTAGTTGGCAGGGGGCTGGGCATCGTGCACCACCACGCAGGTGATCATGGACCCGTTTTTCTCCTCTGTCGCTTGAACCTCCACCTGGCTTCTCAGCTCGAACAAGCCCCGGGGCAGCTCCGATGGCCGGGAGACATTCTCCGCCTTTATCTCAATGCCATTCTCCAGCCAGGAAACAGACATGTTTGCTGGGTAAAACTCCTTCATGTGGCAGGTGAAGGTCACGGTCTCGTTCACCTCAACGGGGCTCGGCTCAGCGCGCACTTCGACACGGGGGGGAACTGGGAAGAGAGGCAGAGCTTGGTGTTTGGTGTCCCTGGCTCTGCTGCCCACAGGGCACCCTGTCCCTGCCTCAGGATCCCCTGTCCTCCTCCCAGGGCCCCCAGCCCCACAGGACAGGGACACCCCAGTGCGAGTCCCCCAGCCCTCACCTCGCAGGGCCCTGCTGAGCTGGTACGTCCCACGCAGCGGGGCCGGCAGTGTGGAGTGCTGCACCTCACAGATGAGCTGCGAGCGAATGTCATCCCTCTGCAGGGTCACCATCACTGTGCTGGACACGTTGTAGGATTTCACCGGCCATTCGGTGACCTGAGGCAGCTGAGCCATCAGCTGGTCCTTGTTCTTGAACCATTTCACCCCAATTTCTTTGGGAAAGAACCCTCCAGTCGTGCAGGTGAAAGGCACCGACTGCCCCGGCATCTCTCTCTGCTCAGGCCCAGACACGAGTGGGGGGCTGGGTTTGGCTGTGGGGAGAAGCACGGGGCCATCAGACCGGGCTCTGCCCCCTCCCAGCCCTGCCTCTGCCAGGAGCAGGGCCTCCTACATGGGCACAGGGATGGCCCATGGGATCCTCTCCTGGAGCAGCCCCTGAGCCCTTCCCCATCCCTGCTCAGCCTAAACAGACCCCACTGGGCTGGTTCTCAGCAGGAGCTGCTCCAGGAGCCCCACTCACCTTGCACAGACACCTCTGTGCCATTTCCACGCTGAGACACCTCCTCCACTCCAGTGAGTGTCTTGACAAACTTCACACAGTAGTAGGTGCCCATGTCCTCAGGCTGAACGTTCCTGATGTGGATGGTGAAGTCTGTGTCAGACCCAACCACTGCTCTTGTCACATGGGGTAAGGAGTAGTCCCCTCTCTGGTCATAGACAGTCTTGTTCCCACTGCCCCAGCCCTTCAGCCACCTCACAGGACCAGGGGCAGCAAGTGCAGACATGGTGCAGTTCAGGGTGAGCGTCCCTCCTGCTGTCACTGACACCTTGTCCTGGGGCTGCTGTAGCTCGAAGTTCTGGGCGCCCACACCTGGAGAAAAAGGAGACCAAGTCTTGCCTGGCACTGCACATCCAAACTCCCTACTGTTCTGTCAGTTGGGACAGGCTGAGCATCACACTCAGTTAGCAGGTACCACAGGCACAGTGCTCTGCCCACAGGGCTTGGCAGTGCAGCTAGATGGAGCTTTGCTTGGTGACTGTCCTGTGCTCCATATCATGGAGCACATCCCAGCTGCCCATGCCTCTGACACACCAGGCTGTCTCTCAGTCACCTGGCTTTGTCAGCCAGGAGAAAGAAGGGCACAAAATTATGTGCTCCAAAGAGCCGACTCCCATTACCAACATGACACTGTATTTTCTGTCCTCAATCTGTCCCTTTTCTGTATGGAATCCCACCTCTGGTGATCCCAGCAGGACACAGCCAATCCCCCCACCAATGCCAGCCAAGCAGGCACTGTTCCTGCTCAGCAGCAACCACAGCGAGCCATCCCCTTTGGACCATCTCCACACCACTAGTCCTTAATCCAGTCACCTGTGCCTCACCTCCCTGCTCAGACAGCGATGTCCCAGATAACCCCCACTACACATCTATGGGTTACCCAGGGATTAATTCTGTCAGTGCTTCCCATGCCAACATAGTTATTGCAACCAAATTCATGAAAGATTTCAATACTGGTCACTGCTTAAAGGAACATTTTTTTTCAGCCATATGAGGAGAGAAGTGAGGGAATCACTTAGATCCACCTGCTGGTAACAGGTGGCTGTGGCACCCAGAACCAATGTCATGGTCACACAGATCACCTGTTTGAGCAGGTAATACTGAGCAGCATGGGGAGCACATGGGCCAGCACCCACATCTCTTACACTAGAATCATGGAATCACAGAATCTTTTAGGCTGGAAAAGCCCTAAGATCACCAAGTCCAACCATTAAGCCAGCACTGCCAAGCCCTCAGCCAAACCATGACCCCAAGTGCCACATCCACACTTCTTTTAAATCCCTCTAGGGATGGTGACCCTACCACCACCCTGCCCTGGTCAGGTCTCTTACCCTTTCAGTGAAGAACTTTCCCCCAAAATCCAACCTAAACATTCCCTGGTACAACTTGGAGCCCTTTTCTCCTGTCCTGTTGCTTGTTATTTGGGAGAGGAGAATGACCTCCACCTGACTACAGCCTCCTTTCAGGGAAACCCAGGACAGCAACTCCTGCCGAGGCTTCCCTTTGGACATAGCAGGATAATCTCTGGCTGGGTGGTCCCAGGAGGGCCTGCTGTAGGACAAGCTGCTCTGACCCCTCTGGCCACAGCTGGCTCTCACAGAGACCAGAGCTGATTTTTGGCAGCTGTTAATCCCTCCTGACTCACAGTGGTATGTGCTGTACCCACAGATGTTCTCCGTTCCACTGTGTGCGGAATTATTCAATCTCTACGGCCAGAATTACCAGGATCGGTTTCTCCAGACTGCCCCAGTTAAAGGCTTTTTGCCCAGGGCATCAATCCACAGCATCCTTGGCCAAAACCTTCAGGCCTTGGTGTTTCCCTTTGAAGACATGTCAGGATTAACACGGCAGCAGCATTCGACACCAGAACAAGTTTTTCCCACAAAACAAGCACAGAGGGATGGAGTTGGTTTGTGTCATGTCCAGATGAGTCATTCACTCTGAGCCTTGGTCCTGCACCTGAGCTGTGGTGCTCTGGGCACCTGTGAGGCAACCCTATGCTTCTCAGGTGACACCCAAACTGTAGGGAGCAGCCCTGGAGCAGAGGCCCCATGCACTCCATGTGCTGAACATGGTGCTGACGCAGGGCAAACACCACTGGATCTGCTTCTGTGGCATCTCCTGAACTTCTCCATCTCCTGCTGCTGACAGATCTTTTGCAAGAAATGGTTGAGAAGCACAGAGGAAGTTCACAAGCACAGAAGCATCATCACATCATCCGTCTCTTGCCAAAGCACTGCACGTGGATGTGACACAGGCAGGGACTAGGGTGACACAGGCAGAGAGACTGGCATGCCCAGCCAGCAACCACACAGCCCCCCACATATCTTGGGGGACACAGTGCCAAGTACTGGCTCCACCAAATTGGGCAAACAAAGCTCAGTAATGAGCAGCACTCAGTACAGCAAGGGACCCGTCCCACGTGTGGCCACAGGAGCCCAGGGCCAGGCCCGCTCCCCAGCATACACTCTGTGTCCTGTGAGCAGTGTGTTACTTACTGCTCCCCTCTGCAATCCTCTGTAAAAGCAACTTTTATGGAGTGGTTTCCCCCATGTCCCCTTGAGGGTGCCCTGCACTGGGTAGAACAGCCCGCACAGCCCAACCCAAGCACCTCCACTTCATCCTCCCTGGCTCCATCTGCCCATCTCCCCATGAGGCACATGGTGTGCTAAGGGGGAGAGCTGGGGAAGTACCTGCTTTGGGGTCCCAGAGCTGACCCCAACACCAAAGAGTGTCAGGGTGGGCACTGCTCAACCCCAAAGCTCATCTCTTGGTTGCAGTGATGGGTCTCAGAGAAATGTCCACAGAAGCACTGGGACATTGAGCTGAGCATGGCTGGGTGCCCTGCCTGCAGCTGCCATGCCTGGTGTGCAGCAAGGGCTCGCCACTGCCTTGGCACAAGGGTCCTGCCTTCCTGGGACCGCAGGGATTTGTCCCTGCAAGCAGCAGGGATCTCTCCCAGGGGCCAGATTTGCAGCCACACATGGATGGTCTGTATGCATTCCACGCCACCGAGCCCGCATTCCCTCCTCACCAGGGCAGCAGTGTGTGAGCACCCTGCCTGCCTCCCATGCCCAGGGATCAGCAGGAATGGAGCATGCTGGTGTCCAGGGATAGGATGCAAGGTGCGTTCCTGACTGCTACTGCTCCCAGACGAAAGAGGGGGGAAAAGGGATTCACACTGCCTGCAGCACTGCCTGCATGGGGGCTTCACTGGCAGCTCTTGGTCACAGCAGAAAACACTGTGAGGCTCCAGGCAGCCCCTCGGATAGGATTAAAATGGGGCTTTGGGGTATTTTTACATGTGTTCTGCTCTGCTGAGTCAGAGACCCTCACCCAGCTCTGCTCAGATCACCCTGTTCAGCAATTTCTGAACTATGACACACAAGCTCCAGCCATGATCCACCACAGGAACACCCCAACAAAGATCAGCTCGCATCTCCTGGCCAAGAAGCAGGAGTCCTGATCAGACTTGGCTTCTCTACCTCCTGCCTGCATCCAACACCCCACACAAGGACCGACCTGGCCTCATGCTGCTCAGAAAGACCCCAATCCCCTACAGTAGCTCACAGCAAGGCCCCCCCTCCCACACCCTGATGGGAAAACACAAAGGGGAAGTTGGCAGAAAACCCCAGAACACACAAGATAGAAAATGCAAAGTTTCCACCAAAGCTCCTTCCCTCTTTCTCCTGAACACAGCTTCTCCTCACATGCAGCCGACCTCCCCTCCTCCTTCCTCTTTTGAGGTGCTCACCCAGTGGGACTGGGAGCTCAGCCAAGCCCCCTCCCAGCAGCTCACAACATGCTTGTGCACCAGAAGAGGGATGTTGGAGGTCTTCATGCCACAAACACATGGGACACCACAATTTCTCTCTGTTATCCTGCTTCTCCCCTGCTGCCTGATGACACTTTTTTCTTAAGACTTGGATTTCAAACCACCTGGAATTGGAACACGATCCTCTTGCCCCCAAGATCACAGGGAATTTAGGTGTTCTGACCCTGTAATCTGTTCTATCCTACACTCCAGAATTAGCCAAGGGTTTTTAAGCCCTGAAAAGCATCACCTGACAGTTCCCACGTAGGTGGGAGCACCCTCACAGTACAGACCCGGAGCACTTCCAGCCCGGAGCAGAGGCAGGAGCACGATCTGGCAGAGCCTGCCTCCTTCCCGTTATTCAGTTTAATTTGGGAGCAAAATAATCCCAGCTCTTGCTGCAGTGCAAGTTTTCCATGTTGGCGACACATTTTTTCTATATTCCACCTTTTGAAGTATTTGATATTGAACAGATTGCAAGAGGCCGGGGTTTAATTCAGGAGAGGCTGCTTGGATGCTTCCTGGTAAAAATAGATTTTTTTTCCTCTGAAAGAGCTGGGTAAGGAGCTCTGGGATGGCTGTGTGCTCCAGAAACAACATGCAGCTGGTCACTGGCATCCGAAGCCCCACGGTCACTCACTGAAGAATCAGGCCAATGGGCAAGGGAACCCCAAAATAATCCTGCTGGAATTTCACCTGCAGCAGGGCTGCCAGAGGCAGAAACTAACAGGTGCTGCCTATAAAAGGCCTGGAATCTGCTGTTTAGGGAAGGCAAGGAGAGCCCTGGGGATAGCTGTCAAGCCCTGAGCAGACCCCAGGGCGCTCAGGGAGGGCTGTAGTAAAGGCTGTGTTTTACATCTGTGCCATCAGAGGAAGCCTCGGCTCACACACAGCCACCATTTCCAAGCTCCCCTCCTCCAGCATCAGCAGAAATTCATCCCAAGAGCCAAAGCCCCAGAAGCAAACTAAATTCCCCTTTGGAAGAGGCTCTGGGAAGCACAGCTGAAACCCTCTGTGGAGACACACAGGCACGGAAGGGCTCTGTAGGGCACAGTTTCTCAATGCGCCTTTGCTGTTTGGTTTCCCACATCTCGCTGCCTTTGCCCCACAGGAAGGTCTCCAGGACCTTTCCTTTTCCCCTTCACTTCTGCAGAAGCTGTCAGAACAGCCGGCAGTGGGAGCCTGGGCCAACTCTGCTGGAGTTCAGCTTAGTTTGAGCGATGGCCCAGGAGGGATTCACCATATGGAAAATAGAAGACGTGCACGTTTGCACCTAAAATCAGGGATGCAAACCACTTCACAACCCAGGGCTTTTCATCCTGGGGTGGGTTTTTTCCCATGGCTGGCTCAAAGAAATGGGGTTCTTACTCCAAGACCACATTTAATTAAGTTCAGGAGCTTTGCTGGAGCTATTCTTTCACGCAGGAAATCGCAGTGGCTCACTGGGAAGCCGCACTCACCGCCAAAGCCTTCTTGGCTCTCAGCAGCCGGAGTTTTCAGTTTGGGGCCAACACTTCTCAGTTGTGATCAGGCGACTCAAAGCGAGGAGTGCTGTGCTGAAAGCATTTGCTTTCTGCCCAAGTTTGCATCCAACTCTTTGCTCAAGAAAAGCTTTGATGGTAAATATTTCAATGGGCTTGGGAGAATGTGGGTTTCCCCTGCGGAACCTGGGCTGGGCCGTTTGTAGTGGGATCTGGCTGGAAGCGGTGGGATTGGAATAGAGCAAACAGCTCAGCAGCAAGATGCTCCTGAAGATGCATCACCACTGCTGCAGGTTTGCCTCAAAAACCCTGTCCCTCCCTTGGCAAGGAGAAGAGCGATTCCTTCGAAATCACCCAAAACGAAACACCCTAGAAAGGAAACATCCTTGAAAGCAGCAGTCACCACAGGGCTTCGTTCCTGGTGGGATGAGAGACTTCCCGCTGCTGGTAAGGGAACAGAAACAGCCAAGAGCAGCACACTTTGACTGATCCTTTGCTGTGTCCCCCAGCTTTTCTGAGGGACTGGTGGAGCCATGGGGCACCCTGAGGTTGACACAGGGCTCCGTGGCACAGGGTGCCCAAAGGTGTTGCAATCCCACCGCCTCAGTGCCCAACAGTTGAGCAGAGAAAGAGCCCACAGCAGGGTAGCAAGAAAAACAAGTTCCTAGCAGAGAAGACAGCAGCCCTCACCAGAGCCTCCCCATGCCTTCCTTCTCCACTACCATCTCCAAGTGGGAATTCGGGCTGCTCGCTGAGATTTGCCTCACCCATAGCTGGCAGGGGGTGCTGGCGAATGGGTGGGAACAACATGCCTCTTCATGCCCCTGCCGAATTCCCTGCCTCGCTGGGAAGGGGAATGTCTGCCTGCCTTGAAGTTTGGTTTGAGAAGAACCACCGGGCGAGGGCCCCGCAGGAGCCCCTCGGCCATCGCCGCTCTCTAGGTCACCGCAGGAAAGGTCAAAGCAACCGTGCGCGGAGAGGCGGCGTCATGTCGGTACCGGAGGTGTGCGGGAGTGGGGAGAGGCGAGGACGGGGGGAAAACGGAGGACAGGACAGGGAGGGAAAGCGGGGGCAACAGAACAGAGCAGCGCGGGAAAAGGGGGGAAAACAGGGCAGAGCAGGGAGAGGAGCTGTGAGGGAGGGAAAGGTGGAAAACAGGGCAGAGGAGACAGGAACAGGGTGGGAAAAAGGGGGAAAACAGGGCAAAGCACAGGAGAGGAGCAGCGTGAGAAAGCCGAGAACAGGGCAGAGCAGGGCAGCAGGGTGGGAGGGAAAGGGGGGAATAGGGCAAGGAGAAGAGCAGGGAAGCGGCAGGAGCCATGGCTTACCGGGCAGGGCGAGCAGCAGCAGGCAGGGCAGTGCCCAGGCGGTACGGCCGGGATCCCGGGGATGCGGCTCCATCGGTGCGGGGAGCGGAGCCCGCGGCTTCAC
>JACBWW010000027.1:4713370-4797263 GCA_020086605.1 Lanius collurio
CATGAGGGATTTTCTGGGGAGGCCCCTCTGTGCACACTGGCCAGACCCACTGCCTTAGGGAGCAGGGCTCCACATCACTTAATTTTGCTGTCCCTCTGCCACTGAATTAATCCCCAGCACTGCCAGGATCAGCTGGTTCCTTCCAAGCCCCTGAAATGTCTTCCAGGGAGGATGAGGGAGGGATACAGCACTGCCTGCCCACGCCGGGCTTTGCTGGGTTGGAGCAATACTCTGAGTGCCCTCATGGCATTCACACATTTTCACCCTGGGCTCCAGCAGTGGCAGCAGAGCCCAGACACTGTGAGACCACCCACCACAACCAGAATGTCCACCCCGTCTGCCAAGCAGGAAGGAAAACCCGGCTACAGCAGGGCCTGTATTCACAGTGCAGCTCACCCATCCCAGGGCCGGGCTGTGCTCCCCAGCTGCTCCCAGCCTGCAGTGGTGCCCTGTGGGGTGCTGCGAACCGGGTGACTCGGCCGGGCTTCCTTAATGCAGCCCAGCACACTCTGGGGGAATTCCTCACGGCTGTGTCAAAGCAGGAAAGGTGGTTTATATCCTGTGCCTGGCCTGGAAACGGCCCTGGCTGACCTGAAGTGAGGGGTTTTAGGGTAAAACTGCTGACGGGCCGGGAAAACCCGGCGGCAGTGCCAGCTGGGAAGGACAGGGCTGGCAGTGCTGGCGCCTGTGCCCACTGAGGTGCCGCGGGTGCTGGCAGGGCTGTGCTGACCTTGTCCCAGAGAAGAGTTTGCTCTCTGCTGTGGGTCTGCAACACGTGCACAGCCCCAGGACTGAGCTGCACGGGAAGTGGTGCAGTGACCATCCCTGGAAGTGTTCAAAAAACATGTGGATGTGGCACTTGGGGACACGGGTTAGAGGTGGGCTTGCCAAAGATGGGGGAATGGTTGGTCTCAGTGATCTTAGAGGGCTGTTCCAACCTTAACTGATGACAGGGACGAGGCCCCCACTCAGGGCAGCTCATCCGGGACACTGGGCGGCCCCAATCCTGCACCCTTTGTGCCAGCGGTTGCAAAACTGTGGGAGACATCTGTGCTGTCTGTCTGGGGCACGACTGGGCTCACCCCAGCTCTGATAGGCTCCAGAGCCACAGGGAGCCTTGGCGTCCATCCTGGGACCCTTCCTCAGCCCCAGGAGCAGAAGTGCTGAGGAGGAGGAAGTGGCAGGGAGGGCAGGCAGAGAGCTCCAGCCGTGCAGGGACATTTCAGAGCTGGGTGTTAATCATTAATGGGTTCCGGGGAGCTGTTTGAACTAAAGCCTCCCTCCCCCCTCTAGAGGGGGAAGTTCTGCACTGTACTGGTTCATGGGGATGTGATGGCAGTGCCAGCACCCAGATCCTCCAGCACACAGCCAGCCCCACAGAGCAATGCTGGGAGAAGACCTTGGTCTCCCCTTGGCGGTACCACCAGGACTGTGGTGGAGCTCAGAGCTCGGCCGAGGGGAGAGCGATATCATCTCAGTTTTCTAATGCCAGCTGTTTTTTTTTTTTCTGCATCCTCTCCAAGTTCTTTGTTGATTGCAAATCGTTATCATGAAAGCGCATCCGAGGCTGCAGCAGCAGATAACGCTGTGCTGCCGGGCCGGCGGCTGGAGCTCATCGAGGCTGCGCTGCCTGAGAATCCTGCGGCAGCTGCGGATGGAAATAAAACTGCTAACGTGAGGGATTGATCATGTTCAGCCAGCTCAGCCCATTGCTTCCTGCTTGGCAGAGCCCTTGCTGTGAAGTGCTAAAATCCAGGCTCAGAGGTGGGATTTGTGCTGTGAGACCCTGGCACCTGGGCGCTCACACTGCTGGAGCCGGGGAGATGCCCCATGGAGAGCACATGAGGTGTAGGAGACCTGGTACAACCCCATATCACCCTTTACTGCAAAGGGAGATGGTGTGTCCAGCAGTGGGGGCTTCATGGGGTCATTTGTGAGGGTGCCAGATCCGATGCCTCCCAGTGGGAATGGCACAGCTGCTGGGATGCAGGGGGGGATGCACCCCCTGAAACAGCCCTTGGAAGAGGATGCTGACCAGTCTTCAGGGACATTCCCAGCCCTACTGCCAGACTGTCCCTGTGGTCACTGTCCCCGTGTTGGCCCCATAGCAGCCCCAAGGCTCTCCAGACCTGTTGTCTCTTTCTTGTGGCTCTGTTGAGTCCAAACACATCCACCCACACTGCTTGACCCAGTGCTCCCAGCTTTGTGGGGCTGGGGTTACTCTGGGCCTGCTGCTGAGGCTGGATGGAGAAAAATGCTTCTCCAAGGGAGTTTGTGTGGTTTGTCTTTTTTTTTTTTTTTTTTTTTTTTAAAGTTGAAAGGCAACAAAAAGCAGGGGGATTAATTCTGGCAGGATCCACCATGCATCGCTCCAAGGGCTGGCCCTGATAAGGAGCTGCAAATCCAAGCTGCCAAGTGCTGCCATCCCGCTGGAGCTTTGGAGGGGCATCAGGGATTAAGAGGGTCTGTGTGATGTCTAACAGGTTTAGAAAATATTGCCTGGGATTATCCACTCACGGTGGTGACCAGAGACCTCTGAGCCGCGGCAGACGCCGGCACCAGCTGATGTCTGCTGGCGGGGTGGGGGGGTCCTGCGTGCGGGAAACCTGATCTGCGTGTGCCTGTTTGCACATGTGCACGTTCCCTCGTGTGCACACGCGTGGATGTGCAGCAGCGACGGCTCTGGGGCGGGCTGTAGGCGCGAATGGGGCTCCTACACCCCCCTACACGCCCCTGCCCCCTGATACCGCGGGGGCTGAGCCGTGCCCGGCCCTCCGTGGCTGCCAGCCCTATGCTGGGTCTGCGGTGCCAAAGGGGTGCTCCAGCCTTCGTTGTGCTGCAGCTCTGTAAGGGCAGCTCCTGACCGCCAGCGTTAATGATATCCACCCAATTAGCCCAGCCTAGCCCCAAGGATTAGCCGATGGAATCATCATCCCAAAGCGTAAGCAGTTAACGCCGCTAATTAGTCATCGCGTGAATCCCAGCCCAACCACAAACCGCAGCGGCCGCGGTAGCCGTGGGCAAGGGGTGATGCCCACCCAGCCGGGCTCCGGGAGACGGGAGCTGTTTACGGAGAATTTGCCGGGCTCGGAGATCCGTTATTTTTACACGTTGCCATAGCTACTGATACCATTATAAAATTAAGCCTGAACCATGTGGAAGAAATGGATCTGTCAGAAGGAATTATTTTCGGGAGCGCACTGTGGGTCCGAGCACTGCCCACCCCAGGGCCGGCGGCGAGGGACCGAGCTCAGCGGGGTGATGGGGTCCCCGCTGGAGGCAGCTGCATCCTGCCCGCGGGCACGTCGCTGGAACGAGGCGCCGAGCAGGCTGCGGAGCTCCGGGATCGCCTGGAGCCACCGGCGCCAGCACAGCCCCTCCGGGCTGGCATCATCTCTGGGCACGTCCAGGGTGAACAAAAGCCCGCTGAGAGGGAGCTTTCAGCCCGTGCTGTGCTCCCTCCCGCAGCGCCTGCTTTCCCCCTTCTCCTGCCTCTCTCAATATTTTTCGCTTTCCCTGCACTTCTCTGCAGAGGGACACTTGTGCTGGGCTCGGGGCAGCCAGCGCTGGGGCCACGGCCAAGCACAGCCACACTTTAAGGTCGCTCGGTCCCAGAAGGAGCAGGGAGCGCCAGGGACCCCGCGACATTCTGCTGCCGGGACAGGGAGCTCTCCAAAGGGTTTCCCTACCCTGAGCTCTTCTCGCTGGACAAAACCACCTGGAGCATCCCCAGGAGCATGCCCGGCTCACTTCGGGTACAGTGTACACGTGGATGTTGGGAGGACCACGACCACTCCAGAGCAACTCCAAAAGCTGATCCAGCATGAAAAGCCCCAGGAACTCCACTGCAGGACCCCCCTCCCATCCACCCTGGGACCCTCACTCAGGCACTGGCAGGACCCAGCACTGCAGCTTGATCCGCCCTCCCCGTGCCGGTTCCAGAGGGTGATTGTCCCTGAGCAATGTCCCGTCCAACACAGAAAGCACAAAGTGAGTCTTTCTTAAGCACTGGATGTTCCTGCTTGTCCCACGGCCCTGGAAACCCCTCTTTAATCACTGCCAGAGCCTTGGCCTCACGGTGTCCCGCAGTGAAGGATCGCACGGGCCAAAGGAGTGTTGGGCACAAAGGATGTGCATGACACTTTTCAATTTCACTGCCTGCCCCCTCCCCCTGTGATTGAAGAGATGAGGAATGATCATAGGGCAGCCCCCCATCCATCCCACACCCCTTCAGCTCCAGGGATTTAATGAAAATTATTCCAGGTTGGCCAGAGAGGTTCCCGGTAGCAATAACTGCGATAGCACGACCTCCTGTTAGACACCAGAGAATCCACAGGGACAAGCAGCATCCTCCAAACACCTCCAGCTCTTCCCAACTTAAAGCCCTGGTCTGCAGCCTGGGGGTCCCAGTTTGCTTCGTGGGCATGGCTGGGCAGTGCCTGGGAGTCCATCTCGTCCCTGAACATCCCAGTGTCCTGGTGTCATGGAACGGCTGCCCTGTACCCTGGCTGTCACTGGGGCTGTGCCTGGGGGGCTGGGGATATCCCCGCTGTGCTGGTGAGAGCCCTCACTCTATCGGGAGCCCAGGAGGGGATGAGGCTGGCAGCGAGGCTGTGGCACAGAAACAGTTCCTATGACAACCCCAAATCCCAGACCTGTTTATGCCCTTTGGTGAAAATCCACAACAACCGTGAAACCAGGGAATAAGATTCAATAGTAAGACGTGAAATAAATCAGGACCAGTGTAAAGCATGTCACCATTTTACTCTGGCTTCATTCCTTTCCAAGGAAAAGCCTGAGAAACAGGGAGCTGCAAAGGGGTGAACTAACAGGTTTGGAATTGGAGGGAGCAGGCTCCAGCTGTGCAGCATCCCAGGACTTCTCCCTCAGGTTCTCTCTTCTGGCAGGAGCCCAGCCCAAGGCAGCCAGCAGGCTACAAGCAAGACCCATGAGGTATTTCTTTCTGAGGGACAATCAAAGTATCTGAGACCCTCTTGCTCCCTTCAACCCCCTCAAAGCACCCAGCTGCTCCTCCAGCTTCTCCTGCTGCTTGCTGCTGGCATCCTGGCACAATATCCCCATGGCATTGCCTGGTCCCCTTGGCATCATGGGGTCCCTATGGCATCACAGGGTCCCCATGCCATCACTGGATGCCTGTGGTGTCGTGGGGGCCCTGTACGGTCCCTGTGGCTATTTGGGTGATGCTGCTGTGGAAAGGGACTGGCCTGTCTCTCCCTAGTTATGGACTTGTGGCCACCATGGTCTCACAGTAGCTACGACAGGGATGAGGACAGAGCAGGGGCAAAATGGTGTCTTGGACAGAGACAGTCACAAACCAGGCCCTTGGCTGGAGCTGCTGCCCTGTCAGACAGCAGAGGAGACCAGCTGGAGCAATGACTGCTCCTGGAGACACAATATCCCCTGGGCACCCACCCCAGTGACAGACACTGCCACTGTGGAGTGTCTCTGCTTCTCATCATGGAGCTGGAGCACCCCAGGACAGGGCAAAAGGCATTTATTCCTGTCTCTCCCCTTTTCTCCTTGCCCAGCCCTGGCTCCAGCACAGCTCAGCATTGTCCCACTCCCCACAAGTGCAGCCAGCCCTCTCCTGTCCCCCAGGACACGAAGGAAACACCTGCACCCCCCCTGCAGCCAGCCCATGCACTAACAGAGACCATGCTCTTCCTGGGCCTAAATTAAATCACTGCTCCCCTCCCCTCGCTGCCGGGACCAGCCCCTACCATCAGCCCCTCCCCAGGCCGATTGCTCTCTGTTACTCTGTGTTTTCTGCTGGAGGCTCATGCTCCCCATGGATCCTGGCACAGCCCACGCTTCCCACTCCAGCCCCCTCGCACACCATGGCACACACCATGGCACACACCACTGCCAGGCAGGCCCTGCCAGCCCGCTCGCCTTGGCACCTCCAGGAGATGTTTCCCACCTCCTGGCATCAGGAGTAGATCAGATACCAGAGCAGCCCCTGAGCATCCCCTGGCTGCCCAGAAGCCCATCCCAGTGCAGCCTAGATCAGCCTCCCCATCCCCTTTCCTTGGCATTGCCATTACAGGAGGTCCTGGCACCAGGCTCACACACCATGCTGAGGAACAACCCAGCTAAACCTGGCACGGCACTGCCCGTGTCCATGCACAGCCCAAAACCTGCTTGGAGCCAGCGTGTCCTCTCCCCCTGGGACACCAACACTCCCAGCACCCATCCAGGCACCACCTCAGCTCTGCACTGAAGTCCCCAGCTGTGGCAGGAGGAGCCTGGTGGGTGCCAGTCCCAACCCCAGCATTGTCCTGTGCCCACCCCCAGCTTCGGCAGCTCCTGACCTCCCACACACACCCACCAAGTGGGTCACTTATGGGATGTGACAGCCAGCAGCACCAGAAAAACAGCACGGATGAGCAATGAATCCATGACCCCAGCACTTCCTGGTGCTGCCCCCCGAGCAAGGCTCTGCTCCCCGGCACGCTCCTACCTTGTGTCCGTGCCCAGGCGCTTGTTTGTGCTTTCACTGCCGGCACACCCCAGGCTGGTGGCTTAAAGGATTTTCCTTTAATAACCACCAAATCCCTCCCCTGGGCAGTAAGCTGCAGACCTGGGTCCTTTCCTAGGTGCAGAGCACTCTGCTGGGGCTCTGCTCGCTCCCTGCTTTGCATATGCTCCTATCAAACTGGGTTTCCCCCTCCTGATTCAGCCCAGTGCTTAAAAAGCCCTAAATCCCCTTAAATTTCATTTCCCCCAGTCCTCAAGGTCTATCCCCGGTTTTGGTCTCACCCACGTATTTTACATCCTCGTGTTCACAGCCTTGATGTGAGATTTTCTGCCAGTTTTGGTGTTGTCCTGCACAGAGCCAGGGCAACCCAAGTCCTGCTCAGAGCAGCCACTGCCTCATCTGGGAAATGATCCATAGCTCCTCTTGGGAAGAGATGCTGGGAGAGGCTTCATCCCAGCACCCCTACCCCACAGCCCCCCACTGAGGGAGAAATGCTGAGACCAGCTGCTGGACCTCTGACGTGGCAAACTGACAACCACTACCATGCCCACAGGGTGCTGAGTGTCCCCAAGCTGTCCCCAAGAAAGAACTGACCCCAAATTGTACCCACTTCACATCCCCAGAGCAGGGGACTCTTACTCAGTGGTGCAAATGAATTTCCATAGCGGCTTTTCTCCCCCCTGTGACAATTCTGTGCCCTCGAGGATCTCCC
This sequence comes from Lanius collurio, assembly GCA_020086605.1. NCBI lineage: Eukaryota > Metazoa > Chordata > Aves > Passeriformes > Laniidae > Lanius > Lanius collurio. The sequence goes on from JACBWW010000027.1 coordinate 4,720,582, forward strand.
TGACAGCCCACTCTCCTGGGTCACACTGTCTTGTTTCACTTCTCTTTTCTCATTTCACAGAAAAAAGTAGATAAAGCTGAAAACTGGTGACTGTATCAGCTTTCAAGGTCACAGGCAGCAGTGCTGGCAGCAGGTTTCTCTGCCTGGGAAGCCTGTTTTGACCTCAGTTCCTCCTGCCAAGGGGGCTGCTGGGGCCACACATGGTGGGAGCTCAGCTGCTACAGCTGGGCAGATGGGTGGTTGGGGGGCTGTATGTGGTAACAGTGCCCAGTGTGGAGTGTGATCCACAGCAGAGCGCCAACTCTGCCCTCTGGATTCCAGCCACTGGCCCACTGCCCTTGGAGGTGGGCACCAAACACATGGGCACAAAGCAGGGAATGTGCATGGGGCAGAAGATGTGCATGAAGCAGATGTGCACAGACTGGCTGGGACTGGAGCTAGAGATGTGCACGGACCAGGGGAAGGGGCAGAAGGGCTGGCTGGTACCATCTGCCCTGGCCTTAACAGCACCATGAGCCCCTTGAGGAGGACAGGGAAAGGTGGGCAAGGGCTGGGCCTCAGCCTGGAGCAGCAGCACCAGGGGCTGTTCCCAAGAGTTTCCCCCTGCCTTGCCAGGAGATGCAGGTTTCATGGGACTGGACAGGTTCCCTGGCTAGGGGAGCTGCCTCGGGCAGGTGGGAGGTGGGAGCTGCCCAGGGGGCTCAGCAGTAGCACAGGGGGGCTGCAGGGGGCACACATCCCCCCAGGACCCAGTGGGACTGGCACTATTGCTCTTGCTCTGAGCATAGCAGGACTGGACAGCATAGTTCTTCAATGGCTTTAATGAGGGTGGTGAGAAGATAACACAAATTATGGACCTGTGAGCCGGGAAAGGGCCAGTGGAGGCCCATGCTGGTAGACACAGGCATGTGTGAGGTCCTCCTGGTGTCATCAGCACCACACAGCTTGCACAAGACAGAGGTGCCTGGCCTCGTGGTCTGATCCTGTGGTCAAGATGGCTTCCAGGTCCTGGGAGAGTTCCCCTGAGCTGGGGGCATGGCGAGCTGAGCTGAGACCAGGGTGTGCCATGCAAACAGCTCCACTTCTTCTTTACTGTGCCTTGCAGAAACGTCCCTGCTTCCTCCTCGACACAGCCTGGCCATGCAGGCAGCAGTGCCATGCATCATTTGGCAGCTACCCTGAGGCTGGCATACTCAGTGGGGGCAGTGCCCGGGCTCCTGCCGCGCCGCGGGGCCGGGGGCAGGGGCTGCAGGTCGGCGTAGTGGATGTCGTTCTCCTCCTTGCTGCTCTGCTGCAAAAGTGCACACAAATGGGGAACACTGCTGCAAGGAAAAGCTTGCAAAAATAACCCTAAACCATAGAATGTCCTGAATTGGAAGTGACCCACGAGGATCACCGAGACCACCTCCTGGCCCTGCACAGGACAGCCCTAAGAACCAGGTTCGAGCCAGGCTGGTGATTCCACAGCTGCAGAGGTGGCCCCCTGCTATGGTGCAGAGTGTGCAGGGACCACATGCAGGCAGCTGCTGCCCACCCAATGTCCCCCCTCACCCCAGAGTCTTGCAGAGTTCCTGCAAGCTGGGGCATCAGCATGGGATGTGCTCCCCCAAACTCACAGCTCACTCTTACCTGGCTGGGCAGGTGGGAGATCTCTGCATCCAGCACTTCACTGCGGGGGGAAGGATAAGGATGGCCATTAGAACTAAAAGAAGCCAAGTCCCCTCCCCACCCAGCTCAATTCCCTTCCCAAATTTCAGCAGGATGCCCCTGTGGAAGGCAGAGAATAGGGACCAAGTGCTGTCTGCATGTCTGGGCTGGGCTCAGACACATGGAGAGGGGCTGCAGGGAGCTCCCTGCCCTGTGCTTCCATGAAACACAGAGAGAAGCAACAGAACTGTGAACCTGTGAGTAAAAGACCTTTTCTGGGGCAAATTGCTGCTCCAGACAGGAAAGGAAGCCAAGATAAAGCAGGTGGATAAGACAGTTTACTCATTTAAGGGTGCAGAAGGAAGAGGTGCTGAGTACAAACCTGGGAGTGCCAGGGTTTCCTGCACAGCACTGCAGAGGGACAGACGAGAAGCTGCCCACGGCCACTGTCCTGGCTGGGCACGGGCTGCCTGCCCTGCCTTGGCGCTTCCTCCTGTACAAGCAAAGGGCAACGCAGAGGCCAAGGAGGAGGAGGAGGAAGCAGAGCACCACAGCTGCAGCCACCACGCCAGGAGTCAGGGCTGTCTCTGTGGAGACAGAGGCAGAGCAGAGGGTGGTGGGTGTGGGGCAGAGCAGGACCTCGCTGTGGGCATGGTGGGTGCTGTGGGATGGGGTCCCTGGGAGCAGGGTCCCACTGGGCTGCACTCACCATGCACGGACACTTCTGTGCCATTTCCACAGTGAGACATCTTATCCTCACCAGTCTTCTCCTTGAGGAACTTCACGCAATAATAGGTGCCAGCATCATTGGGCTGAATGTTCCTGATGTGGATGGTGAAGTCTGTGTCAGACCCAGCCACTGCTCTTGTCACACGAAGGGAGGGATCCTCGTCTCTCTGGTCATAGACGGTCTCGTTCCCACTGCACAAGCCCTTCAGCCACCTCACAGGACCAGGGGCAGCAAGTCCAGATGTGGTGCACCTCAGGGTGAGCATCTCCCCCACTGCCACTGACACCTTGTTCTGGGGCTGGTGAAGCTCAAAGGTCTGACCCGCCTGGGCATCCACACCTGGGCAGAGACAGAAGGGCTCAGGGATGAGCAATAGGGTGAGGCAAGGGCTGCCTCACAGGCAGAGAAGCCCCAGTATCCCCCAATTTGCAGCTGAGAGATATCCTGGGATGTGGCAGAGACAACCTGCAGGCACCAGAAGGGAGAAAACCCGATTCAAAATGAACAAGGGGCAAATCTCAAAAATGAGCAGGCTGCCCAGAGTCACCACCCCCAGAGGGATTGAAATGACATGTAGACATGGCACTTGGGGACCTGGTTTAGTGGTGGCCTTGGCAGTGCTGGTTAATGGTTGAACACGAGGATCTCAGAGGGCTTCTGCAACCCAAACAGTTCTGTGATCCTGTGGTTTGATAAATTCGCATCCTGTTCTGTCATTTGCAGGAGGTATTGCAGCTGCCTGGAGGCCAGAGAGGTGCAGAGGAAGCCAAGGGGAACTCCTGCCAGGAAAAACTCCTGAGTGCTGTTGAACATTAACACCCTGGCTCTGTTCCATACCAGCCAGGATCACTGGGGCTCTGCGAGGAATTGGGGTTCACAGCCAGGAGCCTGCCAGGGGCTAGTGTTCTGGGCAGAGATGTGCAGCCCTGTAGACCAGCGCAGCCTCCCAACCCCTCCGTGTCCCAAAACCCCTCCTGCCTCCCAAAACTCCTCCAGTTCCCGAACCTCTCCTGCCCAAAGCCCTCGATACGTTCGGCAGCGGCTCGGCGGGGCTCGACTCGGCTCTGCCGATCCCCGCCGCTGGGGATGCTCTGCTCTCCGGGGACAGTTTCACACCAAAAAGCGGTCGGGGAAGGACTATCCTCCGCCTCCCACACCGGTGTTCATCTTTGCCGTCCACTCGCGTTAATGACCAGTGGCAGACGGGGCAGGGGAGCTCCGAGAGGCTCTGAGGGGCCCCACTTCCGACTTACCCAACAGCTGCCGCTGGACGGGGCTTCGCAGCCCGGAGAGGAGCGGAGCCGCTGCGGCAGCCATCGGTTCTGCCCAAACTTTGGGAAGGAAAAGGGGAAGCGGGACAGGAAATGGAGGCGAGCGAGTGGTTAACGCTTTGGTGTCTGCCCGGGGCGTGCATGCGGGGGGCGGCAGAGCCTCCGGGCATCACCCCCCGGCAGGCATCACCCTGCCGAGCCCCCGCCGGGCATCAGTCCCGGGCCGCTCGGCGCCGAGGGGCTGCTCTGGGCTCGGAGCGGGAGCGGCCCTGCCTCCTCCCCGGCAGGAGCACCGGGGCTTAGGGATGTGGGACGCTCGGTGTATCCCGAGCCCTGCTCTGCACCACCGACCCATGAGAGACACCATCCTGCACCCCGATCCTGCTGGCAAGGGCTGGGCGTCCCCCTGGCACCCCAGGGTGCTGAGCCACAGGCTGGCCACGTGTGGGGGAGTGTGCCGGATTGGGAGCCACTTTCGCTGACTGCTCAGTGCCTGTGCCCATGGCTGTGGCACATATCTGAGGGGAAAGTGGGGTGGACATCATCATTATGGACCAGCCTTGCGACAGGAGATGATGTGGACATTGAGAAGCAAATGGGATGTAATTGCATGGAGGAACTGGGCTGGTAGTGGCCCCTTTCCTTCCCCTTTGCTGGGTGAGAGTCCAAGCATCCCGCTAAGCTAAACCCAGTCCAGCTGAGTCAGTTGAACCCAGTCCAGCAGTCCAACAGAGCTGAATCCAGCTGAGCAAAGCCCAGCCATCAGGGAGCAAGACGTGGGAATACCCATGGCTCCAATGATGCAGGAACTGCCTCTCATGTGCCTGATGCTGCTCCTGCTCTGCAGAGACCTGGGTAAGCGGGGCCTGCACAGCCCCATCACACAGCCCCATGCACGCTTTCCCACGCTGCTGGCCTGGCAGTCCTTCCCTGTGCCTATGGGTATCCAAGGATCTCCTCTTGCTGCCTCCCTTCCAGCTTGCTTTTATCTCCAGATGAAGAGTTCAGTTTACTCCAGCAAGAGTCTGGGCCCTCCTCATCCTGCAGTCCCCAGCAGCCTGGGGGACAAGTCACAGGAATATCTCTCTGTCCCCTGCTCCAGGCTCAGAGCCAGGGTCTCATGATGTCTTGTGCTGTGCCCCAGTCCTGGGGCCCCTTATCAATTCCAAACCTTCCTGCCACTGTGCTTAGGTGTGGATGCCCACGCGGGTCAGACCTTTGAGCTGCACCAGCCCCAGAACAAGGTGTCAGTGGCAGCAGGGGAGATGCTCACCCTGAGGTGCACCACATCTGGAATTGCTGCCCCTGGTCCTGTGAGGTGGCTGAAGGGCTGGGGCAGTGGGAACAAGACCATCTATGACCAGAGAGAGTCCTTACCCCGTGTGACAAGAGCAGTGGCTGGGTCTGACACAGACTTCACCATCCACATCAGGAACGTTCAGCCTGAGGACATGGGCACCTACTACTGCGTGAAGTTTGTCAGGACAATCACTGATGTGGAGGTGTTTCAGCGTGGAAATGGCACAGAGGTGTCTGTGCAAGGTGAGTGGGGCTCCTGGAGCAGCTCCTGCTGAGAACCAGCCCAGTGGGGTCTGCTCAGGCTGAGCAGGGATGGGGAAGGGCTCAGGGGCTGCTCCAGGAGAGGATCCCATGGGCCATCCCTGTGCCCATGTAGGAGGCCCTGCTCCTGGCAGAGGCAGGGCTGGGAGGGGGCAAAGCCCGGTCTGATGGCCCCGTGCTTCTCCCCACAGCCAAACCCAGCCCCCCACTCGTGTCTGGGCCTGAGCAGAGAGCGATGCCAGGGCAGTCGGTGCCTTTCTCCTGCACGACTGGAGGGTTCTTTCCCAAAGAAATTGGGGTGAAATGGTTCAAGAACAAGGACCCCATGGTGGCTCAGCTGCCTCAGGTCACCGAATGGCCGGTGAAATCCTACAACGTGTCCAGCACAGTGATGGTGACCCTGCAGAGGGATGACATTCGCTCGCAGCTCATCTGTGAGGTGCAGCACTCCACACTGCCGGCCCCGCTGCGTGGGACGTACCAGCTCAGCAGGGCCCTGCGAGGTGAGGGCTGGGGGACTCGCACTGGGGTGTCCTTGTCCTGTGGGGCTGGGGGCCCTGGGAGGAGGACAGGGGATCCTGAGGCAGGGACAGGGTGTGCTGTGGGCAGCAGAGCCAGGGACACCAAACACCAAGCTCTGCCTCTCTTCCCAGTTCCCCCCCATGTCGAAGTGCGCGCTGAGCCGAGCCCCGTTGAGGTGAACGAGACCGTGACCTTCACCTGCCACATGAAGGAGTTTTACCCAGCAAACATGTCTGTTTCCTGGCTGGAGAATGGGATTGAGATAAAGGTGGAGAATGTCTCCCGGCCATCGGAGCTGCCCCGGGGCTTGTTCGAGCTGAGAAGCCAGGTGGAGGTGCAAGCGGTGGAGGAGAAAAACGGGTCCATGATCACCTGCGTGGTGGTGCACGATGCCCAGCCCCCTGCCAAGTACTCAGCCATCCTGTGGATCTCCAACCCGTCCCAGGGGGGACTGAGCAAGGGGTCCCAGATGGATAAGGGTGCGTCAGGGCTGCTGGGATGGGGTGCCTGCCAGGGTGGCTGTGTGGTGTCACCCTCTGAGTAAGCTCAAAGTCCCAGGAAAGGCTCCCTGCTGGAGGTGGGATGCCTTTCCCAGAGTCCTGGTCGCTCACATCCTCTGTTCCATTGCAGGTGCGAACCTTCTGTCCAGCTTTGTCCTCCTTTGGGTTTGTATTCTGCTGGAGAAGGGGCTCCTCGGTGGTCTCCTCTTCTTCCTCTTCAAACGCATGAAGAGAAGAGCAGAGGAGCTGTTGCCCAATTCTGCTCCGTCTCAGTCCCTGCCTCCTCGAGCCGGGTCCCAGGGCTTGGCCACCGCCAGTAGTGTCCTGTGAAAGTGGAAATAAACGAACCGAGATGCAGAAGCTGCAGTGCGCTGCTCCATGTCTGCAGTCCCGGCCCTGCCTGTGGCCTTACACCCGTCCTGCTCTGGGGCTTGGCGCTGCCTATTCCCGGGACTCGGTGCCGCACACTGGGGCTCGGTGCTGCCCATCCCAGTGCTCAGTGCCCAGTGCCACACGCATGGTGCTCGGCGCCTGGTGCTCGGTGCTGCCCATCCCGGTGCCCGGTGCCCGGTGCTCAGTGCTGCCAACCCTAGTGCTGGGTGCTGCCCATCCCGGTGCCCGGTGCCCGGTGCCCGGTGCCCGGTGCCCGGTGCCCGGTGCCCGGCCCTCCCCCCGTGGCAGTGGCACCTCCTGCCTGACAGGGGCCGCTGTGCTCGGGCCGGGCGCCGCCCGCTGCCCCGGCTGTTTCCGGCCGGGCGGGTTTGGCGGCGCACGCGGGGGCGGTGCGAGGCGGCCCGGCGGGGTTTGGGTGCTGCACCGCGGCAAGATGGCGGACAGGGAGGAGGCGCTGAGGGAGTTCGTGGCCGTGACCGGCGTCGAGGAGGAGCGAGCGCGGTTCTTCCTCGAGTCAGCCGGCTGGGACCTCCAGGTACCTCCGCTTCTGCCTTCCGCCCTCCTCGGCTCGGCGCGGGGATCGGCGGGGTAGCGGCTCAGGAGGCCGTGGCGCTGGCGGGGGGCGGCTCTGGGCCGGAGGTCGGTGTCCCGCAGGCTCAGGCCTCGCTCCCGTCCGTCGCCGGGCTCAGCCCTTGCGGCGAGGCTGTGGGCTGGTTGGGACTGAGGCCCCTCCTGGTTCTCTCGTTCGCTTTGTAGCGGGAGCTGAGGGACGGTGGATCTGGAGTTGGCCGGGGTTGTGTAGGATTTCCTGGAATTCTGGTCAGGTTGTCAGTGCTGTGCTGTTGGCGCTGTCAGGAAACAAACTGAGGGGGAGTCAACCGCCATTCTGACCTGTTCCTGTCCCTGCTCCTCCTCAGACTGGCTGTGTTAAACTCCGAGGCTGCTCATGGATGGCACAAAAGCTGCTGTTTCAGAGCAGTAATTTTGGCATAAGCCCTAAATAAGTGCTGCAGAAGAAAGGCCCTGACAGGGAGGGTGACATCCCTGCAGTAGTGAGTGTCCTGCCATGACACAGCCAAATAGCACAACCTCCTGAGGCCTTGTGTTTGCCACGACCTGCAACAGGGGGAATGACATGAAGTGTCTTTAGTGTGAGGTGCCTTCAGAGGTCCAGCGTGACAGATGCTTCAGCTGGGTTGTTTGTGTGTGTTTTTCCTGAGGAGCTTTGGTGATTTTCCTTTCCAGATTGCGCTTGCCAGTTTCTATGAGGACGGGGGTGATGAGGACATCCTGACCCTTCCCCAGCCCACACCCAGCTCCATATCCAGAGGCACTGGAGCCAGGTGAGGAGGGAGTGTCAAGCTCCATGCTGGAAACTTGACAAAACACAAGCTCTCTAAAGCACTGATTGTGTTAATTTTCAGGAGAAGTAGCTCTGTGTTTAGGTTTGCTTGAGCTTGTGTGGCTCTCTAGAAATTGTGAAAATCTGAGTGTTTGTACATCACAAGCGTGGGTGTTATTGCACAAGTAAGCCAAAGATCAGCTAGGAAAACTTGCCTCATTGCTCAGGAAACGCTTGATTTATCTTTTGACATTAAAAGCAGTCTGTTGGTGACCTTTCAGTTGAGCAGATCATATCTCTGCGGGAAGAATATTTTCTCATTTTGTGTGACACCTGAGCTGATCTCGACGAGCATTTTACAAAACAAGAAAGCGGATTTTACCTTACCAAACTCCTCTGAAGTAAGGAAATGCTGCCCAGTTCTAAAGAGGAGTTACTGGCTGCATCTTGAAGGAAAAGTGCTCTTGGGTCAGGTGTTGGTGAACAGAGCCCACCTTGCAGAAGGAGCCTGTGTCAGTGTGGAATGTTCCAGCTGGGAATGTGTCTTGAGGCTGATGTCCTTCTTGCTGGATTTTTGCAGTGACCATCGAGTAACCTCCTTCAGAGACCTTGTGCATGCGCAGGAGGAGGATGATGAAGAGGAGGAGGGACAGAGGTAAGTTTGCAGCTGAAGGCTCGGATGCTGGGTGTTTGGCCCTCTCCTTTTGGGAGGACTTTTTGCTTGTGTACAGCTTGTTTGAAAAAAACGGTTTATGTGGCTATGAAGTTCCTGTAATGAAACATCTGAGGTTTGACAGGGCAGGTTTGTCAGTGCCAAGCCTGTGCACAAGCACATGCTCAGCTGTGTATGCACCAGCTCTCAGCACGGAGAGAAAGCCTAAAGTGGGATATGGAAGCCCTGGGGTAAGAACAGAAAACAGCCCAGATCCTCATTTGTGTCCATAGGGAATGGAAATGTGGGAATTATGCAGGGATTGTTTTTTTTACTGCTTGGGGGTTTTGGGGGTTTATTTTGGTCGGGGTTTTGGGTTCTTTTTAAGTGTTGCTTAAGGGTAAAGTAATGGAGTGTGGAGGCTGAAATAAAAATGTAGGGCCCCTTTCCAGGGGGAATGTGGAGTATTAGTAGGACAGTCTCCCACAATGTCAGCTCTAAGTAGTTAAATACCCTTAAGGTTGACAGGCAAGGTAAATGGAATGGAACTGATGTATCTGAAGGGGTGGCTCAGCCTGGATGGGCCATGGTCTGCTGGCAGCTGGGAGCTCACTCTGTGTGTTACAAGCCATCTGGAAGCTAATAAACCAAATCTTCCAGAAGCGCTTAATTGCACTTCACTGACTGTGCATCCATTGCTTCCAGTTGAGATCCATCCTTTGTGTGGCATGAACGTGTGCCTTCCCTCAGAATTCCAGCTGGATGTTGCTCTGACAGATCAGACATTTGCTGGAAGCCTTGCTCAGCTGGGTAATCGAGCTGGTAGCGGTGTTTAAAACTGGGCTTGTCCCTCTGGGCTGTTCCTCTTGCCAGGTCTAAGCATTGTTACCACTTTATTGCCATTGATCCATGGGTAATTTACAGCAATTGATATGAAAAGAAAATCTCTGCAGTACAGGAGCTTGCACGTGGCTGCAGTGGGAGACACACTGGTGGTAGCCAGTGACTGTAGATCCAAAGGGTTTCACAGAGCTGACCAAGCACAAACAAATGAGCTGTGGTCCCACCCCCTGGGTCCTGCAGAGGCAGCGGGCAGGGCTGACCAGGAGTGCTTTCTGTCAGGTTTTATGCCGGTGGCTCAGAGAGAAGTGGCCAGCAGATTGTGGGTCCTCCGAGGAAGAAGAGCCCCAATGAGCTGGTGGAGGATCTGTTCAAGGGAGCCAAGGAACACGGCGCGGTGGCGGTCGATCGGACGGCCAAGAGTGGTGGTGAGACAAGCAAGCCAAAGGTGAGGAGGGACAAGTTCTTTCTTCTCTTCCCCATTTCAGTTAAGACTCCACCATGCCAGCAGTTTGGTACTGAGGAGTCCTGAAATTATCTTAGCAGCTGTCTGTACTCCTCTCTTAGTGCAGCTCCATTTTGTGTGTCACAGCAGCAAGAAAAGCTGCTCTGTTGTGCCACACATTCGCTTGCTGAAGCGGTGACTGCCTGCAGGGCAGTAGATGTTGCTGATGCTGTGAAGCCCCTGTTCACCCACAGGGGTACTGGGGATGGGGAAGCAGCTCTGTTGGGTCTGTGTAGTTCTGTAATCCTGTACCTGCCTCTCTCTCACAGCCTTTTGCAGGGGGAGGGTATCGCCTTGGGGCTACTCCAGAGGAGGAGTCGGCTTACGTGGCAGGAGAGAGGAGACCGAACTCTTCTCAGGATGTGAGTATCTCTGCTTGGGTTTGTAGCTGTCACCCCGGGGATTTCTCTGCTCCAGCTACTGAGCTTGCCAGCCCCAAGAGTTACAAAGCTTGAAAGAAATTCACAAGGACAGAAATATGGTAAATCCTGCTTCCTGTGGGATTTCCAAGTAGAATATAATAGATTATTAGGTCTTGGGTAAGCAGTTTTCTGGTGATCTTTTAATTAAGAATCTGAGCCTTTCTTACAAGTTCAGATTGGGAAAATAGTGTGCAAAGAGCATTGGGAAATTAACTCCTCTTAATCCATTGTTACATATATCCAATATATATCCATAGATTTGAGCTGACAGCATCAGTGCAAGATTCCCTTGTGCTTGGTTTGTGACCAGACAAGGTCATGGCCGTGGTGGGAGCCTGGTTTAGGCTCTTCAGCCATGTTTATCCGAAAGGGGACTGTGGTGCCACCTTGTAGGAATTGACACCTGACCATTACATGAAAGCCAATGCTTTGGTTTTTTCCTTAGCCCAGAGGAACCTGGCTGGATTGTTTTCTGCACCTTGAAGCTCCTCTGCCTGTCAGGAACTTTTCACTTTGTGTCTGTTTTTTTGTCACCAAGATGCTCAGTGAGGCTGATTGTTCTTTTGGGGCTGCTGCAGGTGCATGTTGTACTGAAGCTCTGGAAGAGTGGATTTAGTCTGGATAGTGGAGAGCTGAGAAGCTACCAGGATCCGTCCAATGCCCAGTTTCTCGATGATATCCGCAGAGGGTAGGTAATGAGAGGAGAGAAAAGCAACAGCTGTGTTCTGAAACAAAAGTGTTTGTGGGATCCATACCTCTGAATCCATGGCACATTTCACCTGAGCTTTCTTGCAAGAAATTAGTTACTCTTAATATGGAACGTTTGGTTCAGGTAAACAGGGAGTGGATTTGGTTAATGTGGGGCCTTGAGAGTTTGAAGTAAACAAACATGTTCATATTTGGGTTGAGAATTTCTGATGCATTGTGTCACTGCAGGTGAGGGCCAGGGAGACGTAACCTTTAATTTGTGTCTGTTAGTGGAGAAGTGTGCATCTGCCCTGTCAGTTAAGCAAAGGCTCTCTGTGATTCCTGAAATTCCAGAGGTCTTGGGCTTTTTGTCCACACATTCCTGCCTTGCTGCTTCAGGCAGCTGCCTTAGGACACTCTCTTTGCAGGGAAGTCCCGGCTGAGCTGCGCAGGTTAGCACGGGGCGGACAGGTGAACCTGGACATGGAAGATCACCGTGATGAGGATTATGTGAAACCTAAAAGTGTCTTCAGAGCTTTTACTGGAGAAGGACAAAAGCTGGGCAGGTGAGAAAATGGTGACACTGGTTTACTATGTGTAATATGAGAGAGTCACTTGAGCCTTGCAAGGTGGAGCCTTCTGATTCATCCTTCTGAAAGAAAGGCACTGGGTGTCCGTGGGATGGGAGGTGTCCCTCTAAGGAAACAAGGCTCACTGATGTGTACTGTGAGGTGGCCCAGCCTCCCCCTAGCAGGAGGCAAATCCCTGGTTTGGAACCTCTGGTATATTGCATAGGAGCAATGTTTCCAAGTCACACTGTCCCGTTACCTTGTGGGTGTGAGGACTCGTGGTACCAAACGGAATGGTAGAAGTGAACTTCTAGACAAGCTCCTGCTAACGGGCTGACTCAAAAATTCTCACTTCCAGCTTGCTTGGTGTCTCCTGTGGAGGAGCTTGGGTAGTTGGGCCTGGCAGGCAATGAGCTCGCTGCCTGATCCTGGTACCTGCAGCCAGGTGAGTTTGGTTTCTAACAGCTCACCTTGCGTCTCCCTGTTGGCAGCACCACGCCCCAGGTGATGGGCACCAGCTCGCCAGCCCAGCAGGCAGAGAACGAAGCCAAAGCCAGTTCTGCCATCGTGATCGATGAGTCGGAGCCCGTCACCAACATCCAGATCCGGCTCGCGGACGGCGGGCGCCTGGTCCAGAAGTTCAACCACAGTCACAGGTACAAACACAACAGGGAACACAGGCAAGGCCTAAATGGCACTGCAAGACAGGGCACAGGTGGAGCAGGTGCTAAAATCCTGGATAGCATGCCAGAGGGAGCTCTGGGGATCCTTCTATGTGGGTGAAAGGGAATGAAACTGTGGGGTTTTTAAGGCAGTTGCTAACTATTGGTTAGGATTTGCTTTCCAAATTGGGACAGATTACAGCCAGTGATCTGACATCTTGGAGTGTGTTACCAGCAGAACTTACCTTGATGTCTCCTATAAAAAACCAAATCTCTTCTAAAGGCTTTGGAAACTGGCAGATAATTGGGAACCTGGTTCAGTTATTCTGACTTGGTTTAGACTTTTCTGTGGGGCTGTTCCCTGTGCCGAATGGAGCACTAAGGGATGCTCTTACCACAGTTCTGTTTCTTTTGACCAGCAATGTTGGCTTAGATATGCTTCATTTGACTGCTCTCTTGAAATCCTTCTCAATTTCCTCATCTCATAGTTTATACTCATTCCTCCAGTTTCTGTAAGAGTCAAGCTCAGGGCAAAAAGTTACAAAAACCTCTGTCTGTGATTGAGTTCAGGAAATGGATCCTGTGTCACTGTGTGGCTGCTCACAGGAGCTGAAATCCTCTGGGTTCTGCTGTGTGTACGAGCTCAGCAAGTGTCAGTTTGTTAATTGTTCATCGTGAAGGGTTCGGAGGCTTTCAGTTTGACAGCTGAAACAGAGACAACACAGACAGACAACACTGAGCTGAGCCTGAAGCCCAGAAAGTAGCTGCTGCTATTTCAATAAATGGGAGCAGGTTGAATCAGAATGGCCTGGTGTGGCCTGTGGTGGGAACTGGAATACAAATGCAGCACTGCAGGGCTGGGGAGAGCAGTCGTTTGTCCAGGCTGTGCAGTCACAGCATCACCCTGTGTGTTTGATCCCTTTGGACAGGATCCGTGACATCCGGCTCTTCATAGTAGATGCTCGGCCAGCGATGGCTGCCACCAGTTTCGTCCTCATGACCACCTTCCCCAATAAAGAGCTGACTGATGAGAACCAGACCCTGAAGGAAGCCAACCTTCTCAACGCTGTCATCGTTCAGCGGTTGACATAAAGGACCCCAGCTCTGGCCACACAACCACGGCGCACGGGGTCGTCTCCTCCCGTGTGTGCGCCGGCGTCGTGCCACACAGGCCCACATCTGCTCATAGCTCTGGGTTCTTAGGTCTTGGTTGGACTTTTTTTTCTCTTTAGTTGCATTTCCCATGGGGTTTTTTTGTGATGATGATGATGATGATCAGTGGACTTTAAAATAAATAAACGAAACGAATTCGTTTGGAAAGGAGCTGCAGCCTGTTGTGCCCCAGATTCCCTCAGGAGAGTTCAGTTACCTTGTGGATTGAGTTACTGCACTCAGAGAGGGGAGGAAGGCAAGGGGGAAGGGAACTCCAGGAAGCAGTATCTGTCGGTGGACTGCTCACCACAATTCTTTCTCTTCCTTCCAGGGCCTGCTGCAAAGTACTCCATTTTTTTTCACACATTAAATATAAACTATCTGAGAATGGGTGATCTGATTGTCAGGTTAATGGTTACACTCCTGTAAAAGCATTGTGGGGGAAGTCTTCATGAAAGAGCTTAGTGTGGGGAAAACTCCCGACATGTGTGAGGTGCAAGGTTTAACACTTCCCATGCTTTTCTGGAGAGAAATCCCTGACTTTCCTTCCCTCAGCAGAACTCTTGGGGCATTCATTGCAGTCCCCACCTGCTCTGCCTTTGTTTTTCCCAACAGGCCAGACTGGCTGCAGGTTTAAATTGCTGTATTGCATTTCTTTGAGAAAAACCCTGCTGCTGACTTCTTTCCAAGAAGGCGCTAAGCTGAATCAGCTTGAAGTGACTGGAAGTAAAAGGCAAACAGAGTCTGTCTTACTGGAAAGCAGGTTTTGTCCTGAGAGGTGAATTATTGAGATGGTTGCAACAGCTTGGGTGGAAAAACTCAAGACTGTGGCACCCTTTGATGTATTTCCTCTCCTCTGCTGAGGACTAACATGGCTGAATTCCTGGAATTCTCCAGTGTTGGTCTGTTCTGTTTTGGGCTCACATCTCCATCTCTTTCCCTCCCTTGAACAGAATCCTGTGGGTGAATTCCTTACGCCCAGACACGAGGCTCTGGCAGTGCTGGCATAGTTGCCATGGAATATTGTGACATGGCGCTTTGCAGTGTCCCTCAGCTGCTTCTGTTTCTGTTCAGGGCTTCCAGGCAGAGCCCAGAGCTGTGCTGAGTCGTGGGCTGCAGCCACCGGCTCCCTGGGAGCGGGGTCCTTGGGAAAGGCCGTGCTGCTGCCCTGCTGAGGGCTGGAGTGCTCCCTCCCCATCCTGCCTGGGACACGCATGAGCCCCGCGGCCACTGCGCCGTCACTCCACCCCCTCAGCGCTCGGAAACTTGCGGGTCCTCCCCTTGGTGTGAGCGGAGGGAGCTCGGGAGCAGGCTGGGGAGGGCCGGCAGGTTGGGCAGGTTCAGCGTGAGGAACTCGCTTGGCTGCCTGTAGAACACAAACCAGCGGGAGCAGAGAGCAGCCCTCAGCAAGGGCATTTTTACAGCAGTTTCTCAACTGAGAGCTGGATTAACTCACATTTTTCTTTACTAAACGGACATAGAGTGTGCATAACAACCAATTTGTAAATTATTGTGAAAATTGCCATTAAATCCCACAAACAGGAAAACAGTGTTTGACCCTTTCTAATAACAGCTGCCATCTGGTCTTGGATTTTGGATCCTGTTCATGAGGGTGTCTCCTCTTTGGGTTGTTCTGTGAGCAGACTTCCTGTGCTGAGCTGTCTTCTGCTAAATGAGGTTCAACCTTTCAGCAGCATTTTTAAAGATTATTTTTTGTGACAGGAGAGCTTGGGGTTCACCTGCCTGTGCATCACTTGCTGGTGTATGTTATGATCAGTGAGTAACCTGTGTCAAAAGGTGCAGAGAGAACTGAGAAACGGAATTTCCCTTGGAGCTAGAGTTACAAAACTGCCTTGTGGAGTTCTTGTATCCCGATCTTCACATGTGCCATTTTGGGGACTTGGGACAACATCTTCCAGAGTGCTGGACAGGATGTATCCCTAGACCCAGAAAGAAAGTTTATCTAACAGAAAGGGTTCAATTACTTGTCTCCTGCTTCTGCCTTTGTTAGCCAGGGAGTCAGAGCACCAAGGTGGTGCCCAGCTTGTGTCCATGGCCCTTGGATGGGGCCATGTTCACACCTCCAAATGCTGTGAGTGTTGGCAGCCACACAGCAACTCCTCCAGCTGCTGATCCCAAGGTTTTGCTGTGCAGATTGTGCTCACCCATGGCAAGTTTCACATCCAGCTATGCTGCCAGTTCTCTCCTTGCTGCTAGGAGGGAAAGGGGATAAACCCAGGGGCTCAGAGACTTTTCTCTGCCTGAAAGGGAATTTTCCTCGGAGCCGGAGGGTGGCAGTGCTGCAGAAAAGCCGCTCTGCCTCGAAGGCTTCTTGGAGGAGCTCTGCCCGACTCCTGCTGGGAGCTCCACCTTGTGCTCCGGTGTGTCCGTGAGCACCTCTGGGACGCCGCTACCGGCTCCTCCTGCCTCCGATTCTGTCCTTGGTTTTTGTAAGTAATGAGCAGTGCTTATCTCCTGGTGAGCTGGTGAGCTCTGCCCCACTGCCCGATGGAGTGCTGAGGTGAGATCAGTGACCAAGGTAGATCTGTCTTCTTCCAAAGCTGACAAAAGAGCCCGTGGAACCAATTGGAAGTGACATATGTGCAATCACCTATATTAAACTGTCTCCTGTGAGCTGGTGGTGAGCTGGTGAAGTGTTTCGCTATAAAATAAAATAAGCTCTGAAGCAAAAATGATAAGCTAATTAACAAGAAAGGGCAATACACCAGAACAGGAAAAAAAGAGTGAAGTAAAGAGACACTGTGATTTTGTAAAGAAAATCACTTTGTCACTTTTACAGTCCCATCCCTGAAAGAGTTTAAGGTCAGGATGGACAGGGCTTGGAGCAACCTGATCTAGTGAAAACTGTCCCTGCCTGTGGCAGGGTATTAGAACAAGATGAGCTTTAACATCCCTTCCAACCCAAACCGCTCCTTGGTTCCATGATTCTGTTTGACGATGTGCCCCTGCAGTAGAGAAGTCCTTATTTCTGACACTCCTGTAGTTTTTGATGATTAGTGAGTTTGACTTCCTCTCAAGTAAAATCTCTTGCCTTTGTTATTCCATTTCTGTGTTCTAACAAAGTTACAGACCCAGACTGGGCATTTCTAAAACTGATATTTATGCACACAAAAGTCTTTCTTCTCCTTTGCCTGAGAAGTGTTTCCCTGTAAAATTTTCCTTTTTTTCATTGATCATTCTCCCACAAGGAGGTTGCGCTTGTCTTCCTGGCCTTTCACACCCCAGTGTTAAGGCAGTGGTCCACATCTCACATGAAAACTCAACTTCTTTTCAATTTCTGATACAGCCCAGTTTCAGGACTGTGCTGTTCTATCTGGAGCTGATGTCTTTCACTGTATCCAACTGTTTTCTCCAAATGTTGCATTTTAACAGTTTTCCTTAGCTGAGTAATTGTAGGACTTCCTGGGATTTTTTCTTGCGTATGCAGTTCTTTGTTTCCTCTTTTCATATGTCCTCATTGCTAAGGTTTAGTTCCTGTGTTTTCTGATAGCATTTCACACCATTTCCTGGGATCTTTGCCTCCCCCTCTGTAATGCTGCTTTTGCTGTGGGATGTTTCCTCATCTGTGTTTCTTACATGCTCAGTGCTCTGCTTACCTCAAGGAGGTTCTGCTATCCCAGGGTCACAGTTTTTTAGTGATCTTGGTGTAGGAGCACCCATTTCTAGGTGTAGCTGTACCTTTAGCTGTCTGTTCAGGTAAAACAAAATTAACAGCACGAAGCAGCAAGTTTTAATTGGCTTGTTTTGGCCCCAAACTCAACTAGCTCAGCTGGCAGATAAATGGAAGCAGCATAAAACATATGGAGAAAGAAATCCCAGTGAGTACAACAGCACTATTAGAAGATGACTGGAAATGTAGGCTTTTTTTGTCTTGTTGCTTTTTGTTATAATCAGTTATATTTAATTTAGGCTTTGCTTCTTATTGTTGGATAACCCTACATCCTTTCTGAAGGAAAAAAGGGACCTTCTGCTTCTTGGGCAGGTCTTCAGCTCCCTGTGTCTTGACTTAGAGGAGTGGTTAAATTATGTCAGTCTGCTCCTGGGATGTTCTCTGGAAGTTCAGTCAGGAGGTTTTCTTTTGAAAGCAGCACTGCTTTACAGATCCTTTGTTACCAAGAAAAAGGACCTTGAAATGATGTTCCTTCTGAATCTGTAGTTAGATTGGAAAATCTGCTCCAGGGATTGGTGTCACAGTCACATAAAACAAGATGCTGTGGGGTTCTTCAAAGCCCAGCACCACGAGGGGAGGAGCTGTGATACCTGTGTTAATCCTTGGGCAGGAGATGCTGTCTGTGCAGGAGTTTGCTCCTCGAGGTACCTGCATGAAGGATTGCTGGGTTGTGAAAGCAAGAAAGGCCAAGCCCCTTACTGCTTCTGAACCAGGTGAAGACTGGTACTCTTAAATGAGAGATTTAATGAAGCAATGAAGTTGCTTTTCTCACCAGGTTGTGGCTTTCCATTGGTGCTTGTGTGGTAAACGTGGCATCCTCCAAGGCAGGGTGTCTGACAGCCACTCCAGGCAGGGCTGGGAGCCGGAGCCTGCGTTTCTCGGCTCTGCCTGCTGCCAGGACTGCTTTCCTGGCATCTCAGCTGCATCCCCATGAAAGAAAAGCCTGACAGCTCCTCTCATGCTGGGAGACTCAGAGCAGGTTTTTCTGAGATGTGTTTCTGTACCTGTCCTGCAGGCACAGGTACACGAATGCACACGTCACTGCTCTGGCTGGTCTGAGGAGAATCAGCCACGGCATGCGGTCACTGAATCCTGCCCAGCTGGGTCTCCTCCCATCCTCGTGACCGAGGTACCACTGCTCTGCCAGCTTTATGGTGTGCTTTGGGCACTTTTGTTTCACCTCAGGAAGGAAAAAAGACTGAAGTTATTTGATGTCTGCTGAGAGTTCAGCTGCAAGTCTCCTCCTTGCTCAGGTAAGTGGTGCACGTGCTGTGCCACGTGGCGTGACCACACATGGCTGGCATGATGGCCCTGGGAGCTGGTGCATTTGTCACCACGGATCACTTGGGGACTTCCATGGGTTCCAGAGTGATGAGTGGGCTCCTAAGGCAGCATTGATGGAGAGCTAAACAAACACACCCCCTCCAACCAATGGAGCAGCTCACTGCAGGTGCAGGCCAGGTGATGGGGCTGCCAGAATCCTGCAGGATTCCACAGAAATGAGAGGTGAAATCCTTTCAAGTTACCTGTGAGCAGTTTTTCCAAACGAGTCCCTTGTTTCCCAATTACACAGGTCTACAGAGAGTAGTACAGTCCTAATGATGCCACAGGCCCCGATCTTTAGCAGCTGAACAGCTCCAGTGTCAAGCACCTCTTGATTTACTAATTTATCATTTTGTGACTTATTTTCTACATTCCTAAATGCTTCTTATTTACTGTTCTGTCTTGTCTGTACTGAGCCTGTCAGTCCCAGTGCTGGGAGTTCCTGAATAGATTCCAGATGTTCTTATTTACTCAGGTACATTTCATGACTCCTCCTTCAATTAACTCTTTAATGGCTTATGGGGCCTACAGTGCCAACAGTTTCTCTCCTGCCTCATCCATTTTGGTGGCTGTAAAGTCCTGTCTCCTGTTCCACCAAAAGGAGGCAGCTGTGCTAAGGGGAACCCAAGAGCCTCTGGCCATGCCAACAGCAGTGAAGGAGAGCTAAACATTTGGAGGACTTGTTGGTGGAACACATCCAAATGCTGCCACTTGCTTCTGCGCCAAAAAAGCCATCTCCATTTGCTGGCTTCAGACTTCTTTTTATTTTATTTTGTTTCCAGTGGGGTTTCCTTGCCTGAGCAGCCCATATCTAGGTCACAGTGCCCCGAGAAAGCCCTGTTCAGCCATCACGGCTTGGGTGGAAGCTGCTGGTATCACACATTCCTGGGCCCAAGGCTGACTAGGCAGGGAAGATCTTATGGTTCTGCAGTGGAGAAGAGGGTTCTGGGGAAGTTCCTTTGCAGTGAGTAATTCCAACAGGACCTTGTTTCTTAAGCTGCAGAGCTTTGGTTTCTCTGAACATTTTTCTGAGTATCTGCAACGGAACACGGGGTGTAGCTGCTGTGTTGATGAGTATTTCCCTTTTCTTTCAAAGCATATTTTTAAGCAACTGATAGAAAAACATCAGTTAGTGATGGAAGAGGCATCATCCTTTCACTCCAGCCCCTTGGTGAGATTTCAGGCCTTGGCACATGGTGTTACTGGAGAGCTCACTGCTTGCAGCAAGCCATCCAGTGTACAGCAGCAATTAACACTGGGACTGGTTCTTTTCACCGAAATCTGCCTTTCCAGCACCAAGCTGAGCCCTGCTGTCATATAGAGAGGGGCTGTGAGCTCCCCATGCTGCTCTAGCAATGGTGACATCCTGTTGAGCCCCAGCGGGTGACGCTGCCTCCTGTGAGGCACTGAGGGCACGACAGAGGCTTTGGGAGGAGCCGAGCAGGGCAGGAATAAAGCTTCCCTGTGCTGGGGATAATTGTGCACTGACTTAGCCAGGGAGCGAGAGCTACTCAGCTGCTTGGAGAGGTAACTGCTGGTCAGCTCTTTGCTTTTTCATCTGTGAGCAGCAAATACAGCTCTGCGCACCTGGGGAGCAAATGAGTGCCAAAGAGCCAGAGGATTAAGTGCTGAGTACAATTTCCAAAGTACCTTGTGTCTGTCCAAATGTAATTGCGTGGTGAGTGGGTACAAAACAGCCTAGAAAAAAAAAATCAGGATTTGATATTTCCTTTTGAGTTTCACCTTTCCTCTTGAATGGGGAGAGATGTATTTTGCTTTCTTACAGAGAATTATGCCAAGATATGCTGGTGGAGATGGGGATTTGGATCCCACTGCACTGGCTGTGGTCCAGCGTGAGTGATATTTGTTATCTGGGATGTCAGTAAAACAGCAGTGAGGAGAGATGCCACAGACTCACATGTACTGTGCCTTATTAACCAAGTTCTGACTCAGCCTGTGAAATTCAGGTGGTTTAGATTAACCCCCACGGACAAGGCAAGGCTGAGCTGAAGATGACACATTGCAATGAACCTTGCAGGAAGGGTGCTCAGTTCCCCTTGGATACAGGATGTGGTACAGAGACACTAACACAGATTGAATGCTCCCACTGGGAGCAGGGAGAAGGTCTTGCCTCTGTTCTTCTGCCTTGACTGCTGCAGAGAAGTCCAGTCTCAGAGACTGAGGCAGGATCTGCTTTTAAAGAGCTGCCCAATGGGATTAGATGTGCCAAACAGATGACTAGCGGGCAGAGTGACAGTACCATCCCTTCCTGCCAACCTTTTCCAGTGCCTTCTGTCCTCTGAAGCCAATTTCTCCCTCCGCTGTGCTTTGCCCAGCACTTGCAGCAGTGCTGGCTGTGAGCTCTGAGCACGGCTGCCTTGGGAACGCTGCTGCTCCCACACAGCCAGCGCCAAGGAACTGGGCTCCCACTACTCTTCATCAAGGAGCAATTTTTGGTTTGTAATGCCGAGACTGGTGGGTGATCTGGGTTACAAAATGACTGTGAAAGGGAACTGAAATGCACTTTTATTGTCACCAGGTTAAAACACTGTGTGAGGTCTGCACTGCTGTGGGAGATCTCTAGGGAGCTCACCGGCTGAAGGAGGCTGGAAATTGCAGATCTTTCAATATAAAGGAAAAATGTATCCATGTATCCACATGGATGAATCCATGCTCCCCATGCTCCCTGACCTTGTCCTTTTGCACAAGCGCCTGTAGTGAGACAAGGGGTAATGGCTTCACAGTGACAGAGGGCAGAGTCAGATGGGATATCTGGAAGAAATTCTTCCCTATGAGAGTGGTGAGTCTCTGGCAGCCAGAGAAGCTGTGGCTGCCCCATCCCTGGAAGTGTCCAAGGCCAGGCTGGACAGGGCTTGGAGCAACCTGGGATAGTGGAAGGCGTCTGTGCTTGTGGCAGGGGGTTGGAACAAGATGAGCTTTAAGGTCCCTTCCAACCCAAACTATTCTGTAATTCTGTGAATAAGGAGTCCAAGCTGGGTTCCAGGTCTTTGGGAGAGAGAGGCTTTTGTTGGGAAGTGACCTGCAGCAAGGACCTGCCTATTCCTACTGCTCTCTCCCTGCCTATTGCTGCCCCTCTGCCTGCCTGCTCTGGGTTTCACACGATGGTTCTTTGCAGCTGGCAGTTGCTGGTGCTGAGGCAGGAGTGCTGGGCTGGCTCCAGCGTGCTCCAGTAGTGCTCTGGAGCTCAGGCAAAGGACTTCTTCCCCACATCCCTGAGATCTCTTTATCTGCACACAGCTTGACCTTTGAAGAGCAGTAGATTTCTCCACTTGACTGCAGAAAGCCTGGGAACTACTGCCCCGAGCATGTGCTGCACTGTGAGCCCTGACAAGGTTCCTGCCTCTGTGGGCAGAGTCTGTCCACACTCCTCCCGCAGGGCAGGTAATTTCCCCTCCATCAGTTCCCCCTGGGACCTCACAGATGCTGTACCTTCACTTGTCAAATCTCCAGTCAGCTCCAATCTGCATTTGCCGCACGCTACTTGATGTGCAAGGCAGGATCTTCCTCACCCTGGACAAGGAAGGCTCTTCCTCCCTGCCACATGCAGGATGCGGCCGTGCCTGCCGTCACGCTTCCAGGCATCACGAAGATACTGAGCTGCCCAGGCCAACCCAAGGAACCCTCCCAGAGAGGAGAGTGGTCTGCAGAGAGGTAAGATCAGTGTCCCAGGGTGCTGCTTCCTCACATGCAGAGGCGCATTTCACACGTGCAGTTCACCCTCGCGAGTGCGCTCGCCCACACAGAGCCTGCCCGGCTCCAACCGCAGGCTGTGGGGGTGGTTTGAAGTGTTTATGACTCAGGCTCGAGAACACATTGTTAAAGCAAAGCTCTGCGTTGTGGTGTTGTTGCTGACTTTCAAGTGAAACGGGCAGAGCCGTGCAGAGCGCTGTCCTACCTGCTGAGAGCATCAAGGGAACAAAAGCAACCACAAAACCGTGCAGCCCTGAGAAATGCCTTTGTAATTTTAGAAACACAACTGCTGTGGAAATAAGATGTTGTTTGAGTAAGTGCTCCTCTGTGGTGCAAGCCTAATGCCTCAGCCATTCCCGCGGGACAAGGCTTTTTAGATTGCATGCCTGCAGTTTGGAACACAAGGGATCTGACTCTCACTGTGCGTTGTAAAAGGCAGAAAGTAAACTGGGACCAGAAGCTGAGAGGCAGGAACAGGCTGGCATGGGGAAGGCAGGTACTCTGCTCCCCTGGGTGTGCAGGGAGAAGCTGGGCCCTCCAGCCTGGTGGGCAGAGCAGCGTCAGTGTTTTTTTCCGTGGCATGGGCTGTGGAGGAGTTATTGCTAATTGCTGCATGAGGGAAACTCATTCAGTGCCTTCTGGAATGCTGCTTTTTTGGGACTGTGCCCCTGATTTTGTACACTGCTCCCTAGTACCACTACAATGAAGGTCTGTCATCCCTCAAGGGTAGCTGTCATCTCAGCTGATGTTAGTGGCACAGTGAGCTGTCCCCAGCCCAACCAAGCCAGAGAACTGGCAGGCTGCCCCCTCACCCTAAAAGAGATGAGGGAAGTGGGAATTTGAAGCATTCCTTGACTCAGCTGCCTGGCTCCCCAGCTGTGCATGTGATGCTGCAATCTGTCCCTCAGAGCAGCCCTGTGCCCAGTTGTTCATCCCTCCTCACTCTCTGCAGGGCTCTTCTTCAGGACCTCCCAGCCTTTTACAGTCATCTCTGGACCATGCCTGGTGCCTGGGATGGCTATGTGCCAGACAAGGCAAGGGAGCCTTTTGTGTCTTTCCAGAAGGTGCTGTGGATTTTCTGAGTGCAGGACAGAGCCCACCTGCTGCACTGGAGCTGCTCGGGGATTGGGAAAGCCAAAATGTGGTGTGATCAAGAACCTGAGGTGCTCACAAGCCTGTCAGCCTTGAGCATCATCCCAGGTGGCTTGTGCTGAGAGGGGAGGTCACCCCTGGTCTGCACTGTCCTGACGGAATGGTCTTGGGACAGGTCTGTTCGTAGGAGAGTGGGTGTCACCAAGGCCACACACTGCTCCAGCCGAGCCTGCATGAGCTGTCTGCTCTCAATGTGGCCTCACCCTGTATCCCACAGGATACTTCTGGTCTTGTTCAATGCTGAGGTGTATCACACTAGACAGCAAATTCATTTTGGGGCTGGGGGAAGTCAGTGCTGTAGGTTGCTTCTGGGAATATGCCAGATACTTGAGGATTGGCGTGGTGTTTACTAAAGTTAACCACAGCCAAATAAAAGAGAGGTTTTGCCATTAGCCCTTTTCCTGCACACTGAAACATTCCTTGTGCTTCCCCTGCTGATCTATAGAAATCCCCTGGGCTCTGGTCTTTGCAGTGTCTCTCCTCACTGCTTCCATTACAGTCACTTTAAGCCTGATGCAATTTGTACTTTTTAATGTTACAGAACTTGAAGTGCTGGATTGTGGTTCAATAGAACAGGAAAGGACAATGTCAGAGCTCAGCAGAGCACTGTGCCTCAGTTAGATCTGTGTCTCATTCGTTAGCAGCCTCTCATCTCCTGCAAATATGCCTTGAGGAGAATCAGGGCAAACACCAGAGATGTGACCCTGTTGACAAGACAAGCCTAAGAGGAGCGAATGACACAGATGCTCACTGATCAGCTTTTGCCTCGGAGCTCTGGCTGGTGGAGGAGTGGATGTGGAATCAGAGAAAGCTTTGGTTTGGAAGAGACCTTAATGCTCATCTCATCCCAACACCCTGCCATTGGCAGGGACACCTTCCACTAGACCAGACTGTGCCAAACCCCACCCAACCTGGCCTTGGACAATTCCAGGGATGGGGCATCAACAACTTCCCTGTGCCAGTGCCTCACCACCCTCAAAAAGTGTGTTGGAGCAGGAAAAGAGGCTGCCAGTGTGCCTGGTCCCTCAGAGCCACTCTGCAAGAGACCCTGAAGGCTCATGAATGTGGAACACTGCCAAGCAGGACCTCAGGATCCAGGCTGAGCCCAAGGGAGGGTTGTGTGTAGGAAGCACTGCACCCTGACCACTGAGATTCCAGCAGCTGGGGAAGCACCCCACAGCACTGACCAGCTGACCAACTTGCTTGTGGGTGTCAAGTGGAGCAATGTCCAGCCAAGAATAGGTATGTTTGTCATGGGGGTTATGACATCACTCGAGGTTTAAATTATCCTTGGAGATGAGCAGCAGCTTTGGTTTAGCTGTCAGCCAGAGGTGTGTATCATTTCTAAGGTGGGACCATTCCCTGGAGTCTCAGCTGTAGGAGAAGCCAGGGCTGCTCTCTGCACAAAGGATTGCTCTGTTGCTGGGCCATTCCCTACCAGATTACAGGCAATGCCCTCGAGTTTTTCTTCCTGACCTTCCTGCTGGATATTGTGCCGGTGAGTGGCCACATGAGATGGGGTTATCTGCAAAGGGGTTCAGCAGTCTGGGACAAAGGTAGAGTTTGGTAGGTAGCTGAAAGCCATTGGAAATGCATTCAAACCAGATCAAAATCACGTAATTGTAAATACTGGTGGTGGAGGGGTCATTTCAACACTTGGAGGGGTGTCCAGGGAATGCAGATGAAACTCTGGCTGGAATGAGCTGCATCGTGCTGCTGCTCACAGTCTTTCCACAGGACTTCTTTCCCTTTCAAACTGTTGTTTCCTTTTTCCTTCCTGGCTGGAGCCATTCCACACCTCTTTGATCATTTCCCTTGGAAGAGACTGGGATGCTATTGGCTTCCTGGTTAGCAAGAGCCCAAGGAGAAAATACAGCAAAAAGCTGGTCCCATGGTGAATGTCCGTGAAGAAACCTCGGGAGGGTCTTTGCTGTGTTTAAATTCCTTGAGTGGTAGCACAAGAAGGCAGCTGGGACACTCCACTGGGAAGTGAGGTTTTTGAGGGATTCAGTGCTCCGAGACGCCAGTGGGGTGGGACATACAGAGTCAGTTGTGCCAGCAGCTCTTCTCCAGGCTCTAACTAGGGGCAGATCTTGCATGCAGAGGGTCACTGCTGCCCCAGGGTTCTGGTACAGCGCAAGGACTTGAAGCAGTTAAGCAAGAGAACGAGAGATGTTAGAAACTCGGACATTACGTTTTCTCTCATATGTTTGTGTTTCCTCTCACAAATGTTGATCTCACAGTAGCTGGGCTGTGGTTTGGAGGCCGGGGAAGCGGCTGTGCTGTGTAGCTCAGCTTGTGCAAGGAGCAGTGTGACCACCTTATCTGAGGGTCACATCTGGCCAGCTCTGCTTCCTCCCCAGGGCTGCTCCAAGCTCTGTGCTGTCTGGGGTGCTCTGCTGTGGCGTGGTGTGATCCCACCCCCGCCTCCCTGAAATTCCTGTAGCACCTGTTCAGGTACAGCTCCTTCCAGACTGTAAGGAACGTGGTGCCTGGGGCTGACTGTCTCACACACCATCCTGTGCTGCAAGGGATGGGGCATGGCCAGCTGGGGAGTCCCAGAGAATGGACCTGGAACAGAGCCTGAGATAGCTGCAGCTTGGGAGTATGAGGGATGGATGCAGTCTGAAGCCATTGGCCATTGTCCTACCCCTGCCTGACTTCCCACCAGGTTTCATGAATGCTTGTGCTCCTTGTAACCCACATCAGGAAGACTGCAGCAGCTGGGAATAAACCCAGGCTAGAGAGGCTGAGTTCATCAAGACACGGATTTGCTGCACTGTCGGGATGTGCTGCTGTGGGGGAAAGTCGTTCCTTCCTATTGCTTCCTGTTCCCTGTCCTAAAGGCCTGGTTTGTATCCCAAACCCCTCCCTCTCTCAGCTGGCCAGCACAGGGAGGGGTCCTGCTGCAGCCCCAGTCCTGCCACCTCACCAGAGCTTTTTCCAGGGTTGGCCTGGCAGGTCCTGACAGATCTGGGCAAGGCAGATCCATGCTTTCCTGTAGACTGCAACGCTGAGAGGAAGAGCCCCTACCAGCCCCAGAGCAGCACTGAGACACTGGGGTGTGGAGGTATCACTTAGCCCGGTGGGAACACAAGCACAGCAAACACAGGCATTGTTTTTGAGAGGAAACTATTTTTGACCAGTTTTTAGGGAAAATACTGCCGAGATAGTGAATGTCTTTGTGCTCAGACTGCCCTTTCATGGGGAAAGGTTTAGAATTTCTTTGAACAAAGGTGAAGTTGAAGCCAGTAGTGGGTTAATGCATGAGCAGAAACAACACCTGGTAGAAGGGGGGTGGGAGTCAGCTCTGTCCACCTGCCTAGGCCATGTCACCTGAGTCACTTCTGGGAAAATCTGAGAGAATGGGCTGTGCTGCCTCCAGTCAGCAGCTGGGAGGGGTTGCCAGCTTGTCCATGGTTTTTGCAGGCTGGGAGGTTATGGCAGATGTGTCAAATGAATATCAAGAAGGGCTGAACTTTTAAATTGTAGCCCATAGCTACATCTCCCACAGCAGCATCTTCGAGAGCTGCTGGCACCCCCACATCTCTCCTGGCAACAGTGAGGGGGCAGTGGGGGGAGAGGGGGAAATCAGCCATCCCGGGGCTGTAGCGCTGAGCTGGGCTCAGCCTTGTGCAGAGGCAGAGAGGGAGGCTGGTTATTTTTAGGGCTGGAGCTGGATCTGACCGTAGGCCGACCTTGCAGCTCTCCAGTCTGGTGCACCTTGGCAGAATTTGAGTAAATTGCTCCCCAGCTGTGCGATGAATTAATGCAAAGCCTTAAGTCTCATGGTGCAACACTGCAATCAATGGGGCGATAGTGTTTGAGAGCAGTGTCAGGATGGTCACAGCAGCCCTGGTTCAAAACCATTTCTCTGACGCACAAGGAACATCACATTTTTCTCTTTTTTCCCTTTATTGTTGTTTAATTTTCTAGAGTGTGAAGGCTCTTCCTTGGGATCACCCAGCTCATCCTGGTCAGGTGTTGGGATGCACTGCACTCTGCCACTGCCTCACTTCCAGTCTGGCTGCCTCTGGATTTAGGAACAATACAGGGGCACCACTGCCCTGGTCCTGCTGGCCACAATATTGCTCATCCAAGCCAGGTGCCACTGGCCTTCTCGCCCACCTGAGCACATGCTGGCTCACATCCAGCTGCTGTTATTCAGCGCCCCCAGGTCTCTTCCCAGATTTCCAGCCAATTTGTCCCAAGCCTTGAGCATTGCATGTGGTTGCTGTGACCTGAGGGCAGGACTTGGCACATGTCCTTGTTAAATCTCATACCTCTGGCCCTGGACCACTGATTCAGCCTGCCCAGATCCTCTGTGGATCCATCCTGCCCTCCAGCAAATCCGCAGCTGCCTGGTGTGTGTGGTGCCTGACAGGCCACTGCTGCCTGGGGTGGTGCTTCTGTAGCTCAAATAATGTCCCTTTTATTTTTTACAGTATTAAATCTGAATGGTCACGCTTGTCCCTCTTGGCATTTCTGACTTTGTGAGTTCTGTCAGCGGATGATCCAGAGGGCAGGGAGCGACTGGGGCGGAATTCACTAGTTTTCAAGACTTTGTGCTTTCTCCAGAGTTTAGGCAGCAGAACCTGACCTGAACCTGTCCTGGGTCTGACCAGCTGGACCCTGAGTAGTGAGCGGTTGGTCAAACCTGGCTGAGCTCCTTGCCCCTGTTGAAATGCTGCTTGTTGCAGTGACCTTGCTGCTGGTAAAATGAGCAGCTTATACCAGGGAGTTAAAAAAAACCCAAACCAAACCGCCCCACCCAGAGTGAGAGCTGCCGTGCCTGACGTGTGCAAGCGTGCCTGCGCCAGCGAGTCGAGGGCTCCAGCATGGGCTTACATCCAGCAGCATTTTCCCCTTTCAGATCCTTGTTTATCACTAGTTCTTGCTGGGAGAGCAGGCCCAGCTCTCGGCAAAGACAGCATTAATAAGTAGGGATGAGAACATGCCCCTTTTCCTACCTTGTTGTTTTTCACCTTGACTCAGGGCCTCACACATCTGCCCTGCTGATGTGGAAAGTCAGGGACTGCCAGCACCCTCGGTGTGCTGGAGCTTTAATGTAAAACATAATGCTATGGCATCAAACAAGAAAAAAACCACCCTTGGTATTTCAGTATTTAAAAGATACAAGCAAGGGACAAAAGCAATTAAAACTTTTTTCATGCTATTATATGTTATTTTAAGAGTCTCCTCCTCTTGTGTCCCATTTTAATGCACTTGCTGAGAATCCTGGCTTTTTATTAGTCTCTTGGCTGTCCTTGGAACTTCACTGTTCCCTTGTGGAGGCTCAAGTTCACCTCCTTGAAGTAAAGAAATAGGACGCTTTGAGGCAAAAATCCTGTGCCTGGAGTGATTCTTTTTTTGACCAAAAATGAAAATAGTTGCTGCTGTTGCCAGAAAAAAAGTCCTTTTGAGTGTGGGATTGTTCAAACCTGCATATCTTCTGCTGAGCCTGTCCCAGCAATGCAGAGCCAGCACTGACCTCCGTCTGCACAGTGGGGAGCAGCATTAATCACAGAATCATTACAGTTAGAAAAGACACTTAAGATCATTGAGTCCCAGCATGACCAAGGCCACCACTAAACCATGTCCCCAAGTGCCACAGGCACATGTCTTTTAAACTCCTTCGGGGATGATGACTCCACTGCTCTGTGCAGCCCACGCCAGCGTCTGATCATCTTTTTGAACATAATTTCCTCTATATCCAACCTAAACCTCCTCTTAGCACAACTTGAGGCATTTTTTCTTGTCCTGTCCCTTGTTCCCTGGGAGCAGAGCCTGATTGCCACCTGGCTGCACCCTCCTGTCAGGGAGTTGTAGAGAACAAGGAGGTGAGCCTCCTTTTCTCCAGGCTGAGCCTCCCCCAGCTCCCTCAGTGGCTCCAGGTGCCCCAGCCTCTTTCCCAGCTCCATTCCCTTCTCTGGACATGCTCCAGCCCCTCAGTGTCCTTCTTGAAGTGAGGGGCCCAGAACTGATCCCAGGACTTGAGGCGCCTCAGCGGTACAGGGCACAGGCACTGCTCTGGTCCTGCTGGTCCCACTGGGGAGGGCACAAGCCAGGATGCTGCTGGCCTTTGCCCTTGGGGTGCCCAAGGAGCCCTGGGTCTGCACTGCAGCCTTTACTGCATCCAGTTTGGCAGAACAAGGGACAGGATGAGAGGACGTGGTCTTAGGATGCACCAGGGGAGGTTTAGGTTGGCCATTAAGAGAAATTCCTTCACAGAAAGGGTGATTATCAATTAGACTTTGGAATGGGCTGCCCAGCAAGGTGGTGGAATCACCATCCCTGGAAGTGTTTAAGGAAAGACTGAACGTGGCCCTCCGTGCCCTGCTCATGGTGATGTTGGGTCATAGGTTGAACTCGCTGATCTCAGAGGCCATTTCCAACCTAACTGATTCCGTGACTCTGTGCTGGGCCACGCACCCCGTAACTGTGCGGGCTGGAAATGGCGATAAAGGGGCAAAGCCCGCAGGGCGCAGCGCCCGGGGGTCCCTCGGGCCGGGCCTCCGTTCCCCCGGCAACGGCGCGGTGCCGAGATGGCGGCGGGGCGGGGGGGCGGAAGATGGCGGCGGCCAGGGCGGCACTGCCGGGCGGGATCTATGGAAGGTCGGGCGGGATCTATGGAAGTGACGGGCGGGCTCCATGGCGAGGCGGGCGGGCTTTATGGCGGTGACCGTCGCGGCTGCGCACACGCGGCCCCTCCTCCGTCGGGCTGCGGGCGCTGCGGGTGCGAGGGGCACCGGCACCGGCATGGGCGTGCATGTGGAGACCATCGCCCCCGGCGACGGTGAGCCGCGGCGAGCCCGCTCTCCCCCACCCCTTCTCCCTGCCCTCCCCGCGGGTCCCAGTGCGGGTCCCGGTGCCGCGGGGTGACGGCGCGTGTCTCCCCGCAGGGCGGACGTTCCCCAAGCGCGGCCAGACCTGCGTGGTGCACTACACGGGTGAGTGCGGGGCGGCCCCGCCAGCCCGGGAGCGGAGGGGCGGGAGGGTCGGAGCGGCCCGGACACCGAGGGAGCGGGGCCTTCCGTCCCCCCCCGCCCCCGGCTGCCTGCGGGGACCCCGGCCCCGGCGGATCGGATGGGCCGCGGCGCTCCACGGGGGAAAAGGGGTCCGGGCGGCCACGGGGGCCTTTCCCGGGGGGCGCGGATGAGCCCCAGGGTGGGGATGGAGGTACTGTCGGTGCCCCGTGGCCGTGGGGAGGCCCCGTTGTCCCCGTCTCTCCCGCAGCCTTATCAATGGAGGGGCCTTTCCTACACGTAGCCAGCCTTCTTTTTGGGGGTGCACCGGGGAACAACCCAGAGGAGACCCCGGAGTGCACCCCGGATAGAGCCTTGCGGGGTCCCAGGGCAGCCGAAACCCGCGGGCTGTTGGGCGGCCGAGCCCGGAGCCCTCTCGGGCTCTATGAGTCACCCCCCGGGAGCTTTGGGGTCCGCTTCTTCAGAGCGGGGTCGTTCCTGGCACAGCTCCCTGCAGAAGTGCAATCCCCCTCCCCAGACCTGCCCCAGCCTCTTCTCCCTTGTGGGGTGACCCCAGGGGTACCCGTGGGGCTGCCCCAGACCCGCATCCTGGGATTTTTGGGGGGGACCCCGGTGCGGGTAACCAGGGCACTGTTTGGTGGTCGGGGTAGTGCTTCGATGAGGGGTTGCCCCAAAGGCAGAGAGGGTCATATCCTCCAGCAGCCTTCTGCAAGCTAGGGGGAAAAAAAGCCAACCTTGGGACCCCAAAAAATGCTTTGGGAGTCACTCTGGAGGCTCTTGTCCCCCTCGGCTGCCTTTTGTACAGCATTGGCTCATTGGGCTGGTAAAAATGAGTTAACGACTCATTTGTGACTGTTTTTGCTAATAACCAATTCCCCTTCCCGCCCCAGCGCTTTCCGCCTCCCGTGCTCCCCTTTGGGGGACTGGGGGTGCCCCTCTCTGCAGAGTGGGGCCCGGCCTGCCAGGAGGGCTCGGCGGGCATCCAGCCCATCTGCTGCTCCTCCATCTCCCCCGTCCTTCCCATTCCCTCGTCAGCAGGGAGAGGAAGCAGCTTGGTCTGCCCGGCCGCCCCGTTTCCTCCGCCGGTGGAAGAACAAAGAGAGGCTGGCAGGCAGTCAAGTGGCTCCCGGTGGGCCAGTCCTGCCGCCTGCCAGCCCTCTCGGCTCCCTGCGCCGGCTCTCCTCTCCTGCGGCGCTGCTGGAGCTTGGCTACTCTGGCCCCCACCCCAGCAGATCTGCTTGGGGGTCATCAGCATCCTGTCCCCACGTCACGGTGCTTCAGGCAAAGTGCTACGTGGTGACTTGCTCACAATGGACCCTCCCCAGCAGCAGCGATCTGCTGCGCCTGGGAGCGGTTCTCTCATTTCCTTTATTTTATTTTTTTGTTATTATTGTCTCCATTTGTCCTTTATCCCCACCCCCGTTCCGTCTGCAGGCAGCTCCTGCCCCCCCGCCTCGGCAGGCAGCAGGAATCAAACACCTCCAGGCCCTGATGCCATTTCCCTGCGTCGGCAGCACAGTTCCTGCAGCCAGCCCTGCCAGAGACGGGAGCGGGGCTTGGCTCAGGGGAAACCTTACAAACCTTTGATTTCTGGCCCGGTTGCGGCGCTTGCTGATCCCAGAGTAGCATCAGGGATGGTGGCAGAGTGCAGTGCTGGAGGTGCTGAGCTCCAGGACTCCTTCCAGAGCCCTGCGTTGGCTCCGTCCCTGGCTGCCCTTTGCTCCAGTGCTGGGGAGATCCAGCCTGTGGTGTGCAGGAGGCAGCTCTCGCTGTTCTGGGTTATGGATGCACACTGGTTTGGGTAAAAACCACTTGGGGAAAAAACAGTGATCCAAGGGTGAGGGACTATGGGGAGCCAGCTTGGTCAGCCAGCAGCTGGTGCTGCTTCTGCCTGTGCCCAAGCTCCTGCTCCATGGGGCATGGCCCTGCTGAGAGCATCCCAGGATGGACAGACAGCCCTGGTGTGAGAGGGCAGTGCAGAGGAAAGAGGTGGAGAGAAGAGCAACCTCTGGGCCTCCTCCTTGGAGATGCCAGTTGCTTATGCTGGGGTTGCAGAGATGGAAATGTATGGGGGGAGTTGGTGGAATTGGACCTGTTTCCCCTCCTTCCTTCTGGGTCTTGGGTCTTTTTGTGGAGAGCTCATGCTATGGGGTGTCCAAAAGAGCCTTTGGTGTGAAATCTGCTATGTAAGGCTCTTAAAGGAACTAAATCAAGGGTAAAGTTCCCTGATGTGCACAGTGTGTTCAGGATTGCTTGCAGCAACTGGCATGGGATGGAAGGGAATGTGGGAATGAATCAGTGGGGAGAGGATGTCGGTTGAGGGCCAACAGAGCTGAGCCCCTCTGAGTCAGAGCAGGGAGCAAAGTGGGGTGCAGTCTAGTTGGGGATCCTGCAGTGCTCTTGCCAGGGGAACCTGTTGTGTGGGGAGACTGTGGGCACCCCACTGCACTTCAGGAGGGGAAATGGGGGGGCATGGTTAATTCTGGGGAGTGCCAGGACAGGAGCAAGTCTGACATGGATTGACCAAACAGCTTTGCCTGAGTGGCAAGCACACTCAGCATGTGGGGTCTCTGAGGCAGGTGGGCTTGGAGCAGAGAGGGATACTGGGGAAAACTGCCTTTACCCAGCAGGATAGCACCGAGGGTATTGCTGTCCTCCCTAGCACCTGTGCTCAACCCCTGGGGCAATGATGCTGCTCTTGATGCTCTGGGTGGTGCTCTCGGTGCTCTCCTGCTGCTCAGGAAGTGTCCTGCGGTTGTGAGGTGTTTCCTCCCAAGGTGTGTGACTGCCACTCCATGGTTGTGGCAGCTGTGGGAGCTCAGTGCTGTCTCCTGCAGCCCCTTCCCTGCCTATGTTGGGGTCCTCTGTTCTTCCAGGCCTCAAGAATGGTGGGCTGTGGGTGATGATGGGGTGGTCTTGGTGATGGGGAGTGCTGGTGGAGGCAGGATTGAACCTCATCCAGGCATCGCTGCCCTGAGCAGGGGTTTGGAGCATGCTGGGTATTCCAGGGCATGCTGTGTATTCTGGGAAGGGTTTTCCATCCTGTCCCAGCTGCAGCAGAGGTGCTTGCCCCACTGCTCTGGTCTATTCCTGCCTCTCCTTGGGAGGCTGGCTCTGTGCCGGAGCCCCTGGGCAATGACCGTGCCAAGGATCAGCAACCCCGGAGGGGATGGAGGGAGTGCGGGTGGGGCTCTGCACCCCCAGCAGAACCCGACCTGGCAGGTTTGTCCCAGGGCTCACTCTGCCTGCTCCAGCACTGCTCTCTGCCGCCTCTGCCCGCCCAGGGGGGCCTGGAGCCAAGTCTCACGTTGCAGCCAGCGTCTCCCAGCTCCTCCCTGCCAAGTGTGGCAGAGACCTGGCAGGGCCACGCTGCCCAGCTGGGGCTGGGGCTGTGCTCCAGAGCCCCCACTCCATCCCATGGCTGCTGCAGCTTCAGCTGTAGTGCTCCCCGCTCTTCCTCACTGTGATTCCCTGACACCCCTTGGTGTCTGTATAGCCCAGCTGGGATCTCAGGGGGTTCAAATCCTTCAGGGTGGGAGCCAGAGCAAGTGGGTCTCCATAAGCCACCTCTGGGCTCTGCCCTCCTTTCAGGACTGGGGTTGATAAGAATGGAGCCCTGTCAGAGGCTCGACTGAGCTGAGGTGTGCCAGGGGCTGTCTGCTTCTGGGGCTCTGCTGGGGCTGCTGCTTTTGCCAGAGGATGCTTTGCCTCCATAATAGCTTTAAGATCTCGTTATCTCTTTGCTCAGGGATGGCAGGGATGAGGAAATGGTTGCTCATACTTGTCCAGGGCTGGAGAAATCTCCCAGGAGGCTTGCGGGCAGAGGAAGTGCCTGAGATGAGGATGGAGTCTCTGAAGCATTGGAGCCTCTTTGTTTTCCCCACTGGCATGATGGGAGAGCATGGCAGGGATGATGGGGGAGCAGGGACGGGCTCCCACGTATGACCTTCTCCATCCTGGTCCGGGAGAGCTGAGTGACTGATCCCTTGGGCTGCTGCAAGCACCACAGTCCATCAATCCCTCTCTTCTGCAGCCAGGGAGCTGCCAGCTCTGAAACACTTCCTGAGGCTGGATTGGGACAGGTGAGCTTGGCAGCAGGGTTGGGCAGCGCCATCCACTCCTGTGCAAGGTTGGCAGCATCTCCTGCACTGCTGCTGATGCCTCTGCATTCCCCTGGTCAAGACATCAAATTGGATGCACTTCTGCAGGCTGTGGATACCCCAGGAGCATCCCAGTAGTCCCTGCTTGCTGTGACAAGCAGGGGGTTGTGCTGCTTGGCCCCCGGGGTTTTTCCTTGGTGGGTGTCCAGGGAGAAGGGTGGCAGAGAGCTGTCCCCTCTGTCCTTTCTCAGCCACCCCGGCTCATTGCAGCGCCGGAGGGCTCGGAGCCGAGTCGGGGTCAGCTGGGGCCGCAGCCAGGCAGCGCTGCTGGTGCCAGCCGGCATGGCCTGCCCCGTGTCCCTGCTGCCAGGCGGGAGGAAGGCCAGCGGACGGGAGCGAGGAGCAGTGCCAGACAGGGCTGGAAGCATGTTCAGCGACAAGAGGTTTATCCTGGAAGGAGGAAATGAGAGAACTCCAGATTTACTGTTCCAAAGTCCAGGGCTACAGCGTGACCGGCTGAGCTGACGCTCAACACCCTGGAGAAGGGATTTTTGCTGTCTGTTAAATAAAAAACTTAATTCTACTCCCTGAGGAGCCCACAGGTCTCAGTGCTTGCTGCCCCTGCAAAGGTGATGTATTTTCTCCTATTCCCTTCTTTCCATTCAGCATTTCCCATCCCTGTGGCTGCTGGTCCCTCTGGTCACAGTGCAGGCAGGGGCTCAGATCCCCCATCCCGTCTTTTTCATAGACACATTTTCCCTTGCACACATGCCCTGGCAAAGGGAAGTCAACCTGCCCCATGCCTTCCTGAGGAAGTTTGGTTTTTCAAGACTAGAGCAGTTTCCAGTTAGGATAACAGGTTTTTCAGGCTGTTTTGGGAAGTGAAGAAGTGAAAAGCATTTGGAAGAGAGTTTAATTTTGCTCTTATCACACAGGGTTTATTGTACGGGGCACTGGTTGTGTTAATGCAGAGCTGGAGCTGCCTTATAGGAGCTGACTGGTGGAGTTACTGCTCCTATAAGGCAGTGCCAGCTCCAAGATTCCCCAAGAAGGTCAGGCAGGGAGCAAGGGAGGAAATTCCTCCTTAGCTCATGTTGGGGAGTTATATTTAGCTCTGGGGATATCAGCCTGGCTCAGCCCATGCTGGGGAATGAGGGCTGCCCCATGCACACACATCCAGCACTTGGTGCTGCCTCTCCCCATCGTCATTCTTTGGTCCAGGAGGAATTTGGCTTAGATCAGCTGCTCACAGCTGGGTACAGGCAGAGCTGGAGGCCAGTCACAGTCTCCACATGGGGCACTGGAGTGTCATCAGTGTTTCGGGTGCCTGAAGGTGGAAGCCTTACGAGGAGTGAGAGGTGTGTTTTCTGGTGGGGTGGGAAGCCCAAGGTCGGATCCTGCTGCTTGATAAACGGCTGTCAGTAGTGCTGCAAGGCGGGCAAGATTTTCTTCTCCATCCATCTGCTTCCCTGTCAGTCCTTGGTTCTGGCCCAGAGGAGCACTTCTCTTAGGGCCAAACCAGTTAAGATTCGTCCTTCCCTCCCCTAGGAATCCCCAGGGGGTTTCCCTTCCTGTATAGGTGTTTCCCAGGGAAAAGGAGGATGAGCTGAGACACATCTTTGACTCAGGGCCATGTGACTGTCACCTGCTTGAGCTGCCAGGTCACAGCGTCTCATGTTGGTTTGTGTGGCTCTGTCCCTGTATCACCATCATCTCCCTCTCTCTCCCCAGGTATGCTGGAGGATGGGAAGAAGTTCGATTCCTCTCGCGACAGGAACAAGCCGTTCAAGTTTGTGATGGGCAAGCAGGAGGTGATCCGCGGCTGGGAGGAAGGAGTTGCTCAGGTGCCCGGAGCTCCTCCGCCTCACGCTCCCCGTGCCAGGCTGTGCTGTGCTGGGAGCTGCAGCGTGGGCAGGAATCTGTGCATGCAGCTTGTTCCCTATTTTATTATGTTTTTTATTTTATTCCCCTGTTCCACCCCCTCGGCGCTGGGAGGTGTGGGTGTGAATATCACCTTCTGCATTGCCACCTGCCAGCTGGCAGGAATGGAGCCGGGCCAGGCCCCAGCAACACCTACGGCACGTCGGTGACTCAGCGGTGGCATTTCTGCACTGAGTCAGCTCTGAAGGAGCACGGCGGGAGCGCTCAGGCCTGCCGGGCTCCGGAGCCCACGCGCAGGGAGGGCTGGTGGGCACAGCACAGCTCTGAGCTGCGATCCCACACGGTGGGCACGGCACAGCTTCGGCTCCTGCCCGCGTGACACCGCTCACTCTGTGCCACGCTGGCAACACAAACACAAGGATGCTGGCAGCAGGAGGGAATGGCCTGGCATTCCCTGCCTTCCCTTGTGTGAAGGACATCTCAAGCCCTGCTCCTTTTCCAGCCCATGCTGCCCACCTTTTTCCTCTGAGGTTCTTCCCGTTCCTCTGGTTTGTGCAGCCTGAGTCCTTGCTCTTGCCCATTGTAGGGAAGGAAGTGGGGACAGGTGTGTGTCCCTCATCTGTCACTCAACTGGCACTTCTGCCCATCTCCTGACATCATTTTGTTTCTGTCCCTGCCCCAGATGAGCGTTGGTCAGCGGGCAAAGATGACCATTTCCCCAGATTACGCCTACGGCTCCACTGGCCACCCAGGGATCATCCCACCAAACGCCACTCTAATTTTTGATGTGGAGCTCATGAAATTGGAATGACCCAGCACCCTGTCCTCGGGTAAGGAGGGGCAGCTTCTGGCAGAGACTGTGTGGATTGGGGACAGCTCAAGGCCCCAGTGTTTGATCTTGGGACGGTGTGGAGAGGTGGGATGGGGATGAGAGGAGGGGAGTGAGCGGTAGTGGGGAGTATGAGAAGGACAAAGTAGGTCTCCACCTGTGGGTAGAAGTTGCTCTTGGCAGTCTGGTGAGCTGGGGTTCAGATCACTACAGTGGTAAATGCAAAGTTCCCAGCCTGGCAGACAGGTTCATGTCATGGAGGTGTTGTTTGTTCCTTGGGTTCTGAGTGTAGTTGCTGCACCCCCTCCTGCCTCTCATGCTGCCAGGGCATGGGGCTAATGGTATGGGCAGGAGGCTGTGAGTATGACCCAAGGGTTTGAGCACTCCTGCTATGGAGACAGGCTGAGTGTTGGAGTTGCTCAGCCTGGACAAGATAAGGCTCTGGGAAAACCTTGGAGCACCATCCAGAGCCTAAAGGGGCTCCGAGAGGGGTGGAGAGGTACTTCACACTGACAGAGGACAAGGTTAGATTGTATAGTAGGAAGAAATTCTTCCCTGTGAGGGTTGAGAGGCCCTGGCACAGGCTGTCTAGAGAAACTGTGGGTGCCCCATCTCTGGAAGTATCCAGGATGGGGCTCGGAGCAACCTGGTCTAGTGGAAGGTGTGCCTGTCCTGGCACACCTGTGCCAGGATGCTGGAACAAGATGAGTCTTTAAGGTCCCTTCCAACCCAGCCCATTCTGTGATTCTGTGGGGCTCTGCTCTGGGGTGTGGGATCCCCACGGTGTGGGCAGGGTGGGGCTGTGCTCCCCCCTGTGATCACTTGGGGCTTGACTGCTGCCCTGAGGGCCTGGTGTGGTTTGTGTGGAGGCTGCCATGCCCTGGGCACATTCCCTCCGGTGGGCAGGCAGCTCTGTCATGCTGCCTCTCCTCTCTCCCCACAGGTTTGACACATGGAGGAATCCAGAATCTCAGCTTCAAGAAGAGTGCACATGACTTTGTACGGAGCTTTTCCTGATAGTCCACTACACTCATTGTATAACCTTACACCTTGATTGAATGCCTTTGGTCACTAAGCTTTGCGTCTGACTCTTCCTCCTTGTATCGTGTTTTTATGTCTTTTTAAACTATACGCCGTAAACCTCAACTCTTTTTGGGTCAAGTTCTTAATCTTATTTTTGTTCCAGGTGTAGACTACGTTTTCCCAGTAGCACGCATATGGGCTGACCTTAGATAGGAGTCATTTGAACAAAAGGAACCCTGTTAGTTACTTGTTTTGGTGCAGATTTATGGTGTTTTCAAACCAGAAATTGCTGCTGCTGCAAAAGCCATAGTAGAGTGAGGTTGAGGCTGAAGGGATGCAGAGAGCAAGGTAGCACTAGGATTGTGTATAGGAATTCTGCCTGGAATGGGACAGCGAGGGAGCCTGGCCTTTCCCTGCTCCCCCAGGAGCATCACTGCAGGCATTGTGGGTTTGCTTTGGGGAAGGAGGGCTGCTCTGCTCCTGCTTCACCCTGCTATCTCACAGTGAGCCTGCCTTCCCCTCCAGACCACTTTTGGATTTAGGGAGTTGGGTTTCCACCAGAACTCCGCTACACCCTGAAAATCCCATAGTATGTAGCTTTCTTTAAAGAAAAAGGAAAACTGGACAAAGGGAAAGTGCTGTTTGCAGGGGAGGTGGTGAGGGCTCAGTTAATGAAAATGCCCCTGTCCTCCTTCTTCCCCGTGGAAAGGAGCCATCAGCCCCCCGTTGTCCCTGCTCTGAGCCCACCTGCCCGTTCTCTCCTGCCACCTGATGCTGGTCATCGCTGCTTGCCTGGTGTCACAGGACGCATAGCTGTCCCCTGTGCCCCCTCCCTCTGCCCTGCCCAGTCCATTGGTAACAAATTCCCACCAGTCACTTCCTTCTCCGCCGCACAAAGGTATCAGTTTATTATCGCAATAAAAATGCTTTATGCTGGCTTTTCTCAGCCCTGTGTCCTGGAGGTTTTTCCCTTGCCCGTCTGTCGCTCAGCACAGCAGGGGCTGGGTTGGGCTCACAGGGTGCTGTGGGTGCTGTGTAGGGTGCTTTGGGTGCTATGCCAGCTCGTGGGATGCTGTGGGTGCCATGCCAGCTCATGGGGTGCTGTGCCAGGGTTGTGCTGTGCTGCTGTGCCTTAGTATGAGGCCCAGGTGCTCGGCCCTGGGAGCACAGTGGGATGCCTGGGGCTCCTTTGCTCTGTGGGGAGGTGATGGTGGCCCGCTGGAATTTGCATAATTAATTGCCTCACCATAACCTGTTAAGCGTTGCCCTCACAGCCTCATGCCCTTGTGGCTGTGACTCAGCCCAGACTGGAAGCATGAAGGGCAGATGGATGCATGTTCCCAGGGTCCTTGCAGCTCCAGGGAACCCTGTGCATACATCTCCCTGGATTTATTTCAGTCCTTTTTGAAAGTTGGACATGGCACATGGGGCACAGCACATCACCTGCTTTGGGCTTTGCTGTTGCAGCTGTGGGTGTTGTGTGTGTGGGACCTGCTTGGGCACCACTGTGGGCCAGTGCCTGGCTCCTCTGCTGACAACCTTTGATCAGTGTGCCATGACTGATAACACAGCCACGATCAATAACACAGCCTAGCCCAGCTGCTGAGCAAAGTTTGTGTGTAATGGGTCCTGGAGGGAGCAGTGGCCCTGGGGCAGGAGCAGCTTGGCCACTGGGATGCATCCAGGAGCACCAGTACTTGCACAGGGCTGTGCAGGAATTAGCACTGCCCTTAATTGCTGCTCAATTAAGCAGAACAGTGTGTCCTTTGCTGTGGCCATTTCTGGATGGAAGCTTGAGTCCAGTTTGGGTTTCTCTTCCTGCAAAGCTGTTTGCTTTAATTATTAACCGGTGCCAGGCAGTGCTGTGGCTTCTGGCTGGGGCTAAGCCAGGGCAGGGGGGAGGCTGGGGGAAGCCCCCTGCCCTTGGGCCCTCAGCATGGCTCCTGCAGCGCCCACGAAGGCAGGTGGGGTGTGGTCCTTCCAGCTGTGGTTTTGTGGGGGTGAGAGTTACAGGGAACAAACAGACTCAGAGGAACTCCTCTCTATCTGTGTAGGACTCT
Organism: Lanius collurio; assembly: GCA_020086605.1. NCBI lineage: Eukaryota > Metazoa > Chordata > Aves > Passeriformes > Laniidae > Lanius > Lanius collurio. The sequence continues at coordinate 4,760,792 of JACBWW010000027.1, forward strand.
CACTGCTGCTGGTGCTCGGGCTGTTCTTGTCCTGGGCTGGTCAAGGCAGCCAGGCACCATCCAGCTAAAAATAACACCAGTAAATAAAACACTTCCTCCTGGCCTGGCACAACGGAGCGGAGGCATGGGGAGCTGGGACGTGCCTGGCTGCAGCTCCACGGTGGGACTGGCCCTGTGCCGGGGAGCTCTGGGCCGGTGCCACCAGCTCCAGGCCTGCCCAAGCACCCTCAGCACCCCACTGCCCGGCTCATGGGGCTACAGTGGCCCATGGCATCCCCACTGCTGACAGCAGAATGTCACCAGTGCGTGCTGGAGGGCTGGATCCCCAGGTGACGTGGTGATGGCCCATGGCAGCAGAGTGTCACAGCCACGCCATGCTGAGCTCTGTGCTGGCTCAGTTTCTCCACCTGCAGTGTGGGACTCCCACACCTGGCACGTGTCCCTGGTGACGGCTGGAAGGGTGTGGGACACGGGATCCCGGTCACGGCCGCGTCAGCCCCACGCGCCCGGGCAGAGAGGTGTCAGTGGGAGCCACCACCCACGCAGGGGCTCCTGGTGGGAAACCCCCTTCGCCCCCCCAGCAGGGCCTGTGGAGCCCAGGAATGATAATGGGGGGGGGGGGGGGCAGTTGGGGGGCCAAGCCACATGCTGGGGCTGGCAGGAGAAGTGATACAGTGAGAGAGGGGGCCACCATGGTGGGGTACAGCCCCATCTCTGCTCCCCCAGGATGCCTGAAACTACAGAAAGCCATCCCTGTCCCTATCCCAACCCCTGTGCCATCCCTGCAGTGCCAGGGCTCTGTGCATTGTTGCTGTCACCTTCCTCTTCCTCACCTGTGCCCTACCTGTTGGGAGTGCAATCAGCTGAGGCTGTCTGACCCCTCCCTGGGCTGGGCCTGGCTATAAAATCCAGGGGCCAGGCAGAGGGTGTCACAAGGATCTGGGAGCTGTTGGCAGGTGAGTCCAGGGGTGCCAGGGTTGGACTTGAGGGGATCTTGTGTGTCGGATGCTGCTGCTGTCCCTGGGCTGTGGGTGGGATCCTGCCTGGTTCCCACAGGGCTCAGAGCTGGGTCGGGATTTGGCCCCTACACCATGGGTGTTGGATTATGCTTTTTGGGGCATGGGATGCCATAGAGTAGGATTGGGGCCACAGCCTTGGGCACAACATGAGGGGAAGAGGGGGGTGATGGTGTGTACGAGGGCTGTTCCCATGGGACATCTCACTGCTGTTTCTGGGTAGTGCTGGAATGGCCTCACTGGCCAGCTGGACATGGGGAGCAGAGGAGTCTGATGAGAGGCCAGAGGGGCCATTCCTGTGGGATATCCCGCTCCCCTACCTGGATGATGTTGGGATGGCCCTGTGGGGCAGGTGAACATGGGGAGCAGGACCTGCCACTAGCCGAGCAATGTCCAGGTGTCAGTGCCTGACACCCAGCCACCCATGTCCCAGCTGCCAGGAAGTGGTGGTGGCCCTGGTGACATAGCCTTGAGTCACACTGGAGACTCCAGGTAACAGCCCATCTCCAGCACAGGGGCTGGGTGGGATGCTCAGAGAGAGGCACCCCAGTCCCTGAACCACCCCATCCATGTCCCCAGACAGCAGCAGCGATGGCAACACTCTACCCCTCCCTGGAGGACATGAAGGGCCACCAGGTCCTGCAGGTCAGTGCCAACGCAGCAGTGTTACAGGGGGTGAGCAGACCCCAATGGGTCCCTGTGGAGTCTCACCTCAGAGGCCCCCCAGGGTGGGGGGCATAGCATTGAGCAGACCCTGTCTCTTGGCAGGCACAGGCTGCAGCTGGGGTAAGGACCCCTGCCACCACAGTGGTGACAGAGAAGCCGAAGCTCACCTCAGGCACTGGTAAGGTGGGGCATGATCAGCTCACCCTGTGCAAGGGGTCTCTGGGTGGGCAGTGATGCTCAGCGAGGGAGGGGCTCAACTGAGACCCGCCTCCAACTCAGCGCATGGGTTGGGGATGGGATTTTGGGGTCTTTCTTTGCTATCCCATGGTCCCAGGGGGCTGCTGGGAGGAAGGAAGGGGGCAATAGCTGTGGGTTGGGGGACCCCAGGAGCTGAGACCACTCTTGGTATGTCCCTCAGAGCCACCTGTGCTGTACCCCAACCTGGCAGAGCTGGAGAACTACATGGGGCTGGCGTTGTCCAGCGAGGAGATCCAGAAGAACCTGCACACAGAGGACAGCACCGTAGGTGTCTGGGCTGGCAGCTCTCCCTGCCCCACATAGGCTCCCCATGCCATGATGGGGGTCCCTCTGGTTCCTCATCCTGGCTGGGAAAAAGGGATGTTCTCACAAGGGTTGAGGTGCACAGGGCCTTGTGTCCCCCCTGTCCCCACTGACCCCCAGCTCCCCCACAGGCACTGACCCCTGCTGGACCTCACCCAGGCCAGCTGGTCGCCCCCCTGAGCGGGAACAGCGCGGGGCTGCGGCGGGCAGAGATCAAGCCGGGTGTGCGGGAGATCCACCTGTGCAAGGATGAGCGGGGCAAGACAGGGCTGCAGCTGAAGAACGTTGACCAGGTGAGGGGCTGGGCATGACATGGGACAGTGTGGCATGGCATGATCTGACATGGCATAAGCATGACAGTAGGGCACAGTGTGACACAGCACTGTATTGTGGCATTAAATGTCACAGCGTGCCACAGCACAGCAGGGTGCAGATGGCATGGTGCGTGGCATGGCCACTGGTCCCTGTGCCAGCCCTGTGCCACCACTCCACTGTGTCCCCAGGGCATCTTTGTGCAGCTGGTGAAGGCCAACTCGCCGGCAGCGCTGGTGGGGCTGCGCTTTGGGGACCAGGTGCTGCAGATCGATGGCAGGAACTGCGCAGGCTGGAGCAGTGACAAGGCACAGCGGGCACTGAAGAAGGCAAACCCTGAAAAGATTGTCATGGTGGTTCGGGACAGGTGAGTGAGTGGTGGCACCGGTGGTGATGGCAGTGCCAGTGGCAGCACTGATGGTGGTCTCCCCACAGGCCTTTCCAGCGCACCGTGACCGTGCACAAGGACAGCACTGGCCACATTGGCATCGTGGTAAAGAAGGGAAAGATTGTGTCACTGGCCAAGGACAGCTCTGCTGCCCGCAACGGGCTCCTCACCCACCACTGCATCTGCGAGGTGAACGGCCAGAATGTCATTGGCATGAAGGTAGGGCTTTGCCCCAGTGGTGCAGGACATGCCTGGGGAGTCCAGGATGTGGTGAGAGGGAGTGGGACACGGAGCAAAGCTGGGCACCCCAGGGACCCCCCACTGTCTCCTGCAGGATAAGCAGCTCATGGAGGTGCTGGCAGGGGCTGGGAACGTGGTGACACTGACCATCATCCCCACCGTGATCTACGAGCACATGGTCAAACGGTGAGAATGAGGGGCTGTAGGGACCCCCAGGGCCCCCCGGGTTCCCCCCACTGACCTCCCTTCCCTGTGCTCAGGCTCTCATCAGGGCTGGTGAAGTCATCCATGGACCACTCTGTCCCTGACCTGTGATACCATTGCTGCTGACCCGGGAGCTGATGCTGGAAGCCTGAAAAACCTGAGGGGACCTCACAGCACCTCAAAAGGAACTATTTTAGCACAAAACCCCTTATCCCTTCAGAGGCTGGTGACTGCTGGGTGCTTCTTCCTCTCCTCAGCAGGGGTAGGGCAGATGTTCTGTACCAGGGTCCCATTGTCCCCATGTCCCTGCTTGGGCCACCCCCCTCAGGGCGGATGCCAAGGGCTGGCTCCAGCCAAAGCAGACACAGACCCAGCAACATTTATTACATCCACCACAGAGAGCAAGTACAGGACAGGGGAAACAAGAAGAGGGGGGTTACAGCTTTTTCAATTCTGTATTTAAAAAATATATTATATAGATTTGTCTTTCAAATATAATCATTACATTTATTTCTTGGCAAAGCTTTGGATGATCTAACAGACGTGTACACAGATCCACAAATACATTGCACGAGAGGCGAATATCCCAGCTCCGCTTACATCTGCCCCGGCTGCCTGAACACTGCTGCTCCCCAAATCTTTCCCCTGGCACCTGGTGCTGTGCTGGTGGCAGAGCTGCTGTCCCCACTGCCCCCCAGCATGGGCAGAGCTGGCAGATGGGGGGTGCAGGGAAGTGTGGGGCACACAGGACGTGGCACGTGCCCCTCTGGGGACCACTGGACACCGGCGTGTGGAGCATCACCGGCTGCCAGGGCACCCGGCCAGTGGCACCCATGGGTGGGGGAGTGGGCTTGGGTTGGGGTTGTGGGGAAACACTGTTAGTTCAAGTCACGAAGAAACCACAGACATTCGTGGGGTGGGAGCGCGGCATGCCCGAGGGAGCCCCAAGTCCCGCGCCCCGACAGCCCCGCTGATCAATCCTTGCTGTCTTTGTGTTTCAACAACAGAAAAAAAGGCATTTTTCCGGAGGCCACCGGCAAAGTGGGGGTTTGGGTGGGCTGGGGCGGCAAAGGGCTTGGCTCTGCCTGCACGGCACTGCCCACACCCCAGCAAAGGCATCCAAACTCCAGCACATGGTGGGATCACCGGCATCACGGCTGACAAAACTGCAGGAGCCCCCGGCCCTGCTCCCCTGCAGCCAGAGTCCCAACAGCCGGGCTTCAGTCTGTACCCAAAAAAAAGTGAATATAGTGCAAAGCAAGGGGAGGGAGAGCCCACGGCTTCCTCGGGGGGCTCCGTGAGTAAGCTGCAGCCCAGTTCCATCCCAATGTGGGGAGGCATCTCCTAGGGAATGGCAGGCTGGACCGAACCGCTCTGGAGCTGCTCCCTGCGTCTGGACAGGAACTCCCCATCCCCCTGCCCACAGACAGACACTGCACCTGGAGCAAGGAACCGCTGAATCCCCAGCGCTCCACGCTGCCAGCGGCTCCCTGTCATCACCCGCCCGTGGCAGGGCTGGCGCCGGGGATAAACCGGCCACAAATAAAAAGCAAGCGCGATGGAGGGAGAGCCCCGGGCGGGTGCAGCCCCACAGGCCCCCGCAGCGAGTGGCACAGGCAGGGGTGTCCATCGGCGGGGGCTGACGCTGGGTGCCAACACCTCTTCCAACAACGGTTCATTCCCTCCTCCAGGACAAAGGAGCTGGGCGGGGCAGCACACCTTGAAGTACTCACAGACCCCTCGGCCCCTTCTCACTCGCCAGTGCCACGCCGGGGCTTTACAATCAGCAGTCGGGTCCGTGGGGGCGGGTGGAGGGCATCGGAGGGGTCAGGGCTGGGCAGTGCCACCGGGGCCGGGGCTGGCGACGGGGCGACAGCCCATCCTGCGGATGGAGTGCAGGGCGACGGTGCAGCAGCCCCGCAGCAGCGAGCTGATGTTGTAGATGGGCTGGCCCTGCCGCCGCTGCGAGCGGCACAGCCAGGCCACCGTGGGCACCGCCGGCACCACCACCGCCAGCAGATCCACGATGAAGTGGCGGCTCCAGTAGCTCTTGGAAGGGCTGGTCTCGCAGCCGGTCACCTCCGTCAGCTCCTCCTCCGCCACGCAGGCGATAGCCACCGAGGGGCTGGCGCTGGGGGGCTGCCGCACCGCCGGGTTGCAGGGGACATCCCCCTCGGCACCGGCAGCCGCCGTCGCGGCGTCGGGCTCGGCCACCATCAGGTCCGTGGTCCCGGTGGGGTTGGCGAGCTCGGGGACGGGCATCGTGTCTTCCATTTCAGAGACCCAGGCAGAGGTGGGGCTGCCCAAGCTGCAAGCCTGGGACTTCATCACCTTCTCCAGGATGGTGTCCAGGTCGGGCTGGCAGGGCACGAAGTCCGTCTGGATGGCCCGCTCCTGCATGCAGCTGGCCTGCACCCCTGCCTCCACGCTGCTCCGCAGTCCCAGCACCTTCTCGTAGGTGTTGCTGGGGGGCAGGCGGGTGCCGGGCTCACCCCCCACCTCCAGCGGGTCCGTGTGGCCCGGAGCCTCCTCCATCCCCACGAAGCTGCCGTCGGCCCCCTCGTCCAGCGAGATGGTCTGCGAGCCCCCCACGTTGCGATCCCCGGCTCCCTGGTCGCTCAGCTTGGTGTAGGTGGAGCTACGGGTGAGGGATCGGGCTGGGGACCCCCCGGCCGACTCACCGGCTCCCTCGTCCTTCAGCGACCCATTCTGTGCCACCTCCATGCTGTGCAGCAGCGTCTCCAGCTTCTTGTTCTGGATGTTGATGTCCACAAAATACTTCTGGAGGCCTTTGTCCTTCTCCAGCAGGTTGTTCTTCACTGTGTCGATGACCTGCTTCAGCTGCTTGATCTCCTTGCGAGCCTCTTTCAGCGCCAGCTGGGCCTCCACGCGGTGGCACTCCTCCTCGATCCAGTCCTCCTGCATCCGTGACAGCTGCGTCTTCAGGTCCTCGATCTCAGCATCCCTGCAGAGACAGGAGGGCACCACCGCGGCTCTGAGGACAGCCCTGTCCTCGTGTGCCCAGCACTGGGCTGCAATCAGATCAGCCAGTAAAACTCCCAGCTGGGAATAAGGGATGGATCCAGTGGCTTAGGGACCCCCAGGAGGGATGCTCAGGGAGCCTTGGAGTGATGCTGAGGGAGCCTCTGAGTGATGCTCAGGGACCCTCAGGAACAATATTTGGGGACCCCCAGGAGTGATGCTTAGGGACCCTCAGGAGTGACACTCAGGGACCCCAAGGATGGATGCTTAGGGACCCTCAGGACTGATACTTGGGGACTCTCAGGATTGATGCTTGGGGACTCTCAGGATTGATGCTTGAGGACCCTCAGGACTGATGCTCAGGGTCCCCTGGGAGCACTGTTGGGAGTGATGGGAGCTCAGGGATCCCTAGAAGTGATGCTCAGTCTTCCCCCAGAGGGGCTGCGTGGGGGTGGGCAGGTGCCCCAGGCAGGCACGTGGCAGCTGGCACGGCGGCGGGGCTGTGCCTAAGCCTGAGAGGAGCAGATGGGGATTAGCCACCCTCTGACGCTGAAATTCAGCAAAAGCATGGCAGGGACTTAACCAGCATGAGGGGAGAGCACAGCCACTGCAGGTGGGACGTGGGGCTCTCTAGCCCCCAAATCTGCAGCTCCTAGATCGGACAGGCAGCAGTGCCAGATCCCACATGCTAGCAATGCTGTGGTACAGCTGTGACCTCGGGCACAGGCACGAGGATAAGGTGCCATGCTGGGAACTGAGACACCCAGAAGGATCAGTCCCAGACAGGAGCTGCCACAGTGGGTGGTGATGGCTGGTGCTGGCACCCTCTCCAGCAGCTCCCATGCCATGGGGTCTGTGCCTGCTGCTCCCATGCTCACCTGTCCTGCAGCCGCTCCTGTGTGTCCTTCAGGCGAGCCTTCAGGTGCCGGATGCAGACCTCCTTCTGCTGCAGGGGAGTCAGGTACTGCTCCGGCGTCGGCGGCTTTATCCCATGGTTATCGCTGCACAGGTTGTACTTGGACGAGCGCCTGCGGGGACACAGATGTCACCCACTGCCAGTGCCAGGGTCAGCACAGGCTTGACCCAGGGGTCCTAAGGCCTGCTCTTGGGGTGCAGCCCCCTAATACATCCCAAAGGAGCCCTGAGAGCAGGAGGGGAAGAGTGAGTGTCTTGTGTCGTGCCTCTGGCAGGACAGACAGGGTGGGTGTCCTTAGTGCCGTGCCCTGGCAGGAGGGTGGGAGCAGCCCCTGGGCACACCGGTGCTGCTATCAGGTGCTGAGCCCTCTGTGGTGCTGGGGACTTTGCTGGGGCATGATCAGAACTGGGGGCACCAAGGTCACTGTGTGCCCAGAAGGACCCTCCTGGAAACAAGTGATGTGGATGGAGACCCCAGAGAGGGATCAGCCCCACCAGAGATGGAGGCACAAGATGGGGAATGGAAGGATTTGGGATGGAGCAGGTCTCGAGATGTGGGCTGTCCTGCCCACAGGGAGCAAGCCAGGGAATCCAACATCTGCTCCATGCTGGGCCAGCGGCATGTGTGGACCCTCCTTGTGCCACCACTGGCACTGGGGCAGATGAAGTGACATCTCTGGCCCAAAGCCTGGGACGGTGCAGAGAAAAAGGGCTGGCTAGGGACAGGGCTACAAGGCCAGGATGGGAGACACATGGAGAGCTAGGAGCTACATGAGTGGCTCTGGCATGGCAGTGGGAGGATCAAACTCCCTGTCCATGGAAGGGAGGCATCCCAAAGCACCCTGCATGGTGTCCAGCAGCCCAGCAGCCTTTAGCCATGTCCAGAGGCATCGTGTTAGAAGAAGCATCCATGCCTTGGAATGCCCCATGGCAGCAGGATGGCCCCTGCCCCTGCCAGCAGAACGCATGGGATCTGCTCACCATGTCACCCTCGGGCCCCTCAGATCCTCTCAGAATTATTCCACCTCTGGGAGGTGGCAGGGGCCAGGCAGGAGATGGGCAGTGCACCACGGGCTGCTGTGCCTGCGGGGCTGGTGCCCATCCCACAGCTCAGAGTTTTTTGTGCCCGGAACACACCCGGAACTCCCTGCTGAGAAGCCGGGGGGCCACCAGCTCTTGCCAAACCTTTGCCAGGGAACACGAGGGGATGGAAGCGAAGCTCTTGCCCTCGTGCCTTTGGTCTGGAAGGATCCGGGTGCTCCTTGGAATGCGGGAGTGGCGGGAGAGAGCGTGCAGCGTGCAAGCCACAGCCACAGCAGGACGGAGGGAAGAGGACGGGGGATCCCTGGGTGGCAGGCGGGGGGACAGGAAGGGAGACGACACAACAACAGCGGCGGAGAGGTTTGGAGGAGGAGGGTAGTGAGGGTCTCTGGAAACACACCAGCAGCTCCGCCAGCTCCGGCTCCCCCAGCCACCAAGCGCACAGCCTCGCTCCAGCGGCCCCTGCGCTCCTGTTCCCGCCGGGCACCGGCACCGGCAGCACGGGGGGCTGCTCGCCCTGCCCGGGGGCACCCGGCAGCCGCCCTGGGGCCACGGGTGATGGGTTACCTTGGGGTGGGGCTGCTGTCGCTGCCCTTGCAGGAGCCAGAATTGCTGCTGCTGCTCAGCGAGGAGGTGCCGTAGGTGTCCCTCCCGGGGGGCGAGGGGCGCCTGGAGGCAGGGAGAAGAGGCTGTGTCTCAGGCCGAGTGGCTGAGGGCGCTGAAGACTTAAAGAAGGAGGCAAAGCCACTCCGTCCATAAACCCCGCGACTGCCAACCACCACACCGAGAACACACAAGACAAAAGGACAAAACAAACAGCAGGGATCAAAATGGCACGGACATGGCGACGGGCACAAAGGCAGGGCTGGGGGGGGATGTCCACCCGCTCCCCCCTCCCTGGCGTGGCAGCCCATGGATGCTGGCACAGCATCCTTGCACCCTGAGGACCTTAGGAGCCTCTAGGATCTCCCTGGAAGCCCCTTGGGAGCCCCTTGAGAGTCCCCTGGGAGCAGTCCCGGCATAGCTCGAGCCACATCTGCCAGAGCATCACATACTCGTGGGCAGCTCTGCCTCTGCTCCCTGCCCATGCTGAACCTGCCCTCCATAACGGCAGTCCAGGTCACGGACACATTGGGAGGGGAATAAACGCTTTTCCCCTCTTTTTCTCTCTTTATCACTCAGCTCAAGGAGAGATTTTCCAAGGGCTAACATACCTCCCAGTTTCACTGCCCCAACCCAGTGCTCTCCACCACTGCCTGCCTTCGCCTGGACGGACGGAGGGGTCGGTCCTGCCTGTGGCACAGACGGACAGAGGGACGGGGCGTGCAGCACTCGGGGAGCTGCATGCACGGACAGGGAAGTGCTGTGCAGCGGGCAGTGCCATGCAAACCCCCGAAAGCTGGGCTGGGGGTTCGTGCTGCGAAGTGGCAGCTGGTGGTGGAGGTGTGGGGATCGTGGGGATCGTCCCATCCCGGCTGCAGGCGCTGGTGTCCAGTCCCGAGGCCAGAGGTTGAAGCATATTCACCTTCGTGATCCTGTGGACGCGCGTCTGCTCCCTGGCATGGACATGGCCACGGTGCCACGGGTCCTGGGCACAGGGACCTGCAGGCAAAGGCAACAGAGAGAGGAGGTGAAGGCAGGAAAATGGCCCTGGTGAGATGGGGACCTGTGGGGTGAGCCCTGGCACCAGGGCATGAGTATAGTCCCCAGTGCCATCAGCACAGAGGCAGATGAGGACAGCATCCCCTGCACATCTGGGCTGTGCTTCCTATTTGTCTCCCACAGATAGCCCAGAAATGTGGGAATGCTGCATGCCTGTGGTCCCATGGGATGCCCTGGGCTTAGGGCAAGGGCGTTCTTACTCTAAAAAGCAGAGCAGAAGCAGAGCAGGTGCCTGCCCATGGCCTGGAGCCCATCATGGGACAAGCTTCCCCCTGCTCCCAGATACCCATCCCTGCCAGGAAGCAGGGTAATGCCACAGGGACACAGAGTACCTGCAGTGGTGCCATTACTGGGGGCAGAGATGGTACAAGAGCTCTGACCCAGCCATGGAGCTCCCTGGGCAGGCAGCTCTCCCTGCAGTGGGTTGGGTGCCTGCTTTTCCTTAATTAAGTGCAAATCCCCCATTCAGCACTGAAATCAGGTGAGGAAGAACAGATCCCTGCATGATAAGGCAGCAGCAGCTAATCCCTTGGGAAACACAGAACCCTCTTTGCTGTAAATAAATAGGCCAGATCCAGAGGCTTGAAGCACCTCGGGCACATGAAGGATGTGAGGGAGTGAGGGAAGCATCTGCTCAGCACCCGCATCCTGCAGCGTCCCATGGCACCGCTGTGATCCCCACTGTGCTCCCAGGCTGCCAGAGACTGACAGCCTGGGGGAAGCATGGAGAGCCCCCCCCATCCCCAGGCCCATTCACAATGCCAGCATTTATCTCAGATTTTGGCAGAGCAATGCAGGAGATGGGACCTGCCAACAGATAATCGATGGGTGACAGGAAACTCTCTGTGCTGCTGGCCCTGCTCCAGGGGAGTGTGAGGAGTGGGACAACACGGGAGGCAGAACAGGAAGGGGGGCACAACCCCAATGCAGCCTTTTGCATTTGCCACCCCAGGTTATTTCTTTTCCAGGATACCTCAAAGCCCACACTGGCCAGCCCAGGCCTCTCCTCTGTCCAGGATTCCCTGCTCCCCAAACCAGAGTACCGAAGATCTCAGAGTGCTGGTGCTGTGAAGCCCTGAGACCCAGCAGGCACAATGCCCCATGCCACAGGGGGTGCCAGCACCCTGGGGCAGGCAAGAAGGATTTGGGGATCCTGCTGCTCCCATCTGGGATGGATTTGCCCTGAGATGACCCGGGCAGGGAAAGGCAGTGTTCTGTCCTGCTGGATCACTGCTCCCAAGTGGGCAGCGAGCTCTGCTACTGCAGCAGTGTGAATCAGCATCCACCAAGAGCCGTGCGTGGCCTCACGCTGGCGGGAGCATCCTCCAGGATTCTCCATCACCCTCCAGCAGCGCCGTGTGGGGCTGCGGCACAGCCTGGACTCCAACAGCTCTTGAGCAGGGATTTAGGGAGATTGAGAGGGTTGATTCCTCATCCTCTCCCCTGCAGTCCAGTGGTATCCCAGGGGTGCCCAGCATCAGCCCTGTGGTAGGCACTGAGTGGCAGCCAAGTGAGACTCAGCATCAGCCCAGTGGTGCCCATCATCAGCTCAGCTGTATCTGGATCTTCCCCACTCATGGCAAGGTCACCCTCATGACACCCTGCTCTGTGCAGGGGTCTCTCTGTGCCTCACTAACACCAGCAAGTGCCAGCACTGCAGGTGGCACATGTGTGTCCAGAACATGGGGCTCCTGAGAGTCTCCCACACCACAGCCCAGGTACCTGCCACCAGTTTCCAAAGCCTGGAATGGCTCTGTGGGGACACCTGGTTTTGGCCTCATGTCTGGGGACCTCATTTCCTCTTCTCCTCCCACTGCTGCAGACTCGCCTGGTGCCCACGCTGAGGCTCGATGCCTCCCACAGCACCCAGGGTGTCTGGATTTTAATCAGTGGTAATAAATTGTCATTATTGCCAAAGGATCAATGGGCCACTTCAGTCTCCCCAAAAGCCTCACTGTGTCCATGGGTTGTCCAGGCAAGCAGGGTGGGCAGATCCAGCACTAAAGCTGAGCACACACCTTCCCATGTGGTAGGTGGCTACTAAAGGTGGAGGAAATTACAGATCTGCACTCAGAATTATGCCCATCACATGGACCAGGGTGAGCAATTGCAGCACCAATGGAGCCTCACCAGGAATGCCAAGGGAAATCCAGGATTAACCCTGGTCTAGTGGGTGGCATCCCTGCCCATAAGAGGGGGTTAGAATGACAAAATGTTTTGGGTTGGAAGGGACCTTGAAGCTCATCTTGTTCCAACCCCCTGCCATGGACAGGGACACCTTCCACTATCCCAGGTTGCTCCAAGCCCCATCTAACCTAGCCTGGAACACTTCAAGGGATGGGACAGCCACAGCTTCTCTGGGCACCCTGTGCCAGGGCCTCACCACCCTCACAGAGAAGAATATTTTCCAAATATTCCATCTAACCCTGCCCTCTGTCAGTGTGAAACTGTTCCCCCTTGTCCTGCCACTCCATGCCCTTGTCCAAAATCTCTCTCCAGTCCTCTTGGGGCTCCTTTAGGCACTGGAAGAGGCTCTTAAGGTCTTACTGGAGCCTTCCTTTCTCTACCAGCTCTCTCAGCCTGTCTCCACAGCAGGGGTGGTCAGGGCAATTCAGGGACCAAGATGAAGGTGATTTGGGGGCACTGACTTGTCTCCATACTGGGGGACCAGTAGGACCCTGCTCAGCACAGCACCTCTGTGTCTGCCCTTACTGCCCGGGAATGCCCACATGGGGCAGGATTCCACACTGCAACTTACACCAAATCCAGAGACTCTCCTGCAAACCACCTGCACATGGTCCAGCACGCTGCAAATGCCCCAAAATGCAGCTGAAGGGCTGAGCAGGGTGGACGCTGTCCATTGCATGGACCAAGGTGTTCCTGGTGCTGTCAACAGCAAAACTCCCTGTGAGTGTCCCGGCACACGTGGAACAGAAGGGCAGCGCTCTTACAAACAGCAGCACAAACCAGGGCTTGTTCCATGCAGTGGAATTAGCCTGGGGAATTCATGATAAATAAAAGCAATGGGCCTTGATAAGGAAACAGCTGGAGCTACAGCATGAATAAGCAGATCCCCCCTAGAGGGCTGGGATGCAGAATCAGCACAAGTCTCCCACACTGCCACTGTCCCGGGGTGGGTGACACCATGGGGCTCATCTCCTGTCTCCAGCTCCTGTCAGCCATAGCGGGGACTTGGAGCACTGCTGGCCTACTGATCACAGCATGACAGTGATGGATGGCAGAGCAGTGACAGAGTGAGGGCTCAGCCTGGTGCCCCAGAGGAAGATTTCCGCAGGATCAGATGGATCGCTGCCCCACAAAGATGCTTCTTCAGCCATTTCCCCACTCCTTGCTGGATCCCCTGGCTGTCCCAGTGATGGACAACACAGGCTGGGCAGGTATTGCCCTTCCTAGATGTTTCTCACATGGGAAACAGGGACATAGGACCCCAGGAGAGACCCTCATCACTGGCTCAGTGAAGCCTCTGATGGTTCCCCAGCTTGTTCCTCTGAGGGTTTCATGGCTGCAGGCTCAAGAGTTCGCTCCCATCAGCTTCCAAAGCTCAGCTCCTGCAGGATTCAGAGGGATCCAGCTGCTGCCAGCTCACCCCATCCCCACAGGGAACATGAGAGAAGGTGTGAGAGCCCGCAGCTCACTGCCAGTGTCAACCCTCAGCACAACACTGCTGTGCCAGCAGCTGCCACGTCTCCCCGGATTTCTCGCTCACTGCTTCCTTTGTCGAGGCTCCCATCATCCTGCCTGCTGCTGGATTCCTGTGTTTCCCTTGGCACATCCTGTGTGAGGAATCTTTTGCAATAGTGGCACTGAGCCCAAGTGTCTGAGAGCAGCTTCACCACTGCAGACACCTGGGAGATGAATTGTGGTGTCCCCATGGGTCCCCTGGGAGATCTCCAGCCTCCCAGGAGGAACAAGATTAAACCAGAGGGAACATGGAGAGGGAAACCACAGCTTTGTTTTTCCAGGGGCCAACAAGGGCTCCCCAGGACTTGCTCTGCCTTTCTGACACCAGCTCTGCTTTTCTTCACACTAGAAATAAGCCAAGTGCTGCATGTGGCAAACAACCAGCAGCTGATGTGGGGCAGAGCCCTGTGTCCCTGGACAGTGGGAATGCCAGGGCTGCTTGCACTGGAAAAGGGACTGGGACACAGCTGGGTCACAGTAGGAAGGAGCAGGATCCAGCAGCCACAGCTGGCAGAAGTCCTGGTGCAGAAGGGGGTCAGCACTGAGGCCACCACCTGGGCAACTGAGGGCAAACATTCATGACTATGTCTGCACTCCTCCTGCTGCTATGGGGGATTTTTGGGATGCCAGGATTGCTTTGCTTTTGCTTAGAAGATTCCAAGGATGTGGCAGTATCTCCAGAAACTGGAATCCTCTGTTCCAGTGTAGAAGGGTTCATCCTAAAGCTTCACCTGGGTCCTGGGCAGGGGGAGATCACGGAATCACAGAACCATTTAAGTAGGAAAATACCTTTAATACCTTCAAATCCAACTTTTAACCCAGCAGTGCCAAGGCCACTGCTAAATCCAGCTCAGGGCAGAGCCAAGTGCTCGGGGCAGAGACAAACCCCACAGGGTGTTTATGCAACACCACCAGAAAAATCAATGTTACTAAGAGTGGTTGTGTCCCAGTCCAAAAGGCAGGAGCATCTCCTTTTATTCTCCTGTTTGTTATAAAATGCTGAGTTGACACCCAGAGATTACAGGAAAACAGACACCATTTGGAAAGCTCGGGTTATGCAGCTCATCACTTTTCCAGCTGACCTGGCTGCAACTCCAAATGGGGAGGTGGCAATTCCCAGCCCTCATTAGCTAAAAACAAGGTGCTTGACCAAAGGGCAAAGGCTGGGCTCTCACTGGGTACTCAGGAGCCAAAGGGAAATGGGAAAGAGCTCCATGTCAAGTACTGCAGCAGCAGGAGAGCAGGAGTGGGACACCCAGGAAGTGGACCCGATGGTCAGCAGGATGGGATGGAGGTAACATCCCACTGCACTGCCCACCCTGCACAGGTGCTCTGGCAGGAGCCAAGCCTAGCTGTGTGAAGACGAAGCAAGAGCCCACTCCTTCGAGATACAAAGGCAAAAACCTGGAAGACAAACCCAGCTTCCAGTGCAACAGCTCCTCCTCCCCTCCGTGCCTCGGCGCGGCGGAAGCAGGTCTCTCCTAACCACCATCCACCTTGAGCGAGGGCTGGGAATGACGGCAGTGCCGGGGGATTAGCCCTGGTCTCCACATCGCTGGAATGGCCTACTTTAACCACACACCACATCTCCTGCCTCAGCCCGCTGCAGCACTTCCGAGATGGGAGCGCAGGCACTGCCCCTCTGACCCCCACCCCGGGACCCCTGGACACCAGGATTTGCATCTTCTGGCACAAGGTCACAGCACAATGTGCCCGTGTCCCAGAGATGGTGGGAACACTGGGATTTTATAAGCAGAACAGGGGCCCAGCAGTGGGTTCTGTGTGACAGCCACAGCGCTGACCTTGTGGGGAGGAGAGAACAGAACACCCAGCTCATCAGCCTGCTCGGGTGTTCCTGTGTCCCTTTGGAGATGGAGCACGAAGCCATTAAATAATAAAATGTCAATTGCAGAGCAGCCCTGGCTGCTGCAATGCCCCATGGTGCCAGAGACACTTTGGGATGCTGCATGAGCAGATATGGGGCTGGTGCTTGAAGAATGAGTCTGACGCATGAGATGTGGGTTTGGGGCGTGCAGGGATGGTCTGGTGCATGTGATGTGGGTCTGATCCATGTGACATGGAACTGGTGTACGCAGGGAGGGTCTGGCACATGAGATGTGGGTCTGGGGTGTGCAGTGAGGGTCTGGTGCCTGCAGGGAGGGTCTGATGCATATGACAAGGATCTGGTGCATGAGATATGGGTCTGGTGCATGTGATGTGGGACTGGGGCATGCAAGGAGGGTCGGATGCATGAAATGTGAGTCTGGGGTGTGCAAGGAGGGTCTGGTGCATGTGAAGTGGGTCTGGTGCATGAGATGTGGGTCTGGTGAGTGCAGTGCTGGTCTGGTGAGTGCAATGCGTGGCTGATGCTGCTGTGTGGGTCTAGTGCATGTCATATGGGTCCAGGGCTGGGAAGCAGGAGCGGTGGGTGTGGTGGGGGTCCAGGTGGGTTTGCAGTGTGGCTCAGGGTACATAAAATACGGGTCTGACAAGTCAGACACGGGTCCAGTGCGTGCCATAGGGGTCCAGCACATGCCGTGGGCTCTGGTGCAGCAGTACGGGTCTGGTGTGTGCCGCGGGGGTCTGGCACACGCAATGCGGGTTCTCTGCGGGCCCGATGCGTGACCCGCCCCGAGCACCCTTTTGCCCCGGGAACCCCCCCTCAACCCGCGCCCCCGATGCGGAGCGGCGCTGGCGGACCCGGCTGCGCCCCCCGCCTCCCTCCACCCCGAATATGCAGCCAGAAAGGGATGAGTCACGGCGGCCGCGGGGCCCCGCACCGCGCCCCCCGCACCGCGCTCCGCACCGCTCACCTGCGCGGGGCCCCGCCGATGTCGGGGGCGGCAGCGCCGGGGCGGGGGGCTCAGCGACCTGCCGGGGAAGGGAGAGAGCGGACGGTGAGCGGCGGCGGCGCGGGGCCCGGTGCAGTACCCGGTGCGATGCCCGGTGAGATGCCCCGCACCCCACCCCGCACCTCTCGCCCTCCCCCGCCTCCATCACCTGCGCCGGCCTCCATGGGTGCGGCGGGGCGGCCGGGAGCGCTGGAGGGATGAGGGAGGGATGAGGGAGGGATGGAGGAGGGAGGGATGGAGAAGGGAGGGAGGGATGGATGGAGAAGGGAGGGAGGGAGGGATGAGCCGTGCAGCTGCGTAATTTGCTCCCTCCTCTGCGATCTTAAAGCGACGGCGCCGCGGGTGCCTCCCCCCGGCCCCCCCGCCGGGTTTCCCCCCCGTTTCTATGGCAACTCCCCTCTGCCGGAGCGGCGCAACCACCTCAAAAAAAGAAACCAGCCGGTTTTGGGGTCCCTCCCTGTCTGCGAAGCCCCGCGGGCCGGGTGTGCCCTGCGACGGGTGGCCCTGGGCTCCTCGCCCCACGTAACCCCGGAGGAGGAGGCGGAGGAAGGGGAGGGGGGAGCCGGGGTGGCCCCGCGCTGCGGCCACCAGGCCCTTGGAGTCCCCCCAGTGTCTTAATTTTCATCTTAAGCAGTCCAGCCCTGAGGAGATCCCTGCCTCTAATTAGTGACGCACTTTCATAAAGTAAAATCATTAAATAACCGGAATTCTGTGCCCCATTTCAGTCCCTCTGGATCAGCCCTAATCGCCGGGGCTGGGGTGGAGAAGCAGCAACAGCCACCCCGAGCAGCTGTCCCGGACTGTGACTGGGGTCCAGGAGGTTTGGAAGATGAGGCTGAAGGCTGGCACGGCACGGCATGGCACGGCACGTCCTCCAGCACAGCCCGCTTACTCATGGCACTTCCCACACGCTTCCTGCTGTAACTGTCAAGATCAACCTTCCCAAATTATTTGCTGAGGAAACGTCTCGGGAGCCCCCACGCCACGTCCTGCAGCCTTTGCGGGGGGCAGCAGGGCACTGGCTCCAGCTCTGCTCTGCTGCCCGCGGCCAGGAGCACCCGAGGGCGGCTGTGGCTGCCCCCGTGGGGTCCAGGAGCGTGAGAGGTGCACATGTGCCTGCATTACAAACATCCACTGAACATCCAGCATGTGTGGATCCACATACAGACTTATGGAGGGAAATGTTCACGTGGGAAATATTCACAGAGTAGAACCTGCTCCTGGTTTGGGTCTGGACCCGAGGGCCATCCTGCTTCCGAGACATTCCCAGCTCTCTTTGTCACTCCCCCACAGTTATTCCAGAGTTCTGACAAACCTGTTTGGTAAATACATGCCAGTCTTTCTTCCTGCACTATTTCCTGCATGATTTGTACCTCATTTATCCCGACACACAGACTGTTCTCAGTGTGTATATATATATCCTGCCTCCCATTTATTCCTGCCCGCCTCCAGCTGCCTTTTGTTTCCTTCTTTCCCGGTGAATCCAATGCAAAGCCTCTCTCCTTGAAAGGAAAATTAATGAGTTATCACATCTGCTGCCACTGGAGCAGCTCTGACCATGTGGCACAGGCAGCAGCTCTGCTGGGAGATGCAGAGTCATTCCCGATGGCTTTTGGGAAAGAAAAATGGTTTCTCCTTCCCTCTGCAGTGCTTGGTCTCCCAGGATACTCTGACCTGAAGAGTGGGAGCACTGCTCCAGGGAGATTGGGCCTGCTGCAGGGAGAGAGAGATTTTCACCAAACCCAAACCCTTTTCTCAGGTCAGCACTTGGCTTTGGAAGTGCCAGGCCTGCCACAAAGAAAAGATGGTTCCAGTCTTGGCCTGAGCCCTGGTCCTGTTCCCACCCAAAACCAGCATTTCTTTTGCAGAAAACTGAGAGGTTTTTACCATACAGGGACACTCTTCCCTTCCTTACACCCAGAAAAGGAACCCCTTAGAGAGCAGCAGCAAAGGCCCATTACTTACTTCATTCCTGTTCAGAAGGGACACTCAGCTGGAACACCCCCACAGGCAGTGGCCACCCCACGCCACCCCCCTGCCCCACACTGGGGTTTCACCTCTTTTAAAGCCCTTTTACTCCCTTACAAAGACCCTCCAACCCAAACCTCCCTGATCCCTGTGGGGCAGGAACCACACCTTAGTGGGCCGAGAGAAATGGGGGTGTCACTGAGGTGAGTGAACACCTGAAATTTTGTCAGGTGACAGTACCACCCATCCTTTCCAATTTTAAGTAAAATCACAAAGTCCCTGACCCTGAGATGAACCCATAGGATTTGATCCTTCAGAAGAACACCAACAAACAAAGGAAACATCTTCTGATTTTTATTGATTCCACATGAAGGAACAGTGACATCCTCACAGCACTGAGGCAACTGAATGGAGCACAACCATCCCTGTGGCACAGGTGGAAGGCAACTGGGAACCAAGAGCTTCCAAAAATGACAGTAAAAGGGATAAAGTTTATCCTAAATTAGATAAAAATGCAATTAATTAATAATATTTCAGTTAACATCAATTTTTAAATAGGTCTACACATGAATAATGGTGTTAATAAGATAAAAAGCTCTGTGAAATCTGAAATTGCAGAATTTCTAGGAAACAGAATTTCTTGCTGCAGCTTCTGGACTCTTCTAAGACCAGTGTAACCTCTGCCTGCCTGAACACACAAAAGCAACACTGGAGACAGCACCCTGCTAGACCTTAAAATGTGAAATACTGAACATTATTCGTCAGAAATAATTTTAAATAGTCTAATTTTTTTTTGCTACAGAGAGTTAACAGATGACTCTTATTGATGGTATTAGAGAATTAACGGACACAAACCTTGTAAAAAATAACTTAAGCTCCAAAGGTAGTCTCTAAGAAAGGTTTTGAAGGACCTTTTTATAAAAACCCTTCAAGAACTTCTATAATTTCTATAAAATTCCTTTAAGGACTTTCATAAAATCCTTCACAGTGTGAACTTCTTATGCAGAATATATATTTTAGTGGTATTTTATTAACATATTTTATAACTATCATATAACTCATCATGTAACTATAAATAATACTAATAAGCCCTGTAGTGATCACCTGAGGCAGGAGCCCTATGCAAGCCATTACTGGTGTAAAGGATTGGGAGCTCTGCTCAGCTCCCACAGTTTGACAATACATTCCATCCTTTTTCCAAGAAAACTACTTGCTGGAAAATGCAACCCAAGCTGTATTTTGATCAGTTTATCTGATCTTGTCAAACATGGGCCCAGCAGTGGCTGTGAGGTCAGCGAAGGGCTCGTGCTGCTGCAGCTTGAGGACCAGCTGCTTCTTCAGCACCAGAAAGATGTAAAACATGGCTGCAGCTTCCTTCCGGTTGTTTTTCCGGCAGAGCTCCCGAAAACTGAAGGAACACACACCTGATCTCTTCAGCTGCTGCATGAGGGAGATGAGAAATCAGTCAGGTCAGCTTCCCCACCAGTAACACTGGAGCCCATGGAATCCAAACAGAGAGCACTGCATCGAGGGAATATCTCTGCCTGAATGCCTCAAATAGGATCCAATCTCCACAGAATCATAGAAGCACATGCTGGTTTGGGTCAGAAGGGACCTTAAAGACCATCTCATTCCCCCACCCTGGACACCTTCAGCTAGACAAGGTTGAAAGTCCAAGCTCCATCCAGCCTGGCTTTGAACAATGCCAGGGGTGGGGAGTTCACAACCCCTCTTGGTATCTTCCACCTGTGTTTATAGAAGTGGCTCTTTACATTTTAATGCCCTAATAGTGTTGTTTCCCACATGTGTTACTAAAATCTACAATTCCACCAAATTCCACTACACTAAGGGAGCGCTTCCATCATGTTTTGTGATTAGGAACAATAAATATCCTTAAGCAAGTCTATGGTTTCAGAGTTATCTCTTGTTTTTTAAAGCCCATACCCAGGTGTAAATAATTATTTACTATTTGCACTGAACCTTTGAAATACATTCAAAAAAAAAAAAAAAAAGAGCATTCAGAAAATTCTAGGGATTCCAGCAGCTGGGGAAGGGAACACCACACATCAAGCACCCAGAACCCTGATTTTCCACAGAAATATAAAAACACTACATGCTGCAAGTGAAAGGCAGAGACACAATGGACAGCAGAAGGAAGAGCTTTTCTGATATGAACTCTACACCAGCTTTTGCTATCTAATAACAAAATCCAGCACTGGTACCTGTAAAGTTTTTTGTATCCGAAGAGTTCTTTTGCCCCATCTTATTTCTTCACTGTCTTTCCTGGTCCTTGTTTGCTCCTTGAGAAGAAGTAAACAGAAGGTTAGTCAGGGTGTGTAAAAAGTCACACACCAGGAGAAAAAGGACAGGAGTTCCAGCCTGACTGAAAATCCAGCCAGAGCTGGGCATCTGGATGGCCAAACTCAGGGAATCTGGTGCCTCTGACACCTCTGGTGCTCACACAAAGTATTGTGTAACAGAGGAAAGAATGTTACTGTGTGCTTTCTGCTACAGTGGCAGCTCAGGTGCAACAGGCCATGGACATGGTCCCAGTGAGGCAGCTCCACAACCAGGTACTGCCCTGCAGGACTGGCATTCTGGCAGGATTTGTACTGGCCAGGGCTTAAAGAGATGTTCAAATATTTGGTTTGGGATTTTGGGCTTAACCTCTGAAGTCTGCAACTGACTGCCCTGGTTTCAGAGTGCCTGAGCATCAAAGACAGCAGGTTTGGAAATATTTTCTTTCTCTCAGGAAGCAAAATTCACTGTAAGATCGTGATGCTCTATTTTTTTGTTTGTTTGTTTTTAAGAAACAAGGTTCTCTTCTGAAACAATCCAGGGCCATCAGCTTAGAACACACACCTTTGGCACCTCCACCTGCTGTGCTTCAGCTTCCTGATCCAGGGAATTTTTTGAGCTCTCAGAGAAAGCTGCTTCATTCTCCTGTGAGCATGAAAAAGGCAATCACTAGGCCTGACCATTTATGCACACATTGCAATTCTGATTACAGAGTTCTGTACAAAGAATTTATTGTAATGAAGTTTTCCAAATTTATTGTAATGAAGTTTTCCAAAATGCTATTTCCACCATGTCTTTCCTGATACAGGGAAGGACCTTGCTATAGGATTTATCCTACAGCTGAATCTACACCTATGCACAGAGCACACATTTTCCACTGCCATTAGGTCAAATTTTCTCACTTTTCAACATTAATGAGCCTCATATTTTCTAAAGAATGCCCTTCAGCATAAGTGAAGATGGAAGACATAGGTAATTTGTTATTGTTTAAGTAATTCCTCAATATGAGACATAAAATCTAAGTTTTATCCTATATAAAGATTATATTTATCTCTTCGGTACAATATTTAATATTAAGCTCTCATTTATACTTAGTGATTAGATTGTAATTGACACTGATTAATAGACATTTTAATTCATCATTCATTCATTGATTGTGAGCATTTACCAAGTAATTATAAATAAACTTTCATCACACAAGCTACTAAGTGCTTTCTTGACTGGTTTTAGCATCCTTTCCAAACACTAGTAATTTCTAAACATGTTTTAAATGGAACCTTAGCAAAAAGTGGAACCAATAGACACACTTAGGTCTCTAAAACTGAGGAAAACTGCTCACTATAATTTCACCACAGTTCTCATTGCTTTCATTTCTGTCATTCTGTGATGTCAACATAAAGGAATCATTTCTATTTTTTCTCTCAGTCTCAGAATGAGCTGGCTCCTGAAGGTAACTTGGCTCTTCTACTAGCAGCATCTCTGTATTAACAGAAAACCAAGGTTGAAGAGACAATTACTGTGAATCACTGTCCTTAAAAAAACTCACTGAAACCCAAAAATTGCACCCAAGTTCACAGTCTTTGAGAGGAAGAGCCAGAACGAGCAAATATTGAAGAAACATCATTCCCACCAGGAGCATGGAAGAAGAACGTTCCAGGGGAGGTTTTCCTTTTCTGAAAGTTGACTTTTGTGGACTCACAGGAGGTGGGTTTGTTAATTACTTTCTGAGACAGGTTAGGTTCCCAGCAGAGCAAAGGAGTGAAAGTGGGTACATCCTTCTCAGAAGATCTAAACTGGAACATTGCTTCTTGTCTGATATTAACCAAAACACATCTTCCAGACAGAACCATTTACATTAATTTGGAAGTTTGGAGAGCAGTTTGATTAAGCTTAGAATAAGTGGGAAGCTTTTTAAAAAAATTATATTTTAAAAAATGCCACAAACAACATTACTCAAATCTGCAGTTTCAGAGACAATTAGAGAAATCAAAGGTGAAACCAAAAATATCTCCTTATGCCACAAGGAAGAAAAGACTTGGATTTAATTTATTTTCTAAGAAACAAAAGAACAGCAAAGTAGTAATTTGTAGAATACTGCACACAAACACCATGCATGTGTCTCTCAAACATTATGTAGAATAGAAAATACTTTCTAACCGCTAATTCTGCACAACAGAATTAAAATATTACCTGTAGTGTCTTGCTCTTTTCTCATTTCTTTCATTTCAGACATCCTCTGTATTCCATTTGCTCCCATCTTATATCTGTCACTCTTGAAGCATTTTTCAAACAACTGAAAATAATTATTTTTTCTATGTTTGCTTTCAGAATATCATGTCAGATTATTTGCAAACATCAACACAAAGATATGAATATGAGCTGTGTATTAATGACTGCAACCCAGAATTTCAGTATCTGAATTAGGTCACTCTGAAAATCTGCAATTTTTTTTTGTTTTGTTTTCAAGTAATAGCCTTCTGCAGCTCCAACACGATTTCCATGAAAAAAACATCTTAGGAGCAGCTTGGATCACTTTTCATGAAGCCAGCCAGTAAGGAAGGATGAAAGAAAGAAACATCTGCAGTTTTCATCCTCTGAAGGAGCAAGTTGTAATTCTGCAGCTGGACTCTAAGTGGTGAAGCTGAGCTGTTGCAGTGAACCCTTCCAAATCCATTAACAATAGTCTAATAATAATATGCCTAATGTACCTTTAAAATAAATATAAACAAAAGATGTCTCAAATTGATTACAAAGCAGAAGCAAACCAGAAAACAATAAAACAAAGGAGAAAGTACAAAAGAAATGGACAGAAATGTAAAAGGTTGTGTCTCAGTATAAGATCACTCAGGTGCCAGTGTGTGAAATGAAACAGCAGCTCTCATGTTCCTTTTGTAATTTTTCACTTGTTCAAGTGCAGGAGGTTAAGGCTGTGACCCCACAGAGGATGAAGCAATTAGTGGTGAGTGTGCAAACCATCAGGCATCCAGCTGACCTGTACTGCAGGGCAATGCTCAGCACACACCTGCAGCCAGCACCAAGTTTACATCAAACTGGGTCTGCAAAACCTCTCTCAGTCAGACCCCAGCTCTGCAACAATCCCGGAACATACACAGTGGCACAGACCCCACAAGGAACTGATCTTTACCTTTTGCAGCTCAGTGTGACCCAGGGGCTGTGCAGCATGGGACAGGAGTACATCCACACCTCCCAGCTCCTTCCACATCATCGTTTTCTTGGTTGGGGGAGCGAGGTCTGGCATGGCCAGGAGGTCTGTGCAGTTGTTGAGCTGCTTGTAAATGGTGTTGCAGCTGAGCTCCTTCTCTACATCCACCAGCAACCTCCTCTTTCTTTGTTTTTTTTTCCTTGGGGTGACAGCTACATAAAGCAAGTATTAATAACAAGTCTTAAGGTCTATTCCTAGGACATTAAGCACACAAAAGAAAGCCCTGTCAATCAACCCGGCTGCCGAACTTCTGAACACCACTCAGACTTGAATATCAAAGTACAAGTCCACAGGCCATTCCTTCAAAAATTTCCATAAAGTTTTCGCTCTTTGTACTCTGGTACAGGAAATCCCCAAATATTTAATTGTGGAAGACAAATTACTATTGTGATAAAGAAACAGGAACAGGAGAACTTAAGGAGAACACATGATAGAGCAACAAGACAGAATAAACTATCTTTAATCCATCAGGAAGTTAAGTACTCCAGGAACTTCTGATGCATTCAAGAGTTTTCATTGCCTCATAATTAGTATCTGTATTTGTCAGTTTAATCCTTTAGCAATTTAATCAAGATGTAAACACAAAAGAAAGACACAGATTTGTCATATAGCCATAACTTCCTGGATAGTTTTTGGGCAGGACAGAAAATGCCAATATTGTAAATACTGCTGTTAATATAAGCTTGTTTATTCATAAACAGCCACCAACATGATAGGGAACATTTAGATTTACTCACAGAGGAAATATAATACTCTTCACCTTGGATCTTGTTAAAAGTTCACAAACCAATGTTTTCCAAAGGCTTGAAAGTTTTAAGATTTTTATTTTAAATATAAAAACCACGGATGGGTCACTGGCAATTAAAGCTATTCAGGTGAATCTTCAGTACCCTGAGGCCAAGCTTGCAATGCTACCAGAGCCGAAGAGCAACAAAACTTGACTTGGTACATGGAAGAAACTACAAGCAGAGATTTGGGCAGCTGAGATAAATAACCTGACACTGGATTTGTATAATATTTACCATAAAATGGAACTCTGACAGCAGGAGCAGAGTGGGAATAATCTATTTTGCAAGTATTTTCACTGCTAAGAGGAAACTCAAACATAGTTAATGCAAACATTCAGCAAGAAACCGATCAACTTCTAACCTGTATCATCAACTGGCTCAAGCACAAATCCTTCTTCATTGAACAAAAGGATTGTCTCACTCATTGTGTGACTTACGTCCTTAACAGCGGTGTCTGTGCAGTTGGACTCAACTGCAAGAAAACCCAGAAAATAACCCAAATTAAAAACAAAAATACAATATGGACTAATTTCTCAATCACATGACAGAGAATGATACCAGACAAAAATGGTGGGAAATAGGAAACTGTGGTTTTGTTTAGAATCTCAATTATGTTTGCCACTTTCTGGTCATACTCTGCTCTGCACACGTCACTTCACTGATCCCAGAATGACCAGGCCATAGTAGAGACAGGAGAACAGGAGAAAAACCTACACAACAGGAAGTGTTTAGGGGGAAAGGTGTTTAGTTTAAATCCCTATCTGTTTCCAGTTCCAGGCAAGTGCATGCAATGTGGACATTTCTGTCACCAGAAAAGGAACAGGGAGCACCAGCAACAGCACAAGGAGATGCAAGAGCCACAGAGAATTCTGGAACAGCTTTAAAGGGGTAGCCCTTTAAAGCTGTTCCAGAATTCTCTGTTTTAAACTAACACTATGATGGGGGACTAAGGATTTAAGATAGCAAAAATTTCTCAGAAACAGTTATCAAAGCTTAATTTATTTCATGAACATCAAACAAAAAGAAGATTAACAACACCTTTATGAGCTACTTAAGTGTCATTTGTCACAGAGGTATGAAACCAGAAATAGAAGCACAGAATTGTTTCTGTTGGAAAAGACCTTTTAAGCTCTCACTGGGAAAGTTCACAGTTACAGGACAGCGTTATTTGGGTTTCTTTCCCCCTCAAAAGGGACATCACACTGTGAGCAGCAGGGTGGACCAACAGCATATCCAACAGGATGTCACATGAAGGTGTTTCTAAGCAATGTCGAGTTACAAATTTGGAATCCCTATATCAAATAAAATTATCTGAAAATGGTGGATGAAGCAGTTTAGGGGGGAAAAAAAGCAAAACAAATGAAATAAGGAAAAAGACACAGGATACTACAAAAAGCAGAATGTGACATTAGGCATTAACACAGGCACAGAGGGAACAGAGGGTTTATGTGAGATGGAGCAGACACTGCAAACTCACTGGCTGTGCTGTTCTCTGGCAGATCTTGTGACAAAGGACGTGCTTCCTCCACATCAAGAATGTCTTTATCTAGGACATTTTCCTCATCCCTCAACAGGATTTCTTAAATACAAAACACATAATTTTAATAATTCTAAGCCTTAGTAGTCATGAAATAGCCTGATACAGCCTAATGTTAGTCAAGGTTAATACTCTGCAAAGAAAGCAAGCTCAGCTTCTGCAGATGGCCGTCAGTGGTATGGCTGTCTGCACAAAAAGGAGGGGATTAATCCCAAGTTTGAGATTTCCACCTTTTTTTTTTTTTTTTTAATTATGGCTTTGATAGTGTTAAAATGTATAAATCTGTAAGGTTTACATAAATACTCTAAGCCATAATGATGTAGAAGCTACTTTGCTTCCTTTGTTTTTACAACAGTAAGGATAAAAATGCTGCACCGTTTCACCTCTGAAAAGAAAAATATAATTGTTAAAGATTAATCTTAATTTTAATGTCTTTAATTCTAAAATTATTAAATACAGACTTTAAACCAATTTGACTTGGCAGTGTCTAAATGATCATAGATGTAGTGACAAGTCGAAAAAAATGGAATATGAAAACAAGAAATAACATAGTAATTATGTTTGAAAACAATCACTTTGGTACTGTCTTGACTGTTTTCCTGAAAGAATAAAAATATTTGGAAAAGAACTGATTCTGTTTGCCTGTGGCAAACCCTACCAATCATATCTGCAGCATCATCCTCATCCCCAAAATGGTCATCTTGGAAGCAGTAAACATCTTCTTGCAGCACAGATTTGTCTCCGCTGGTGCTGGCTGAATTGGGATCAGCCACCAGACTGTTACTGCTCATCAGGACACTGCCCTCAAAGAAGCTCTGTCTCCTCAGTGCATCTACTTCTTCATCTGAGGGAACACACAAATCCTGATCCCTCATCTGTGTGAGTTTAGGAAACCCAGATTTATTCATTTCCTAATTTTTCAAGTAATTTTTAAAAGATTGCAAGACATTCTATGCCTCAAATGGAATAAAAGATGAACAATGTTATGTACTTTAGTAAAAGTAGGAAATTTTTTGGTTTGGTTCTCAGTCTCTGACACCAGATTATATTGCTTACACAAAATTTTAAACCTAAGACAGCATGATAGGCCAATCAACAAAAGCATGAAACAAATGCACTATTAATCACAGCTTTTTCACACGTGGAAAGGGCTCACATAAAAGTTTCCCATAAAACACATTTCCCCATATGAAATATTCCAAATTTCTCAACTTCTCTCACCAAACTTTCTATCACACAGAAGCATACTGCTTTCATAATCCTCTGTAAGTGTGATTTCTTCAGCTCTGCTCTGATTCAAGGTAAAATGTTCAGCAACATCAATAGTCCTGATGAAAAAAATATTATAAAAATATGGGGTGAACTGAAAATCATTGAGCATTCAGCTGAAATGTGAAAGCTTGTTTCTATGCAGCCTTCAATCCTGGCATTTTATCACAAGCCCCCATATTTTTCCACTCTTTTGCCAGTTAACTTGGGCTTACATGATTTTGTTTCCATCCAAGCCCTGGTATCTACCAGGCCCTTGTTAGAAGGCAATTGACTGGTGAAACATCTTTTAAACCAAATGACACAACTCTTTGGGCAGGCAGAAAAGGCACCTTTACAGAATCAGCACACTGAGGCACTTGAATAAAGTGTATTATATTGCAGCTGTACTTACAAACTAATAAACCCTTACTGATCCCATCAAACCATATTTATGAGGAAGTACAGAGCAACCCTCAGTGGAAATCTCTTGTCCTGGACCTTCAGGGCATCAGAGCCATCAGAAACATGACTTGGCCTCCTGCTTTTTATCAGTTTTCTACATTAATGCTGATTTGTGTCAGAAAAGCCTAAGAAATATGCTGGCTTTTTCTCAGGAGCCAGGCTGACTATTGCTGATAAAACATCCCAGCCCTGGAGAGCAGTGGAGCAGAAACAAAACGAAGTTACCCAGTGGAACAGTACAACACTGGGTGGTTACTGGCCACATCTTTCAGGATTAATACTAATTTTTATCTCTTCTCTTGAGGTTCAGAAAGCTGTTTGCATCCTTCACTCAGACAATTTAAAATCCTGAGGTCTAAGTTCAAGACATTATTTCATTGTGCCGGTCTGTTGATTAAAGGACTGAGGAAAACTATCAAGGCCACAACGCCCGTGGCTGTAGCCTTGTAAAGCTCAGAATTTAGGAGAATTCAGTTATTAAATGGAAACAACCCAACCTGAGTCTCGATCAGATAACAGCAAGTACAGCTTTTACTTCTGAAAATACTAGAAGAGTGAATAAAAACTAGGGAAGCATTTACTTTACATCTGGTAGTGGTGCTTCGAAGTCATGAAATTCTTCAGGTAATGTAATGGACTGATAAGCAGCCTCAAAGTTCTCTTCTGGAAGGTCAAGAAGCCCTGAAATAAACAGACAACATAACAAAATAAGTATCAATAAAATAAAAGTAGTGTTCTCCCAAAGAGGTATAATAAGCCTATAAAGCTGTCAGGAGGGGCTGCTGCCATTCTAAATCACAGAAAGGTAAAGCTTAGGCACTCAAAAGCAGAATTTCAGTTGCCATGTCCTTAAAATCTGTTTTTTACAGACATACAAAAAAGTCTGTTACAACAGGACCTGAAATATGCAAGTACTTGTGTTGGTGAACAGCTGCTTTATGTCCCTGGAAGGTTCTCCCAGCTGACATTTAGGCCAGAGTCTTTCACAGCACTGCAAATGAATCGTGTTTTCCTTTCCTCTGCTCTGTCTCCATAACACTGTTTTCCAGCATCAACTAATTGTGTACTCAGACTGAAACTACTTGGGAATCAGAGAATCCTAGAAAAATTCAGGTGATAAGGGATTTCTGAAGGTCTTCCAACCCAACCTTTTGCTCAGAATGAGGTTAATTTCGAAGTCAGATCACTTTTGACTATTTCTGCTGATGGAGATCTCACAGCACCCCTAAACAACCTCTTTCAGCATTTTACCACTTCTGCTGAGATTTTTCTCCTTCCTTCTACCTAGCTGGAGTCTCTATTGCCACAGTAGTGACTGTTGTGTCGTGTTTTTGAGCTGTGTGGTGCTCTCCAAATTGCTATAGGATCTATCTCCAAAATAGCTGCAAGTTGTGCCAAGTGGATTTCAGCTGGATATTAAGGAAAATTCCTTCCCTGAAAGGGTTTTGAAGCCCTGGCACAGGATGCCCAGAGTAGTGTTGGAGTTACCATCCCTGGAGAGACTTAAAAGGCATGTAGTATTTGGGGACATGGCTTAGTGGTGGCTTTGGCAGTGCTGGGTGAACAGTTGGAATGGGTTTTTGGAGGGCTTTTCCAGCCTAAATGGTTCTGTGAGTCTATAATTCTGTGATCATATCCTTGAGAATAACGCAGAGTAATTATTCCCTATTCTGCAAGCAGACCAGGTCACAAAGCACATTAAAACTGGCAATAGACACTGGTGTTCTCAGGCTGTTTTAGACAACAGTGCCTCCCATTTGTTTCCTAAGTGTGACAAACACAGAGCCTGTTGGAAAAGGATCCAGTCATCTCAGCTCTCTTCTCCCTGTCCACATGGCTAGAGCTCAAATCATGCTGTCAGGTCTGGCACTGACACTGTTAGACATGTTGTTGGTGTCATCAGAAATTAAATTAATTATCTAGCAATGGAGGCTGAACTCAAGCATCTTCTCGTTAAGCCCACTTAAGATACTGCTCCTGTTATGGGAGTCAAAGACCTGAAAACACACTAATTTAAGCCAGACTAAATATCAGCAGTAGGCACTAGTACATTCAGTTTCCTTTGGGATCAGAAATGTGTATTTAACAGAAATATTCAAAAATTAACTTTTAAAATGAGAGCTGTAAAGGACACAGATGGAAAAATGCTGGATTTTGTGTACACCTGGGCGAAAGGCTGTCTTCATTTTGGTCAGAGCTTCACTGCAGTCTGCCAAGAGGTACTTTGCTTTCCTGTGGTAAATCCGCACCACTCCCAGGAGTAAGTGTCCAGAAGTTCGTAGAGCTATACCAAACTGTGAGGATTTAAAATTAAAAAAAAAAAAAAAAAAAGTTATTCAGGACTTAATATTTTTAGCAAAAAAGTGAAGATATTATACAGAGGTAACAGAGAGACCAACACCTCCACCCCAGGACTCTCCAGGAGATGCCTCCTCATGCCACAACCTACCTTTGGGGAGAGGATTTTTTGTACTGTGGCCTCTAAATTGCACTCAAAGATATGTGCCTTGGTGAGCTTCTTCTCCCAGTGGGCAGCCAGCCAGATTTTGGCCAGCGGCCCCCGCTTGTTGATGAGCAAATGGACGTAGAACATGGTGCCTGGCCAAGTGTCTCAGCCCTGACAAAATTCTCGGAGCTCTTCCTCTTCCAACAGGAGATGGGTCCTGGGGTACCAAGTGAGACTAGGGATTTAGTGGGATCTGAGGGGATGGGGGACCCAGTCGGGTGCTATGGGGAAGGGGGAATTTAGTGGGATCTGAGGGGATGGCGGGACACAACAAGGCACTGAAGGGGATGAGAGGATTTACTGGGATCTGAGGGGACAGAGGACCCAGGCAGATATTGAGGGGATGTGAGGATTTAGTGGGATCACCCAGCTGGGTGCTAAGGGGATGGGAGAACCCTAAGAGCACTGAGGGAATGAAAGGATTTAGTGAGACCCTCAGAGGGGGGCGGGGAGAGGGGGGATTTGGCGGGACCCTTGGAGGATGGGTCTGAGGGGTTTTAGTGGTGCCTGAGGGGACAGGGGGATCCAGCCAGGCCCTGAGGATTTAGCAGGACCTAAGGGGATGGGGTGACCAGGGCACTGAGGGGACAGGGAGATTTAGTGGGATCTGAGGGGACAGAGGACCTGAACAATGCCGGGCGGCGGGGGGGGTTGGATTTAGCGGGATCCTGAGGGATGGAGGGGCACAGCCGGCCGCTGAGGGGCCCCGGGGGGAAATAAGGGAGCCCAGCTCGGCTCTGTGGGGATCGAGGGGGATTAGCAGGGGCTGAGGGGGCTCGGTGGGGCGGGCAGACCGTCCTCGGGCCTCAGCCGCGGCTCAGCCGAGGGCGGGAAGGCGCCGCCCGGGGTTCCCACGCCGGGCCCGCCCTCGGGGCCGGTGCGGGGCAGCTCCGGCCGGAGCCACTGTAGGGCCCGTGTCCCCTCGCCACGGCTCCGCTCAGCTCCCTGCTCCTTCCTGGGGCTCACCGGCAGTACCCACACATCCCCGGGAACACCCTTCATTTTAGCTTCACGAGAGTGGAAAGCAATCTCGCTCTCCTCCTCTATCTGTCCTCCTTCCTCTCCTCTCTTACTTCCCCTCTCCTCCTTCTTCCCCTCCTTTTCTCCTCCCAATCTGTTTCACCCTTGACATTCTAAGAGCCCGCTTGCAGACACCGCCCTGTCTCTTTCTCGGCAGGTGAGCAGCTCCTGCGTGGCTCCAGACACGTCTGATAAAACTCCTCTGGTGAAGGAAATTTGCAGAACAAAACAAAACAAAACATACACACACACACACACACACCCCAAAAAAAAAAACCACAAAAAAACCCCAAAACCAAAAACAAACAAAAAAAACCCAAACAAAAACAAACAAACCAAAAAAAAAAAAAAAAACCACCAAAAAAAAAACAAAAAACCCAAACCAAAAAAAACCCAAAAACAAAACAATAAAAAAAAAAAAAAACCCAAACAAACAAACAAAAAAACCACACCAGAGCCTCAGGTCAGACCTCTGTGCCTCTGTGCAGATGGAGAAGGCAAAAGGTACACAGCCACCCATCTGTGCCAGCTCCAGCCAGCCCCGAGAGGAGAAGACAGTATGTTTGCATACTTAGGTGTCACCAGCCAGGAAAAAAATAGTTTGTCACCCCCTGCTTCGTGCTTTCCATGTTTTATATTCAGGCAGAACACAGCAAGGCTCCTGCTGCTCCCAGGCACAGCCCGGCGCATCAGCTGTTGCCATATCACAAGGCACCTGTGGTTTTCCCTGTCTCCCGAGTGTTAGCTGAAGATAACGAGATCTTAATTATCGCCCGGAAAGTGCTGAGCCTCTTCCCAGTGCGGCTCTGCAGCCGTAGTGGCAAGCAGGGCTCCATCCCTCCTCTAGCTGCCTTTGAGCTGGGGCTCAGACGTTTGGGGAAGGAGAGGGATTTTTGCTATAAACCATCCTTGGAGTGGTGTATCCCCAATGGGGACTTGGAGGACTCTCCCACAAGCCCCAGAGCAGGTACCCGCTGCTCATCCAGGGCACCAAACCTGTCTGGGTACTCCATGCCTTGCAAGAGGGAAACCACCATCACTGATGCCCACTGTGCAGGTCCAGCCCTCCACAGCACCAAGGCTGATGTCCAGCCCTGCCTACCTTGCCAGTGGCAACAGCTCCCAGGAGAATTTTGCTGGATCTGAACCACCCCTCATCCATGGGGAGCTGTGTCTGGGGCACAGAGGGACTGGCAGGGAGGCCGTGATGTGCTGAGTACCTCTGGTCCTCCCAAACTGCTGGATCTCTCAGTGACGTAGAGCCAGCACCTGAATTGCCCGGCTGCTTTTTCCCTGACCTCCAAATCACCTTGAGTCATGCTGGCTGCAGGGGCTCACTCTGCCGTGGGATGCTGTGAATGATGAGGAGGCAGGAATGAAACTTCACTTCGGTGCTGAGGCTGGCTAGGGGTCAGCACTGCCAGTGGGCACCAGACAGCTGTGCACTCCCCAAAATTGGGCTGTGCTGCACAGGGCTGTGTCAGGGAACAGAGCCAGGTCCACAGCCTGTCTAGCTCCATCACATTCCTGCTCCTGCTGTCCTCTTCTGCCTGGCCGAGGCTCCCATTTGCTGTCCCTCTCATGTGTGTTCAATCATTTTGTCTGAGGAGTGACATGTTCCCATCCTTGGTTCCCTGTCTGGCTCCCTCACTGTGCTCCATCTCCCAGATTCCTTCCCTCCCTCCTCTTTCCTTTTCTTTCCAAGTCGTCTGTCTCTCCCCTCCAGCACTCCTGCAGTTTCATTGTGAATTTTGGCAGTGCTCCCTCTGACCTTGGCTGTCTCCCTCTTCTCTTTGCTCCTGCACTGGCAGCATAAATCTTGGCTGTCTCAGTGTCTCCTCCCCTTCCCTTAGTGCCAGCACTTTGGGGATGGAGTGGCCTTTGCCAGCCCCCACCTTATGCTCAGCCACTCAGGCTGAGGAAGGTTTTTGGGCTACCCCAAGGCCCTTCAAATGCCTAGGCCCCCCTCCAGCTCCAATCCAGCAATGGCAGTGGGATCCTGGGGCAGCAAGCAGTGATGCCAGCAGGATGCATCCTTCCACCTCATCCATCACAGGTGGCCTCTTGAGCATTGCTGTGGGATTGGGGTACAGGAGCAGCCCCCTGGGCAGCATGGAGCCCTGACCCCACAGCAGGCTCAGCCCTGTCCCTGTCCCTGTATGAAGGCAGGTGGGAGCCATGACATGAGTGGCTCTGCTTCTGCCCCACAAATCCCCATCCTGGCAGGACTCCTGGCCTTGGCATCCCTGGGTGCATTGGCAGCCACAGGGCTTGGGTGCTTCAGAACAGAGGGCTTGACCACAGCTCTGCTCAGGAGCAAACTGGTGGCAGTTCTGTCTTCCCAGGGAATCTGGAGATGGTGAGGCAGCAGATCTGCTCCTGCCCATCTGTTCACAGTGATATGCCCGCCTGCTCCAAATCCATCTCCTCCTGCTGATTTGGGACAATCTGTGTCCCATGACCTACTTGTCTCCAAGCTTCTCCTGCCTTCCTGCAGAGTGGGTTGGTACTAAAGCATCTTTAAAAGTAGTTAATGTGTCAGGATGCACTTATATTTATTTTTAATTCAGCTTCTTTCTCGGCCCACTTCTGGCTGCATCTCTGGGGACACTATGCTTAGAAGCCCTGCATTTCATGGAGTCACAGAGTCACGGAATGGTTTGGGTTGGAAGAGACCTTACAGATAATCTCATTCCAAGCCCCCTGCCATGGCAGCTCCATGCCCCTGCTGTATCTCAGAGACTGGAGGTGCCATGTGTTGGTCTAGAGAGTGCCAGTCAGCACCATGGAGAGACAGTGTGCCTGGATGGTGCTGAGCCTGGATCATGTTGCACCTGTCCAGCCCTCAGAAAACACAAATGCACCTCTATTTGTGTGGCACGCCCTAAACTCTCTGACCCTTTTTTATCCCTTTTAGCTGCATCTGATGAGATTTCAGTGAAAATCCCTGCCCCTGTCATGACATAGCTGGCAGGAGACTCCCATCTGACATCTTCACGAAGGGCAGTTCCCAGACACTATGGGTAACACAGAGCCCAGTGTAGCTGCAGAGGAACACACTGTGTGGGGGGACAGGGTTCAGGACACGATGGGGACAGGTGCAGGACACAAGGGGCATCCCTGCAGCCCCAGCACTGTGAGCTCACCCAGCACCTGCAGCACTGGGTGTGCTTGTGGAGATGCTGGAAGCATGTGAAGGTGTTGAAGGGAATGGCAATGGGATGGACAAACCTTCCCGGCAGCTGTCAGCAGCCCACCCGCTATTGCTTGGGATTTACATCCCCACCTCCAGGCACTGCTCCAAATGTGGAAATAGACCATGTCATATTAACAAATGAGGGGAAGCGTGTGGTTGCCAGCAGGTCGCTGCCAGGGCACGGGCCTGGGTCTGGTGCCAGGGCAGGGGGAAGCAGAGTGCAGGGACTGACATGAATACGCTGTGAAAAATGGAATAAATAACGTGTGTGTGTGTGTGTGTGTGTGTGTGTATGTGAAGGGGGAGTGTTATGCCATGGGACTGCAGTGGGATTGTGGTGGGACCCAGGGGCTCCTATGTCCCAGGCTGGGGCACATCATACCTGGCCCAAACCTAGGTCAACCCCCACTTTCTCCGGAAATCTGGGGACAGGCTGGACCCTTGTGGGGACTCAAGGTGCTCAACGTCCGTATGGGACCTCTCCCTGCTGTCTTTGCAGCTGGGGATGCTCAGGTTGAAGCCCCAGTGTCCCCAGCCCAACTCTGCCCCGGGTCCTCACAGGGGACGGTTGCTTGTGGGGGGCACCTCCTCCAGGCAGAGCCCACGCAAAACTCACCGTGCTGCTCTGTCCTCTCCAAAGCCCCTCCCCACGCAGCCCCCCGGGGTGCCCAAGGAGGGTCCCGGCCCTGTCAAGGGGGGCGCACAGAGGGGTCCCTGTGACACAGGTTACGTACACAGCAGGTGCCGGTGTGCTCCCAGGTGTGTGCGTGTAAGTGCATTTGTGTGCCCCTCGTACGTGTCTGTGTGTGCGTGTGCGTGCGGCGGCCGTGCGCGACCGCAGCTCAGGGCACCCACCGCCCGCCCCGCGGCGGCACCGGCACCGGCACCTTCCCGGGGAGCCGGGGAGGCGGCGGGGGTAGGCAGCCCGACGCGGGGGACTGGGAGGGGAAGCGGGGCAGCTCGGTGCGGACATCGGCGGGGCGGGCAGACCGAACGGAGAAGCGGGAGCGGAGCCCGGTGCGGGAGCGGGGAACCGGAGGGCAGAGCCCGGCGGGAGGAGAGTGTCCGGAGAGGGCAGTTTAGTGGGGTCACAGGGACACAGATCCCCACAGGGGGTTTCAGACGGATTCGGGAAGGTGGGTCGCGCGGTGGAAGCCTGGTTTGGAACGAGGGAGAGCCAGGTGGGACGACCCGGTTCGGAAAGGCAGGTGCCGGGTTCAGGGAACGGGAGCAGCCCGGTGCCGGGGAGCAGCCCGGTCTCGGGGGTCCGCTCCGGGGAAGAGGGACAGTCCGGGCAGGGTCCCAGCTCTGAAGGTAGCCCGGTTCGCCTAAGCGGGATCCCAAGAAGAGGAGCAGCCCGGTTCGGAGACCTGCGGGGTGGGGTTGGCAGCCCGGTCAGGGGAAACGACTCCGGGGAGGGGGAGCATCCCGTCCCCAGGGTTCTGCTCTGGTTTGGGAAAGCATCCTGGTTCGGGGCCCCGTCTCCGACCCAGAGGAGCATCCCGTCCCGGTTCGACCACTCACCTTTGGCCGCGCAGGCCGGCGGCGGTTCCATGGCGTCCCCGCGGGCGGCGGAGCTGCGGAGCCCGGACGAGGCGGCGGCCGCGGGTGCGGGGGCCGGTGCGGGTGCGGGGGGGCCGGTGCCAGCGGGCCCGGGGCTGGCGCTAATTAGGGACTTATTC
>JACBWW010000027.1:4797601-4883675 GCA_020086605.1 Lanius collurio
GGAGCGGCTGGAGGCTCGGGCAGCGCGGCTCCGCGCCCGCCTCGACCGCTGCACTGTGGCCGGGCTGGCGCTGCTGGCCCTGGGCGGGCTCCTGCTCGCCGCCCTGCTGCTGGCCGCCGCCGCCGCCCGCCGCCGCGCCCGGGCCGCCCGCCGCACCGGTGGCACCTATGGTTCGGTACGGCTGCGGCTGCGGAGGGTGTCAGCTGAAGGGACGCGGGCGCTGCTGGAGAGCCAGCTGAGCCCCCCACCCCAGGCCCCCGAGGGGCCCGTCTCCTAGCCCTGTGCACCCCGAGGACCCCCCGCCGTTGGCAGAAACAGGGTCCCGTTGCTGCACTCCAACACCGACACCATTGGCTGAGACTTCGCCTACGCCAGCCTTCAGCCACCATTCTCACCTCCTTGAACCCTCCTTGGATGGTGCTCCGGCCCAACAGCACCGGAATGATGAGGTTTTGGGATACTCCACCAGACTGCATGGCCCTGGCCTGGGTTGTTCCCCACCACCAGCACTGGGACAGCATGGCCTTGGGACACCCTGCCGCCTCCTCAGCACTTTCCTGGATAGGATGTTGCCACCAGCATCATGGCAGTGGCACGATCAAGGCACCTGTGGGATTTCTGTGCCATGGTCAGCTGCAGCCTGGGCTGGATGTGAGACTGAACTCCTTCCCACAGCCAGGACGTGACTGCTCCTCCCGACAGATCTATTTCTGCCATCGGTGACCAGTTTTAGCAATAGTTTCCTGTAAAACTCTGGCACAGAGCTGGTGCTTGGACTGCTTCGGGCAGAAGAGGAGGCAGCAAGCATGCCTACCACCCATGGGGTGGGGTCCAGCCCCCTGGCACCCCCCAGTCCTCACACCCCACCAGCCCCATTCCGCACAGCAGGATGAAGGCCAGGACACATGCCTGCACTGTGCCAAGCATCCCACTACCACCAGCAGCCCTGGAATGGCCTCTTCAAAAATCACGGTGCTCTGTACAAAAGAAAGTGAATGATTCTCAGTGCCTCGAGGTGACGTGGTGGCTGTGTCCCACACTGGCCTGGCAGAGCTGCTGCTGAGGTGTCCCCACCCTGGC
The DNA here is from genome assembly GCA_020086605.1 of Lanius collurio. Taxonomy (NCBI): domain Eukaryota; kingdom Metazoa; phylum Chordata; class Aves; order Passeriformes; family Laniidae; genus Lanius; species Lanius collurio. The sequence continues at coordinate 4,798,682 of JACBWW010000027.1, forward strand.
CTTTTGCTGATTCAAGGGCCGTTGTCTGTGGTGTGAAGGCAAAATTGCATCTCGGGAATTAAATATGAAGCGTCATTAAAGCACAATATTCTCTGGAAAGAGAAATGGGTATGAGTAATGTGCTGGGGAAGGGAAATAATTATCACATTGGAAAATGCAGACCCACAAAAGGTGCTGTTTATCATGAACTGCCACCAGTTTTCAATCCGTCCCATAAGTTACCCAGTTCAAACATTCTCAGGCAGGGACAAATCCCTCCAGACAGCCTGACACAAAAGTGATTTTTACATCTGATTACCTGGGTTGGCTTTTATTCCAGGGATTCCAGTGTCCCCTCAGATGCTGGGGACAGTGTCCTCTGCCCTGTGTTTCCATATAAAGCTTTGCAGATGATTCTCCCAACTGCTGTGAAGGGCCACATGCCCCTCTCCCTGTCACATCACCAGCAATGCTCTGTATTTATCGTAGGATCCCAGGAAACAACCTCGAATCACCTCACACCTGCAATCCTGGCACCCAGGCACTTTTCCCTGGGATGAAACCATACTTGGAGTGAAATGGGTGGCTATGTCCCCCTGTCCCCAAACAAGCATCCCCTGTCCCCAACAGCCTGGGGCAAATGGCTTTAAGCAGAGCCTGAGGGGCCAAATGAAGGGTCCAAGGAGAGCAAGGGGGACAAATGTCATTGTGGCTGTGCCTGAGGGGCTCTAGGGTGGAGGAGGGGGTGATGCCATGGGAGGAAGGGAATACAGGGGAGGAAAGAGGAGAAGAAGGGGAGAAAGGGGGAGCTCTGAGCCTTTCCAAGGCTTTCCCCTGAGAAGGCAGATGTCCCTCCTGCAACTCAGTGCTGGCCCTGCATGTCTGGATTAGAAAAATAAACCTGTTAGATGGAGAAATCATCCCCATCCCTTTTTGTTGCTTTAAATACGATGGAAAGAGTGTTTTCAGAATAAAAGGCTGAGCCTGGTGAAGGTTACAGCTGCTGAGCACCTGCTGTATGTGAGCACGAGAAATACTCCCATGGATTAGGGCATGAGGCTGCTCAAGAGACTGCAGGAAGGGACTGTTATTGTTTTGTCAGCACATTGCTGGACTGTGCCTTGAGTCCCTGCAGGACTGGGGGGAAGCCTCTACATGGAGAGAGATCTATTTACAATGAACAAACTGTATCAAGGAACGAGTGCCATTAAAGAAGATTCCCCACGGAGAACTCCAGGGCTGGGATGTGATTTTGTACACAGGCTCCCCTAGTCTGAGGTGCAGGGTGGCTGTGGGAGAGAGATGTGGAGCTGTCTGACTTGGCTGTCCCTTCATCACTCTGGCAGGCACTGGGGAAGAGGCACTAGCATGTGGTGCTTAATGTGCAGGGGAGTAGTAGGAAGCAATCCAAAATATTCCAGAGTGCTGAGAAAAATCTGGCTGGGAAAGGCTGATGCTGAGCAGCCTGAGTAGAATGAGGGTCAATGGCTCTCCAGTCCCCCAGTGCTGGTGTTTTGGGGCTGTCTTTGTTTGTGCCAGGGGCGAGCAAAGCAAGCAGGGAGGGCCCAGTGTGCCTTTCCCAGTTCCATATAACGGGGGCTGCTTTGTTTTCCAGCTGGGCCACACACACGGCTTCCCTGCACCCAGGATCCAAGGGATGTAGCACCGGCTGCAGGGTAATTAGCAACGCTGGGGGGGTTCTGCCATCCCATCGGGAGCATGCAGGCAGGTGCTGTGGGCTGGGCAGGCTGGCAGATGGCCTGGAGGACTCTCTGGGGATCCTGAGCCATTACCAATAATCCAGTGCCTCTCTTCAAATGTGTAGTGGAAGTGCTGCTGCTGGCGGAGGGAGGCTGAGCCTGTGCCAAGACCGCACACCCAGCCCCAGCCGCTCCTCACAGCCTCCCCATAAAAATTAACGTGGGGTGTGTTACTGTGCTCCCATGCATGTTAATGTTTTCTGTCGCTGAGGGTAGAAACAGCAGTGCTAGGGACAGGGACACAGGGCTGAGAGCCTGACCTGTCCCTCCTGCTGAAGGGAGACCTGGCTGTCACAGCCACCATGGTACGAACCCACAATGGGGTTGGCAGCCCCACCAGGCATTCTCAGGGAATGGGGTTTGTGCTGGCCACAAGCCCTACAGATGGAATAAAAAATGTGCTTGGGATCACTGGTCCTCAGGAGCCACCTCTGCCATGCTCCAGGTCCTTTGGAGGGAGCCAAGCCAACGGTGGGGACAGTCTCCTGTATTGACTATCCTGTGACATGGAGAGGAGGATCCTTTCCTCCTTTTACCCATCCTTTCTGGAGAATGGATGGCTCGGCCCTGAGAGCCCAGAGGCTCAGGCAAAGGCCTGCATCGGACACTTGTCCCCTTTGGAACCTACTCCCCTCCTCTGCCACCTGTTTCCCAGCTGCACAACACCACGGACCCGCCGGGGCCAGGGGCTGCAGACAAAAGCCGTTTCCTCGCCCTGCCGCAGCCTCTCCCGGCGCTGACTCGCTTTAATTAGCCCCATCAAAGCCGGCTGCGTCTCTCCCTCCTGGAAGGTCGCAGAACATGATTAATTCAGACACAGAAAACAGCTGCCCCCCTCAGAAAGGGGCCTCTCGATGAGGCCAAAGCTGTTTCTGCTCCCCCACGCAGTAAGGTTGGGTTCCGCAGTCTCTCAACCCCAGCAGCAAGGTTGGGAACTTCTTTCTCCTGGAACAAAGCTGTGGATGGGCACAGGCTGTCCCAGGAGCCAGAAGGGATGAGGCAGAGCAATGGCCTCACTGAGATGCGTGTCTCTCTCCATCCCTCCCATGCTGCTCTGGTCATGGGTACTGCCCACAGCCTAAACGTGGGTCTGCCGGAGGAACCTCCCCTGAAAAACCTCTGGGTAGTTCAGTGGGTCTGGGCTCAGAACCAGCCCCTCCACAAATGGGGGTCCATGAATGAGCCCTGGGAAGATGCAGGGGATGCTCCAGCTGCTCCCAGCACCACATTTCTCCACCTGGTCTTCCCTGCTCCTACATGTGCAGAGCCCAGGGTGGCACACACCATAACATAGCTTTATTAACTGCATTTGTAGGCAAAGAGGTCTTAAAAGGAAAAAGCCTTTTGGGAAAAGGGAGAGATGGGGGGATCCCTTGCCCCTTTTTATTTCTGCCAACGCAGCTGCGTGCAGCGTTCCAACAGCATTCAATGCCCCGGAGAGGCAATTACTGCAGGAGCAGGGCTGGGCTGTTCTCCACTTCATTTTCTTAATACAGTTACATCGTCTTGGAAAAGCACTGCTGCTCAGGGGAAGGTACTAAGCAAATTCCCAGCATGGAATCTCTGCCTCCAGCAGAGCTCTGGGGCTTCCCCTTGCACAGTAGGGAACACAGGGGGACACCCCAGTAAGCACCAGCACAACACTGTTGTCAGGTTTTTATTTCAGTCTCATGAACATCCTTCTAAGAGATCAAACCATGAGAAGAAAAACAGCGTGAGCCCCTGACAGGAGAGATGAGCTGCAGGCCCAAAATCAACTGAGCTGGGGAATCTGTGGGGAAGGGAGGCTGCTAGAGAGAGCTCAGAAGCCTGAGCCACACAGATCACAGCCATTCTCCCCAAGCTAGCCAGGCAGAGTGACACACAACAAGACTGACAGCCTGAGAATGTGTTCTAGAAACCTCTTTTGCAAAGCACCCTCCCTCTTACCCCACACTTGCAGTGCCCAGTGGACACCCCTTGCCACACTGCCTGCAGAGCTTCACAGACACCCCAGGAATGAAAAATACCACGGCTGCAGGAAAGAGAGGGGGCAAGGTGAACCAGGAATTCAATCTATGTCTCTTCTCACACACATCAAAGGCTTTTCTGGTGCTGCTCTTCAAAGCCAGCAGGCAAAGCCGTAATCCCAGCTGCTGCTGGGGGTCTGCCCATGGAGACCCTGTGGGTTGGGCTTTCCAGCCCTTCAATCAGTGCCTTGCTCAGATACAGAGCAAGAGAGAAACCCACTCTGTGGGGAGCCCACTCCGGCTGTCCCCTTCACATGTTTGCTGCAGAGGAGCAGCAAGGAGCCAGCTCCCTCCTCATACCCACCACTTGTGGGACCCTAGCAGCAAGCTCTGCCACCCCAGAGAAGCAGAGGAGAAATCCCACAACACCCAGGCTGCTCCCAGAGCGCCACACCCCAAGCTCCCACCTTGTTAGGTGCAAACAGCCAGGCACCCTCAGAGGAGCAGGGAAAGAAATGACCTACTACTGCCTTCTCTTCCATTCTGCAAACAGGGAAGCCTTTATAGCTGATGGCACACATGGGAATGTGGCCCAAAACAGAGAGGAGGAAAACGCTGCTGGAAAGATGTACGCCCATCAGATGAGGAGTGAAGAGGCAAAGTGCCCCTGCTTCCCAGAAGACTTGCTCGTGAGCAGCCACGTGGTGACTCCTCACATGAACATGTCATCGTAGCCTGGAGGGGGAAGGTGGTCAGGATCCGGCCTGAAAAGAAATTCAGAACAGAGTCAAACAGGAGTGAGAGCTCAGGCCTGCAGCAACAGGGATGAGATGGGATCCAGTGGAAGCATGGTCAAGGACCTACCCAGGTCGCCCAGCTCCTAATGGGCCAAAGGGGTCAAATCTGGCGCCTGGTGGAACAGCTCCTGGGGGAAGCCGGCCCGGGATGCCCGACGATGGGTCAATACCAGGGTGCGGGAAGCCAGAGTGAAGAGGGTCCACAATCATTCCCCCACTCCGACCTCTGGAGAGAGAAAAGGCAGAGAAGGAGATGAGATTGGCACTGGAGAGAACGGCAGAAGAAATGCTGAGCATGGGAACAAGGTGTTAATCTGACATGTGGCATGTGGGAAGGAAAGCTCCCAGGACCAGCCAGTGAGGCAGCCCATGGCAGAAAGACAGAGAGCCCTGTAGAGCATCCCACGATTGTTTGAGTAGGAAGAGACCTCAGAGCTCATCTTATTCCAATCCCCAGGCAGAGACACATTCTACTAGACCAAGTTGTCCCAACCCCATCCAATTTTGAACATTTCCAGTGATGGGGCAGCCACAGCTTCTCTGGACAACCTGTACCAGGGTCTCATCACCCTCACAAGGAAGAATTTCTTCCCAATATCCAATCTAACTTGGCCTGCTGTCAGTGGGAAACCACTCTCCTTTGTCCTGTCACTTCAAGCCCTTGTCCAAAGTCCCTCTCCAGCTCTCTTGGAGCACCTCTAGGAACTGTAAGGTGTCCCTGGAGCCTTCTTCAGGCTGAACAGCCCCAGATCTCTCAGCCTGTCTCCACAGCAGAGGTGCTGGCTGTTCCCTCAAGAAGCATCAGACCTGCTGGCCCTCGCTGCAGACCCATGTTCCATCCCAGTTTCCCGTCCTGCCCTGCACAGTGTCGCAAGAGCCGGCTGGGCTCCCACAAGCCTTTCCAAAGAGCTGCCTGGAAGTCATTTGCTGACCACGGCGGCTCCTCAGAGCTGCCCCACGCTGCGAGTGCCATTCCTCATGGTCGGCTTTGTGCAAATGCAGCTGGAGCCTCCGGACACTGCTGCCATCATACAAGTCATTAACAACCGTGCTAATGAGTTCCATTAGGCCAGAACAGCTGCCCAAAGTGCCCCGGGACAGCCAGGTCTCAAGAGCATATTTCTGGGAGTATGGGTCTCCAGCCCTAGCACTGGCAGGTGTCAGCACATGAATCTGCTTCCATTTACCATCTTTTTTTGTCATTTACAGAGAAATCTTTGATGAAGGGCTGGAGGCACCAGGAGAAACAGGGAAATCCTCCCCCAAAATGAATCCCCTGTCCTTGTGCGATCCGGTTTCTTTCCAGTCCCCCCAGCTCCAGGCCTCTCTTTCCAGCTGAGCAGGGACATTTTTAGCTGTCCCTTTTCTAGCCAAACCCACGGAGAACCAAGTCTTGCAAAAGGGGAAAAAATGCCATCCCCACAGGAGAGTGGTTCCAAAGAGGAGACTCCTCTGGGCTGCAGGACACTGCGCAATGACACCACAAGCTGGTTATTGTCTGACTGTGTGCTTTTAACTGGAATGGAAGATGACAGGTTCTCCTTGCCTGACCAAACCAAGTATCAAGGATGTATCTGTAAAGCTCAGCCTCCCAGACAGCCCAGCCCCTGCCCAGGCTTTCTCCAAGTGCCTCAGACAGCCAGGAGGCTTGCAACAGGACTTGAGAATCTGTGAACTCAGCTTTCAGCCTCCCCTTCTGCAGACTGCTGGGCTGGAGACACAGCAGCTGGTAACAGTTTAAATTAGAGGCTTACATTCACTTAACGACGTATTCAGCTTTGATTTACTGCAGGAATTACTGTGTGTTAAATGAATACAAGCTGATTATTAAACAGACACAGATTGCAACCTATCATCTATGCAAGAGACAGGATCTTATTAAAATATTAGAACCATATTGAGCTTTAGCAACTGTCAATTGGTCCCTCATAATTTGCACTGAGCAACTGTCCCATCACCATCCCCACTCAGAGACACTTGCCTAGATGCTGTTCCAGTGGTCTCCAACCACCCCACATCCCCCAAAGGCAGAGTAGGGTACGCTTCAAGAGCCATACTCACCCAAAAGGGTTGAGGTCTTCCCCACCAACAGCAAAGGGGCTCAAGGGCGAAGGCCTGAAACACAGAACACAGTGAGATATTCAGGGAAGGGCAGAGAAGCTGCATGGAGCTGTGCCCATGGATGCTCTCCTATGACAAACAGTGCAACATCTGGAGGGCCCTGGGATCTGTGGGATCCTGTGTGAGGGAGCTGCCATTGGGAGCTATCCCAGGCACAGGACACAGCATTCCCTGCTCCAGGGTGTTGCTGGATGAGGACACTGATGTGCGTGGCAGTGGCTTGCTGAGATAAAGAGAGCCCGGTTGTTCCCACTGCTTCAAGCAGAAGCTGTCCATATATACCAGGAATTTCCATGCCAGGGGATCCCTAAGCAGCTCTGGGCTAGGCCAGGCTCTCCAGCATGTCCCAGCCCAGTCACAATCCCACTTCTAGGAGTGTGGGGACAGTGGGGTGCTGGGCCCGCAGCCAGCTGGCATAACCCATGCCAGTAACATGGTTTCACAACAGTGCCCAGCTCCAGCCTGTCTTCCCAGGCCTCCCCACGGAGCCTCCTGCACCCTGAGTGGCAGCAGACAGTAGTGGGATAACACAAAAGCCAGATGTGCCAGCTGGTCCCCAAGAGATGGCAGAGCCACTGCAGTGTCTCTCGACTTCCAGCCAAGGGCATCACAGTGTGTGTGAGAGAGAGGGGGGAACCCACCTGCCATGTACAAGGGATGATTGGGAGAGGCCAGGAAAGGATGGCAAAGCAGGTGCCATGTGTCCCCTCTACCCAGCATTGCCAGCAACGGTTCCAAGGGGAAAGTGGGGTCAGGAGAACAAGAAGAGGAAGCCTTGCACCCCACCCTGGCTGGGTGCACCTCTGGTGTCCCAGAGGGTGCCCCAGCCACACAATGGCAACTGTCCTTCCCACTGGTGTCCTTGCTCTGCCAGCCCCGACAGTCCCTCAGCCAGCACAGAGCAGGGCCACTCTCCTTCACCCCACATCTTGCCTCCCAGCCCCAGATCCTGCCTGCTCCCTCCTGAGTCCGTTGGTCCGACACACAGCTCCAGAACAGCCCAATCCTCTCCAGCAACCAAATCAAACCTAAGTGTCCAGGGTGATCCAGCTGGGGAAGGTCTGGATCCCTTACACTCCCCATCCCATATGTGGGAGATGGGGACCTGACGTGTAGTTCGGGTCACATCCCCTCTGACAGGGGGCTCTCAGCAGCCACACGCTCTTTACTCACCTGGATGGGGCCCTTGTGCCCACTGGCTGCCGGGGAGGGAGCCGCAGCGGGTCCTCATCCCAGTGCACATCCCTTTTGGACTCAGGCTCCTTTTTGGTCTTTTCTGCAGGGCCCCTGAGGGGAGTGATGATGCCTGAAGCAATCCTTGTCCTCAGCTCCTCGATGTTCTTGTACACCCTGCAGCAAGGAGAGGGAAGGCAGTGGGCTAAGGTGGCCATGGCACTAGGACACGGGGTACTGGACAGGCTGCAAGAGGCATGGGGAAGGGACAGACAAGTCCAAAGTGTCCCTGGCACAAAACGAGTCCCCTGCAGGCAGCTCAGAGAGGACAGGAAGTGGTAACAGCACACAGGGGCACCAAACTCCTCACCCCATTTCAGATGGGCAAGGTGTCACCCAGCCACTTCCTTCTGCTCCAACTTGACCAGTTTGCATTGGAGGAAAGCACATGACTCTGCAGATGTGGCTTAAGCTGTCATTCTCCTGGGCAGTGTCCACCCAGAACAATGCTCTGGCATAAACGTCCTGGCCTGGCCTGTTTCCAGGTGGGGTGGCCCTCCCCTAGGCTCCAACCCATGATCCCACTGTCCTCTAAATCCCTTGGGCCAAGCACAGAGGGCGGCATGGAACAGAGTTCTGGCTGCATTTCAGGGCTGGCCTGGGTTTGTACTGGAGAGTAAGTCCTCCAGCTCCTCCCAGCCTGATTTCTGAGCCCCTCTCCATGCCAGTAGGACAATTCTTCCTGCAGAAAATACCAGGAAACTGAGATTACTTGTGGAAATCGTCCAGGTGCTCTGGGTTGACGTAGTCGGCCACTGCCAAGGTCACATCTGCCACCTTCTGAGAGCTGCGATCCTGGAAAAACGCAGGTAAAGCAGAGTGAGCAGCCTGGCAGAGCTCGGAATGAGGGACAGACACGCTACAACAGCCCCAGGCCTGGGATACAAAGAATTGGGCTCACCTCCTTCCTGCCACACCCCGTGCTGTGCCTGAAGCTCCAGGGGCAAACCCCAGTATACCGCAACATTTTCCCTGCTCCCTCTCCCCAGTTCAGGCTGCAAAGGGTGAAACACTGAGCAGGTGCCTGTTGGGGGCTGCAGAGAAGTCCTCAGCTAAGAAAGGGATAGAAGCAGGGCAGCTCTTGGGTTGCAGAGTTCAAGGCCAATTGCCCCACTGCCCTGACACAGCCAGGGTTTGACCAGCTTCGTGTTTGCCACAGGGTTTGCCACATCTTCTGCCACACAAACACCCCCTGGATCTGCCCCATCCTGAGGGACAAACACTACTTCCAGGCAGAATAAGCAAAACCAAACATTTAAGAAATTGCCCCTGGTGTTCTTTTCAGCCAAAGGACCCCAAACCCCCTGGGCCACATGGGTGCTCACCATGGCGTTGAGGATCATACTGTCCTCCACCACGATGGCCTTCAGCAGCAGCTCATGGGCATCGTCGGTGGACTCGTAGCGCAGTGTATACACCTCCTTGTTGGCTTCCCAGCCAGTGGGCAACAGCTCTGACTTCCTTTCATCAGGACCTGGCTGCAACAGAACACACACGCTTCCAAGACTCTGCCCAGAAGCCCAGAATGACCTCCTAGGGCTGGGGGTCTTGTTGTGGCTGCACAGTGAAATCCAGGAGGGAACTGAGGTCTCTGGGAGGGGATCCCTCAATTCCTTCTGGGTTTTGACAGCACAAGCAGGACTGTATTTCCTACAGGGTGGCCCTGCCTGCTTGCCAGCTTCCCACAGCATCCTTGTGCTGGAACAGGAGAGACACAACCACCGTTTGCTGAGCAGGAGATAACAAATACGCAGACTGTGAGACAATGCTCTTCCCTGCCAGACTCTCCCTCTCACCTCCTCAGCATGACACAGAGCTGTCTGGGGCACGGGGAAGGCTATCATTGTGTCTGTCCCAACCCCACATCAGTGCTGCTGGGGGACCCTGCACTGTCCCCTCCTCTGGTGCTGGGAAGAGTTCTCTGCCATGCCAGTGTCCTGCGCCCCCCATTACTGCCCAACACCACATCAGGCACTCACCCAACACCCATCAGGATCCAAATTCAGTACACCCCCACCTTAGCACTGGGTCCAGTACCAGACTGGTCCCCCACTCCAGTATTGCCCCAGTACATTTCCTCCTCAGCACTGCACTGGACACCTCTCTTTTATTGCAGAGTTCTGCCTCAGCACCAAGCTCCACTTAGCACTATACTAACTCCCTTCCAGAAGTCATGATGATCGCAGCAGCAACAGGATCTCCCGTCCTGCGACATCCCACAGACTACCCCCAGCATCGGGACCCTCGGCGCCCCCAGTACCGGGATTCTCTCAGCACCGCCATCCCCCCAAGAGCGGGACCCCCTACAGCACCGGAACCCCCACTACACCAGGACACCCCCCAACGCCGCAATCGCCCCCTCCGACCTCTACAGCAGCCCCGAGGCCCCTCGGACCCCGCACCGCCCCGGGTGCTCCCAACACCGCCGGCGCCGCGCGGTTCCCCCGGCTCCGGCAGCGGTCGCCAGGCTCGGCCGCACGGCTCCGGCGAGCGGCATTAGGAAAGGCCGGGGCTTCACCGCGGCCTACTAGGCCTCCGCGGCGGCGCAGCGAGGCTCGGCCCGTACCTGGTCGCCGGTGCCCAGGCAGCGGTAGCCGTGCTGGACCAGCTCCCAGTGGATGCCACAGACCAGAGCGTCCTGCGGGCGGGAGATGACGGTCCTTGCCAAGGCATATAGTAGCTCCAGCCCCGCCATGGCTGCTCCGGGCCGGGGCGGAGCCGGGGCCGCACCGCCCCTCACTAGAGGGCCCCCGTCCGCTGCGCAGGGCCCGGGCCGCCTCCTGAGGCTACTGGGCTGGTGACTGGTCTTTTGTGGTCGGCACTGCTGAGGCTTCTCGGGGTCTGGGGTCGGTTTCGGGCCTCCCAGGAGAAGAAGGGCATTGAGGGGCTGAAGCGTATCCAGAGAAAGGAATGGAGCTGGGGAGGGGGCTGGAGCACCAGAAGCAGATGGGGAGCCAGGGGGGACCTTCTCTCTCTCTACAACTCCCCAGCAGGAGGGTGCAGCCAGGTGGGAGTCGGGCTCTGCTCCCAGGGAACAAGGGACGGGACAAGAGGAAACAGCCTCAAGTTGTGCCAGGGGACGTTTGCTTTGGATATTAGGGAAAATTTCTTCACCAAAAGGCTGCCCAGGGAGCAGTGNTATTTCATCCCTTCCTAAACTCCCTTCTCTGGGTCAGTGTTTATAACACCTAAATTCTATTAAAGTTGCCACTGGAAGGCATTCAGGGGCTTTTTTTCCTTGCCCCTGGGCCAGAGCCAGTGTCCTGTGTGGCTGGCAGGAGACTGGGGCTCTGGACAAAGCCAGGGAACACCATCATCTGCTGCTTTCCTAATCTGAGCATCAGCTCCTTGGGGATGCTCATCTTGACTTCATTATGCGTCAATTAATTAACTTGCACTGCTGACTCTTTCCATTTCCCTCTCAAGAAGTCACTGAGGCTGAACAACCCCCAGGCTGAACAACCCCCCAGGCTGAACGACCACAGCCCCACAGGTCCCATGGGAATCACCACCAGGAGACATCACACCTCCTGCCATACTCTGACACTCCTGTCTTCAGGGAAGACAGCTGAACTCACCAGGAAAGCTGCTGCAGATTTTCCACGGGGCTGGGATTTCAGCACAGGAGCTCCATGAGGGAGGCATCAGATGGGGATGAGTTGGGAACAGCAGGAAATGCCTCAGCCGGAGCTTCTCCATTGCTGAGATGTGATTCAGAGCCGAGCAGCACCCCAAGGCTCGGCTCACTCCCAGGCAGCAGCCGCGGTTTCAGGCTTTGATGGCATCCACATTTCACTTTCCCAGCACAGCCCGGCCCTGGGTGGGCCAGGCAGCTACCAGTGGCTCCATTTGAATGCCCATTTGTGAGGCAGTGTTTGAAATCATAGGTTTCCCTCCTGGAATCCTGTATCCCAGTGCCGCTAATGGACTCCCCTTACATTCCTGCAGAACTGCTGCAGGTGCAGGAGCACAGGCTATTTGGGATTGGTGGTCTCAGGAGCTGTCAGTGTCTCAGCAGGATTACACAGAAGCTCTGCTAAGTGCTTACCAAGCTTTCCATTTCCCATCCAAATTGCTGCCATCCCTGTTCACCCACCATCCGCTCCCCACCTTCTTGCCCCTCAGTATGTGCCCCCATCCAGCCCTCAGCCTGTCCTCCTATGGCCTCACCTCCATATTCATCTTTAATTTGTTTACCCACACTGTGTTGTGTCAGCTGTCCCAGACAGCTCTTGAGAAGTGACTTTTGGTGCCAAGTCCCCTTTGGCCTGATCAGACCCTCTGTGGGCACGGCAGTGAGGAAAGCAGGATGCCTCCATGCATCCCCTCACCACAGGGCCCTCCTGGGAGCCAGGCCTCTGCCATACCTGAGTGCATAGCCCTGAGGCTGCCACTACATCAAAGCTGTTATTCCAGCACCCACGGTGCCATGTCTCCCCGTTGTCTCTTTCCTCTGCTCCCGTGCCTCACTTGTTCCGTGGCTTATCGATGATGAAAACCACTGGCCACATGAAAGCAGCCCCCTAATGTGAGGTAGGGGCCTGTGAACTGCGTGGGAGGTATGGAGAGCCTGGCCCCGGCTGGAATCAACAGCCAAGTCACTAACGAGGTGGTGAGGATTACAGAGCTGGCACAGTTGTGCTGCAAGGCCAGTGCATCACGGCGACTGCTGGGCACGCTGTTGCCATCATCGGAGCAGCCATGTCCTTTTTGTGACTGCTGGAACACAGCTGGGAGCAGGAGTGATGCTGTGAGAGCTGAGCGAAGCCCTCAGAGCAGCCAGTGTCCCGATGCCTCACACGTGTTCATGATTCACACCCAGCTCTTGCACCAAGGAAGCTGCCCTTGGCCATTTTCCTCCCACTTTTACCTGGGAACATGATCCAGGAGCATGGTGGAGGCCTGGTCCCTGACAGAGCATGGATGGGGGTGATGTCCCAGGGGAGGCAGTAGCTGGAGCTATCCCAGCCGAACGGCGGTGCTTTGAGCAGGTAGAAGGCTACATCAGCCGGGGTCACCTCCGTCACACAAACCGCAGACTCCCCTGACCTTCATACTTTCCCACTGCCTCACTGCTCCCATTGCATGCGCCCACTGTGGTGTTGTAATGAGCAGAAGAGGAAACAGATTTCCCAACCACCCACCCCGCTGGCAGCCCATGAGCCCTCTGTGCTGGGAATGACAGCCAGCACGGCCAGGGCAGCTGGCTCACCCCTGTGCTCTGCTGTGTGTGCTGGGTATGACCCAGAGTCTTGCAGGAGAAGGCAGAGAGGGGCCGTGGATAATCCGTGGCTGATGTTCAGGTGTTGCAGGCTGCTGCTTGCCTCGGGGTCAGCTCACTGCTGCTCCTCTCCCGTGCATCACCCAGGGCTGGGTGACAGATGGCACTGCCATGTTTTCTTCCAGAATCCCTGTCCTGCTCTATGCAGGCAGCAGTTTCCTAGTACACAGTGGGAGGGAAAGATGGGATCCCCTGCTGCATAGCAGGGAGAGCCAGCAGTGCTGGAGTAGCTCCTCCACAATCTGCTCAATGCCTCAGGGCTTACTGGCTCATAAGGAGCCACCTGATTGTGACTGAAATCACCAGTGCCAAGGGATGTGGACTGGGACAGGACTTCCTGGAATGGGCTTTTCCCCTCACTGCCATCATTGCCTTGAGAGGGGAGGTAGTCACTCCATGAAAATTTGGCCTCCTCTTCATTTCCCCTAAATTCAATTCCAGGGAAAGATGACACTGAGGCAGGAGAAAGGGGTTTTTTCTCTGGGAAAGAAATGCAAACCACATGCAGGCAGGCTCGGGCAGGAGGAGGGACTGGGGCTGCAAGAGCCGGCACTCAGCAGCGAGGCCGAGCTAAAGTCAATTAGTACTTCAGGACTCCAAACACGCCCGAGTGCTGCGCTTCGAGCAGGCATGATCCCTGTTGGAGAGAAGCTGCCAGTAGGGTTTGAAAACAATTAGGAAACCCAGAACCCCAGTGCTTCCCAGAAAAGCCTGTTAGTTCTGCGGTGGAAACCTTGCTTGCAGGGAGTGCATCGCACAAACAGAGTTGTGACTCATCAACTGGATGGAGCTAAACTCCATTTTTTGGAGGTCAACATGCTCAAGTCCTAATGAGCTTTACCCTTGGTAGGGTTCCTGTGCTCCCTTTGTCTGCCTGAATACCAGGGATGCCCAACACACCTGAGAGTAATGGGGAACCATTTCAGGGGATGTATTTCATCCAGAGACACCAAGAGCTTCCAAGAGGGCAGTGGTGATGGGGAAACTGAGGCACAGAGGGTTCAAACCACCAGCCCACTGCCTCCAGCCAGAGCCTGCACCCCACCAGCCCCATCCCTGCAGCCTGGGTGGACACTGCCAACCCCTGCTCTTGGAGGATCTCAGCTGTGAATACGAGCAGTCCAGGACAGTCTTGGAGGAACAAAACAAGACGATCAATCACCCTTGCTTCATCCCGCCCCAGTCTGCATTGTGCGGAGCCTGAGGGACTCCACATCAAAGCGAGAGCAGCTGGCTGCCGGGGTGTCCCAAGCTGGCTGCCGGGGTGTCCCAGCCCCAGACGGGCAGCGCCCTGCCCACGGGCTGCCTGTCTGCACTGCCCACACGGGCTTGGCCTCTGCTCACTGCCTGAGCCCCGGCAGCAAAACCGGGATGCAGCGCTGCTCCGTGCTGCGAGTGCGGAGGGAGATGCCCGAGGTCACGGCGGCTACAGAGAGCACCAAAGGTGGGGGTGCATGGATGCGAGGATTCCACTGTAGCATTCCAGGGCCGGCAGCACCTTCCCCTGCAGGGGCGAGGAGGAGGTAGCATTACATATGGAGGAAGAGCCAGTCCCTTCCCAAGCTTATCCTGGAGCTGCGGGAATCCCGCAGACCAAAGCCTGCTCCTGCCGCGCAGCTCCCGCTATCCTCGCAGGACCCTTTTCTTTGCAGTTCCTTCCATGCCACACGGCGGGCGCTTCCCCCGGGCTGCAGCCCCAGCGCTGCTGCAGACAGTACATTAATTTTTGGATGTCTTTTGCAGCTCCCCAGCATTTCTCTCCATCCCAGGCACGCACGGCTGGGATGAGGCAATGTTCTCGGGGAGTATCGGCTTCCCGGCTGGTGGGGAATATTCCCTGATGAAACTGGTCCAACATGCTGCCCGGTGGGGCTGGGGATGGTGAGAGGGTGCAAGGGGTCCAGTCGTGGTGGGCTGGGCTGCACCATGATAAACCAGCAACATTGACCATGTGGGATGGGGCCTCTGAACAAGGGAGAGCACCTGGATCCTC
This sequence comes from Lanius collurio, assembly GCA_020086605.1. Classification (NCBI taxonomy): domain Eukaryota; kingdom Metazoa; phylum Chordata; class Aves; order Passeriformes; family Laniidae; genus Lanius; species Lanius collurio. Next base: position 4,813,795 of record JACBWW010000027.1, read on the forward strand.
CTGGAGCAGTGCTGTGAGTGCAGCAGTGCAACAGCAATTTGGGTACAACAGCCCAGACACCCACTATTTTCCTTCTGGCAAAGGGTCAGGGTGGCTCTGCCCTGTGACCACAGCATGGGACAGAGAGGGAAGGACATGTCTCTGGCAGCCTGCGGGACACACGTGCCAGTGGTGGGTAACAATTGACATTTTTTCCAGTTCGTTAATTAAAATGCAGAACAAAAGTCACTAAAGTGTGAGGCTGGGTGTTTACAGGGAAAATTCCTCTTCAGGTGCCAGGTTTATTAATAGAAGGGTAAAAAAACAAGGGGGAGAGGCAGGGCCACAGCTGGACAAGGAACATCTGGGAAGGAGATGCTTTTGTGGGGGTGGATGGTGTTGGGTGTGTGTGTGTGGGATGGGGATGCGAGGATGGGGGTGCAGTAAGCACCCATGTCCGCCCACCACCAAGACCCTGGGGTGCTGAGAGGCCATGGGGAAGCTATGCCATGGGCATTGCTGTGAGGCAGGAGGTTCCCAGCTCCCCCAGTGGGACCTGGCAGGGCTGATGCAGATCCTTTGAAGTTTTCCCCATTAACTGCCAAAAATTGGTCAGGATCCAGGCTGATGAAGCAGAACATGCTGTCAGCATCGCCACCAGAGCTGGGGCTGCTGGGACACAAGGAAGACATGCTCAGCCAGGGTTCATGGTGTGAAGTTTGGGGCAACAAACCCCCCCTGGCTCCTTCAAGCTGCCCACAAGGGTGCAAGGGACTCCCAGCAGTGCTGGGGGATGGCAGAGCTGTGCCCCCAGACCCACATGCCACCCACCTCCACCAAGTGCCTGCACACAGGCTGGCATTTGCACGTCCATATGTGACACATTAGGATTTGTTTAGAAGCCCTTTATTGTCATATTTTGTTCTTTATTTCCTACAAATTCAATTTGCTGAGGGATATGTGCAGATTGTGAAATTATTTTGAGAATAGTTCCTCTGGGTTTTTTAATTTCCTTTGTATTAAATTTTTACAGTGTTTAAAAGGCTATGAAAAATTTTATGTTACAAAAAAAAAAAAAAAAAAAAAAAAAGAAAAAAAAACAGGAGGGCAAAATTCCAGGGAGGAAAGGAGAAGAGCCCAAGAGGGGGATGAACTGTGGGTTGGCGCTGGGACCAGCCATTGCTGCCTCTGTCATGGCAGGCGCCGGGGATGGTCTGGCACAGATGCCCCCTCCTGCTCTCACTTCATCCTGGATGGAAAACCAGGGCTGGGAGAGATGTGGCCGCTGCCTCAAAACTGGTGCCAGAGTGGGCCCTGCCATTTGCTGAGGCCTGGATGATTGTGGTTATTCCCACCACTCAGCCTTTCCCTTTCCTTTGCTCTCCATATGGGAGCAGGACACGGATGCTTTGCACAAGGCCGTGGGGCTCCACTGACCCCCTGCCTGCCTTTCCAACCCCTCGCAGTCATTTGGTGCAGACATGAAAGCCCATATAGCCACTCCCGGCAAGAAATTCCCGACAAGAAAATCGTACAATTATTCCCAAGCTGTGACTGCGGAAAGCCAGGCTGCCCCCCATGAAGGGCTCCACAGCTTGGAGGCATTAGGGATGACCCCTCTCACTGCCGGGGCGATGGCCAGTTGGGAGCCACTCTCCCGCCCTCTGTTCCCTGCTCTGGGTGTTTCCAGCTTCTTCAAATCACAGACACATTTTTCATCTCTTTAATTCTACCATTGTCATTGTCATTGTTCCAGGCTGGTGCAAATTGGGAACTGGCCGTGCACTGACACTGCTGCTCCCTTCGCCCGCAGCTGCCCTTGTCCCCAGAACCAGCAGGAGGGCCCGTTCCAGGGATGGGGATGGTATTGCATCCTGCTGCCAGTCCCCCAGGGCTTTTTCACCTTGGTCCATGTCCCTGCTGCATCCTGCCTCTCTCCAACATTATTTCCTCTTTGCAGGCTGCCCAAGGGGTGCTTGGAGGAGGGTGCAGGGGCTGTGCCAGTGTCCGGTGAAGGGCTGGCTGAGACCCTCACAGTATTTTGAGAGGGCTCCTGTGGCCTCAGCAGCACTGGGGAGGGGACTGGAGGCTTTGGGAATGATAGAATCATCCAGTTCCAACAGAGGCAGGGACACCTTCCACTAGACCATTCTACCTGGCCTTGAACACTTCCAGGGATTGGGAAACTCAAACCCTGCAGTATCCCCAGCCTCAAGGGACCAGGGATAAGGGCTCCCCTTTGCAGTGCCAGGGTGCCCAACCCTCACCACAGCTATGCAGGGATCTGTAGGGTGGTTGGTGCCTCTCAGCACCAGGGGAGGGAGATGATGTGGAAAATAATTATGCAACAGGATTTATCCATTATTAACATGGAAACTGAAGAATTCAGTGAATGCTTAACTTCGATCAAGAGCAAGATGCCAGGGCTGCAGAGTTGTCGAGTGCAGTTGGCAGTTGGATATGTCAGACAACCAGCAGGACTGACCATCTGGGAAGAATGACAGGATGTTTGAATAAACTGAGAACTGCACAGCCTCCCAGGGCTGTGGGGAGGCAGGGATGAAGGGATATGGGGATAGAGGGATGTATGGATGGGGGGATGCAGGAATGTGGGGATTTTGGGGAGGCAGACATGCAGGGATCCAGAGATGAAGGGATGCAGAGGTTCAGGGTTGTGGGGATGCAAGTCCCAACCTGTTGGTCCCTCTGCCCATGCAGACCCTCTCCCTAACCTCAGCATGCTGAGACCTTCTCAGATCAGCCTCAGTCTGCTCCTCTTACCCCTCCAGGGAACTTGGCAAAATGACGGGGGAGGATTGCCAAGCAGATCCCAGCTCTTGATCTGTTCTAGGAAAAGAGAGGCCACACCAAGAACTTTCTGAAATTCCTTCCTGAAGCCTTGGCTGGGAGCCACTGCCGCTTTGCTGAGGCATTCAGACCCTGGCAGCACAAGGGGTTTGAGCCTGGCCTGGCCACGCCATCCTGCCTCTTCCCAGCGCCCAGGTTTAGGAAGCTGCAGCCTTGGCAAGGGCTCCCTGCTCCGACTTTTGCCTCTGTGCAGGTGTTTGGGTGTGGAGCCTCCCTGCCAGCCACCTCCTGGCTCCTCTTTGCCACCAGAGTCACGAGGTGGTGGCTTCTCCAGGCCACCAGCATTGCTTTCCCCGCCACATGCTGGCAAATTCCTTTCACATGAACAGGAAATACGAATTCTCCTCTTTGCTTTGTTTTTTCAGAAAAAGAATATGTTAAAAAAAATAATCTAATCAAATGCTGTTTGTTTGTGGTCTCGGTGATCTCCAGTTGTTTGGTTGAGGCTCAATGTGATACCATTGGGATGGCCAAGGACAGCGACGTTCCGAACCTACTGCAAACCCAGGTGCTCCCTGCCCTGCCATTGTCAGCAGAGCTGGGGCTCATGCCCATGTGGGGACTGACAGACATCCCCATGGCTCCACTGGAAATGGGAGCACTGGAGCCAGAACTGGTTTGGCTGATGGAACCATTGCTGGCCCTGCTTCTGTTGGGCTGGCTGGGACAGTGGGAGCACAGGGATTGCTGTGTGGTCTTCCAGGAGGGCTCAAATTAGCAACCCAGCATTGTTAAACAGCTCAGAACATCAGTAGACTTTAATTATTCCCTTTTCCTATGGGAGGAGGCATTTTGCACCTGGGGAGGCCATGCCACACATCACTCTTTCATCACAGTATGATGGGATTTTTCCTCAATGCCAATATCTGGAAGCAGCCCTGCTTCAGAAGCCCAGCTCCAGTGGGAAAGCACTGCCGTGCCAGGACCCTGGAAATCCCTGTCCATGGGAAACAGCACTGTGATCCTCGCAGGGCCCCTGTTCCTGGATATGGCCCAGCACAGGAATATCTCTCCTCCTCCAGAGAGCTGATGCAGGTTTGTTCCCTGTATCCAGGCAGACTCTGAGCAGCATCAGTTCCTTGGGACCAGAATCACCCTTTGCACCCCAGAGCACCCCTAGGCCAGGGCTGGGACCTCAGCAGGAGGGACCCTCTGCCTGCAGAAAGGTGCTGGAACATCACTACTGCAATAGATAGCCAAGTTAGTTCTGTTGGGAGCCTCCCCGACAGCCAGGGAAGAGTGGGGATGGATGGAGAGAGATGAGGGCACCAGGTCATGATGTCTCTCCATGTTGTGGTTGCCTCTGAGCCAAGGCAGAGCTCTCCACTGTGGTGGGGAGTCATGAACCCCCAAAATGCTGTGGGAAGGAGAGGTGGCAGCTAAGAGCGCCTGGAGTGCATGCGGGGTGCAGAGGAGGCTGGGGACATTTGGAAATGCTCTTTTTCTGCTTTCACAGCGTACATTTTTTACTTCATTTAATCTTTTTTGCTCAAATTCCCAAGTGAAGAATTCTTTCCATGAGCCAGAGCCTGCTGCCACGGCTTTGTGCCTGGCCATGGCACTGGGGACCAGTTGGAGACCATGCCCTTGTATCCCTCCTCCAGCTGCAGCAGCACGGATGCTCAGGAATGGGCATGAGGCTCAGGCCACCCAGCTGGCACTCTCCCCATCACTGCTTCATCCCCACTGTCCTGCCCCAACCCCCTTTTCTCCCCACTGCTGCAATTTGGTGTTTTTTGGGGTGATGAACCTCCTCTGTGTGCTTTGAGCGGGAGCTGCCCACAACCCATTTTAAACAGCTCAGGCTCTGTCTTTATTCCAACTCCTGAAAATTGAATTTGTTAGTGGCATAAACAGGATATACAAGACTGAAAAAAAAACAAAACAAAGAAAAGGGGAACATTTTTGTGCATGTTTTTTTCCTTTGACCTATGAGGACCATATCTGCTGGCACCCCTGAGTGTTAGTCAAACTCCTGATAACAAACAGCCCCTGGGGACTTGCTCTGTCCAGCATCCCAGGACACTCCTGATCCTAAATTTTTTAATACAAAGGTCACAATTTCTGCTCTTTCCTTTTTTTTTTTCCTGGTGCTCTCCAAACTGACGCTGGTTTATGGTGCTCTTTGACGTCAGCCACAAATGGGGCTGCCAGGTGGTAATAATTTTCCTGAATGTCGGCTAAATACAATTATCACTCCATTTTCACTTCAGAAATATTAAAGTTTGTGTTCCTCCTGTTATTAATTCTGAAAAAAAGCCTTTATAAGTCACCGTGGCACATGGCCGCCGGCCCTGGGGTGCTGGCAGCCACGGCGGGGCTGGTGACCGTAGCCCAGGCTGGCCCTGCTGTGCCACGTCCCTAGATCGTTCTGGAGGGGAGGGATGGGAGGCAGTGAGTGCCCTAGAGACCCAGAGACAGAGCCAGGAGTTGGGATGTCAGCAGGACTGAGGATGGATCCTGAGCCTGGGAGGGTGAGGAGGGACCCGTATCCCTGTGGGAGACCAAAATTCCAGTTGCTGTGGACCATGAACTTAAATTGGGTGTTTCCCAGCCCCATGCCAGCACAGCAGGGTCCATCAAAGGACATGCTCCTAGACACGCTGTTTCCTCCTGGCTTGGTGTCCAAAGCATGAGCACATCCCTGCAGCTTCGGCCAGGGCAGGCGGGAGCTGAGGAGCCGCTGGCTTTTGTCATGGAATGATCACATCCTGCTGCCACGAGAGGTCCATGAGGGTTGAGATGCTGTGAAAGTCCAAGTTCAGCTGCAACCAGAGGACCCAGGGCAGTTCCCAGAGCTGAGACATTGGGGTTGGATTTTTAGCAAAATGGCTTAAAAGTAAGCTTTGAGACAGAGACACTGCCCCAGCCTTTGATGGCCGAGTCCCAGCTGAGCGATGCCAGCACTAACATCGGGCTCTCAGCCCTGGCACAAGCTGAGGTGCAGGTGCAGCCACACGTCCCAAGTTTTCCTTTCCTGAGGGCACACAGATGAGCGCCCTGCTTGCGTTCCACTGCCCAGGGTCACCTCAGCCTCTCACCATGTCCCCTCATTGGCAGCACATGCTCTGGGAGCTGCAGCTGCGGCGGGGCATGGGCAGGGCGGGGCATGGGCAGGGCTGGCCGTGGGCACCGGAGCCACGACTACAGCGGATGCTTCCACAGCCCTCCCCAGGATCTCTGGCTGCCGGGGGGAATTTCCCCATCCCCAACCAGCAGTCTGCCCAAAGCCTTTGTCTTCTGCTGAATTCCATCTGGTGAGAGTCATCCACCAGAGTCAGAGGATTTACCCTCCTGGGGGATGATGTGCAAGAGGGGAACCATGTAGTCACATTAAAATTATTTGAAAAAGAATGGTACTTCTGAGTGCTGTCTCACGTGGAGTCAGGAACATCCATCTGACTGATGCTTCCATCTGTCTTTCTCAATAGTTTCCTTAAATAGTCCAAATATTAAAAGAAAAAGATTGGAATTTGGCATATATGGTTCTTAGGAGAATAGAAGAGGGCCAGCTACTAAAATACCAGCGCCTTGCTCCCTTCCAGTAACAAACACATGATTTTCATTGCAGGGAACGCAGAGGCAGCTAATAGTCACATCTGGCACAGAGGAGGGTGCTCCATGGTCACCGATGCTTTGGCTTTGCTGGGAGAGCAGGCTGTGCCCAGGCTGAGGGGTACTGTGGTGGCAGTAGTGGCACAGTAGCGGCACCCAACTCATCTGGGGAATTCCAGCTCCCTACAGCAAAGGAACCTACAGTCCAGCTGCCCCAAACCCCAGGCTCTCTGCCCCGCACTGCAAGTCCCATGTCCTCCCTTTCCTTGGAGAAACCTTCCTTGAGTCCCCTCTGTGCACGGCCAGGGGGAGTGGCTGCAATGGCAGGAAGAACTCTGGAGCACTTTTCACACTGTGTCTCAATTCCTCGAAGACCTTGCCTGCTGTTGCTCTTGGTTTCACCTCCTGCCAGTTCTTCCCAGGAACCCTGCGATGCTGGCAAATGGGAATTGGTTTACGGCCTGGCTCAACACTGGTGACTCCTCACCACCGTGTTTGCTCATTTCATTCATCCAGCTCTGCTCAAGGAGCAATGACAGATTTTCAGTGATGGAGTTTCAGTGGCTTATGTGGGGTGGAGATTGATGTTAGCTTCAAGGATGGCGCTTGGTGCAGATCCTTTCCCACAGGGATGCTGGCCTGTGGGGCATTCCCTGCCCCAATGTCACCCACTGCTGGGGCAGAGCTGGATAAAACCTTCAACAACCCCCAACCTTCACATCCATCTCCTTTCACCTTCTCTAGTGAACACCAAGGTCACAGTTCAATGCTTCATGCAGCGAGCAAACGCATCCTCCCTCCTCCCAAGGTTCTCCACATTCCACCATCCTCATCTCCTGGCAGTCTGAGAGTGCTGCCCAAGCACCATCTCCCCTTGGGAAATCCCAGCTCAGCCATAACCACCGGCCCCATGGCTACGTGCAGGGATGCCATCCTCCCCGGCACCCATCGGTGCCGGCCGGCGCTGAGCCCACCCCACGCCAGCCGCCGGGTGTTCTCCCCGCTCTGACAGCTGTACGGAAATTGGAAGGCGACGCTGACATGTGTCAACAATAACCAGCGAACAAGCGCCAGCGGCGGTAGCGGCTGTCCCCACCACCTCGAGGAGGCTGGCCACTCTTTGCTGAAATCGAGGCACGTTGCGGCTGGAAGCCGGAGTATTGTTTCAATTATTTCCATTATATAAACTCAGGCCATTTAATATATTCTGCCTCAAAGGGGCTCAACTAAAGAGATAAAATAAACACTGGAAATCTGCTCTGTTGACACGGACCAGGAATTTGGTTTCAACACCAAGCCTTCCCTCTCATCTCACTGCTTGTCTTCCCTTTACTCCCGGCTCCCTCTCCTATTCTTGCTGCCCCTCGGCCTTCAGCGCCACTTGATGCCAATTCTCTCTTTGGGTTTTGCTCCTGTTTTGGCAGCTGGAGCACTTGAAGGCTGTGCAGCCACGCTGGCGTCCAGGACTGGAGCAAGCCAGAGGAGCCAAGAAGAGAGATGGAGCTCCAGAGCTTGCTCTGGTATGAAGGATTTGATTTATGGCAAATCTTAAGCCTCTCAGGGTGCCACGTTCCCTGAGAACAGCAGGAAGGGCAGGTGGCACAAACCCAGGAATGGCTGGAGTGTGGCATGAGGAGGAGGAGAAGAAGAAGGAAAAAGAGAAGGAAAAGGAGGAAGAGGAGGAGAGGAGAGCAAGTGTGCCATGAGTGTGCTGCAGGCTGCACTTGGCAATGGCAGCATTAAAATAAGCCACCTTCATGCCTTTCTTCTCATCTGGGAGAGCTGCTGGCATCCTGGCACTGAGAGACCTCACTGGCCCTGTGCTGGCATGGGAGGGGGTGAGTTGGGCTGCCAGGAGACTGGAGCTGCTCCCACTAGTTCTGACCAGGCAGGAGCTGCTTCCCATTAGAACTTCCCACGGCATCAGCCTCCCCAGAGCACTCCTCCCTTGCAGGGATGTGCTAGTCCAGGTATTCCCAGCATACTGGCACGTGGGAAGGAGCACCAGCCACACCATCAGTAAATCTGTCACTGGGCCTTTCCCAGCCAGGTTTCTCTGCTTTGAGCTCTGCCTCTCCTGGAGCAGGGTCATGGGCAGTGCCACCGCCAGGGACCCGGGTGACAGAGGGAGCCGTGTCACGGGATGCCCGTGAGGGCTGCGGTGAGGCGTGAGGTGGAGCTGGCATTTCATAAGAGCAGGGAAAGGGCCTCTGCCAAACTGGCGCGAGAGCAGCTGTGACTTTCCATTCCTGTGGGAAGTGGGCTGCCACCGTCCAAGCATCTGGGCTTGTTATGATGGGAGAGGAATGCCAAGTATTTTTCTTCCTTATCCACTACCATCCGCTCAAACACTCCCCTGATCAAACCCATATTCATTGCCTGGGATGCACTGGAGAAGATCCCTCCCAGCCCTCGTGGCTGCTGAGAGCTCATGGCACCTGTGGAGAAAACCCCACCCTCACCCAGGGGCTCCCTCCATCCCCTTGCCCCTTCCTGTCTCCTTCTGCTGCTAGCCAGCTCCAGACATTTAATTTTCACTTTACTACCTGTGCTAGGAGCATCCCCGCACCTGCATCCCTGTGCCTGCATCCCTGTGCCTGCATCCCTGTGCCACCACCTCTCTGACTGCATCCCTGCTGACCTGTGGGCCCGGCGGGACCGCACTGTCCCCTCCAGAGCCCTGAGCATCCCGAAAGCAGCCACTGGGATGGTGCCACGGGCGTGTGCCCTGGGGCGCCTGCCGTGCCGGGAAGCAGGCGGTGCAGCCTTGGAAGGTCACCAAGATTTTTCCCAAGATGAAAGTGTGCTCAAGTGTCAAACAAACTTTCCAAATTATCTTTCTGGACACTTTCTCTCTTCTGCTTTGGAAGACGGAGGAGGAACATTTCATTCCCTCTGTGCTGGCGTGGAGCGGGGCTGCGTGAGGAGCCGGGAGCAGCCAGCGGCACCAGCGGCTCAGCCTCGCTTCTCCTCGGCATCATCCCTGAGTCACAGCGGGTGCTGCCCTGCCATCATCAGCTGGGCTTCCCGCCTCCCTGCAGCCCCCCACACCCCTCCCAGCATAACAGAGGGCTGCCAGGTGCCCAGTTAAACAGCAGACACCACCTCTCCTCCCACTACCCTTTGGATTTGTCACAAACAGACAAATTAAGGGAAACGTGTGGATTTCTCTGCTCTCTCAGGGATACCTGGCACACAGCAGCAGAGGCGTGGGGACAGCAGGTCTCCTGCCCTCGGCAAATCCCCCGTGACCCCAAACAGCTGGGAGTGGGCAGAGCAATGGCTACGTGCTGCCCCGAGGATCCATCACTAATGAGAACCGTCTAATTAGTGCATCCTCCTGTGATGGGTCACCCTGGCAAGGCTTGTGCCAACATCCGTTCACCCATGCCAGCAGCCAGAGAGTGTCACCAGGAATGAGGTGCTTTCCTGGCCCTTGCCCAGTGTTTGCCTTCCAGATCTGGACAAGGAAATTTTCTATTGGCTCCAGGGCAGCTGGACTTGTGGCAGCTCCTTGCCCTGTGGTGCCCGCGTCTCCCCCAGGTCATGGCCATCCACACCAAAGCAGCTGCCTGCAGCCATGATTTGGACACACTCAGATATCCCCAAGGCCATTCCCAAATCCCTATTTTTCTGTGCTGGAATGGCAGCAGCATGCCCATGTCCACATGAGCCCCCCAGCACTTGCAAACCCCTGATGGTGATGCCATGCTGCAGGTTTGGTTGTTTATGGAAATTTCGGCTGAGCCAGATGCTGCAATTTATGCATTTTATGTGTACTTTTTCAATTTATTTCATAATTAGAAAAAAAACCCCAAACTAAAGTGATCCCAACCATTATTACTCCTGGTTTCCTCAGTTATTACTCCTGGTTTCCTATAGTGAGGCCAAAGGGGTCTGAAATGGCTCCTTTGTTGTCTGATCATTAACCCTTCAGGAATGAAATGCAGCGGTGCCGGATGGGAGCGGTGGGGAGAGAGAAGGAAAACAGGAGGGAGAAATTCAAGGGGTAGAGAGAAGGTTAACCCCAATGTACTGTCCCTGGGCATGGTTGGACACCTCAGGACACTGCTGGACACATCCACTGTGCCCCGTGGGTGGTCTGCTCTAGTGCAATGAGTTTGCTGGTTCTCAGCAGCCCCCAGCCCATTCGTCCCTCCCAGGTGGTGCAGACCCACAGCATCCCAGGTGGGAACCTGCAGTTTATTGGCGTATGGGATAAGCAGGTGGATTATCATCTTCCTCAGGGTGCTCAGCGGGGTCCTGTGTGCCCAGAAAGTCCCTATGTGCCCCCTCTGGGGGGAGGAGAGGGACACCATGTGCTGGTTTGCACTTGGTGATGCCAGGGGTGAATGCATTGTCACTGGGGCTGTCACTGGTGGCCAGTGGCCCTGGAGCCCTGGCTAGGAGGTCACCAGGCTGTTTCAGGGTATGGCTCCTGGCACAGAGTTGGCACGATGGGACAAGCACGTGGGGCTCCCAGGATGGGCACCTGCGCCTATAGGTCCCCTCGGGTGCCTGGCAAGTGAGGTCTCCCCCTCCTGTCCTGCTCCCACCCCAGGCACAGCTCTCAGGGTGGGATTTGGGGAGCACAGAGTGGGACAATGGGTGTGGACAGCCGCGTGAGAGCCCGGAACAGCTCAGTGAGCTCGTCTTGACTTGGCACAGCTTGGCACGGCTCGGCTCGGCTCGGCTCCCGCAGCTCGGAGGGAGGTGAGTTAAGAAGCGCTCGGAAAATCAGAGTCAGCTGCAATCCTGGGGACAGCCGGGGCAGACCCACAGCCGCCGCCGGAGACCCACCACGGCTCCTGGCGACCGGGGGGCTCAGCCCTGCCCCGGGGGCTGTCACTGCCCCCCCACCCCCCAGCCCTGCCGGGGCTGGGAGCGGGGGGCTGAGCCGGGGGGGCTGAGCCGGGGGGGCCGGCGCAGGCAGCGTCACCCGCCTGGCTCCACCCCCCCAAAATCGCAGGGGGTTTCGCTGTGACCCCGGCGCTGGGATGGCAGCGGGACAGTCGGACCGCGGCGGGACGGCGGGACGGTTCCCAGCCGAGGTGGTGGCTGGAGTGCTCCGGGGGGATCCAGCCAGGGCGTTTGCTATTCGCTTTGTCGCTGTTGGGGTATTTTTTATTTTTTTTTTCAGGATTATTATTATTTTGAAGGGGAGGGTGAGGAGAGGGGGCTGACACTGACTATAAAGGCAGAGTTCTCCGGAGCAGACGCCACTTCTCCGCCACCATGAGCACTCCCCGGGCCTGACAGCCCCAGCCTGCCCCAGTGTCACTGGCCCTGAAGTGTGGCTGCGTGCCCGAAGCTCGGGTTGGGATGGTGTGAGCCCGGAGCCGCTCGTCGCCCTCCCAACACTCCTCACCGGCTCTGGCAGGAGCCGAGCCCGCCAGCCGCTTGGATGATTTGATTCCTTCCCTGCCCGACATCACTCCTGCCCAGATGCAGTGGATAATATTCATGTTGCTGTTATTCATCAGCTCCATGGAAATGCTCGAGCAGAACCGGTGGAAGAAGCAAGGTACGGTGTGTGCAGTGGGCTTGTCCCACTCGGGTACTGTGGGGTGGTCTGGGGACACCAGGCTGCCTGTCCTGCCTACACGGAGCGGGAATGAGTTGTGAAGCAGGGCTGGAGGGTGCCAGGAGCCAGCATCCCCCAACCCTTCCCCTTGAGCCCCCTTGGGGACCGTCTGCGTTCCCCTCTGGGTGTGTGGCATGGGGCTGGCTTGGCAGAGCGGGAAGATGCAGAGCGCAGCCCCATGGCACTGCCTGCCCAGTGCCAGCCCTGCCTTTGGTTTTGAGGCTGGCAGAAGACAAGGGACACTGGTTGGTATTGGGACCAGCTCTGCAAACGCCAGCGGACCCAGACACAGTGGGAATAGCACAAAACGGGCTGGTTTTCCAGTATTTCCTTTCTCTGCATAACACAGTGCCTTAGGAGTAAAACCTCCTGGAAGGATGCTCAGAGCCACAGCAGGCACTGCCTGTCCCCTGTCTCATCCTTTCCTCAGGAAGAGTCACCAGTTGAGCCACTGCTTGGTGCCTGGGCAAGGGCAGGGTGTGCCGGGGCTGTGCTGAGGCACATGCCCCCTCCATTGGGGCACTGGCTCGTGTCCCCTCGCTGGGCAGTGTCAGGCAGTGCCAGCTGGCTGTGTGGAGTGGGCCAGGGCTGGTTATCAGCTCCATGCCTGGAATGCCTTGGTTTTGGGGCCAACATGTGCCAGGGTAGGGGCAGGACCAGGGTGCTCAGGGCTGGAGGCCAGAGAGCTTCCCTTGAAGTTGTTCCATGTTAAAGGCATGCGGAGGCAGTAGGTGTGCATGATGATGTGGGTGGCCCGGCTGGTGGTGGCCAAAACACCCCTGATGGGAAACAGCCTAGCACCAAGAGGGGCTCCAGCTGCCAGTGCTTGATGCTGAATAGTGCAGTGCTCCAAGGCCCTCAGGTCTTGGCAATACCTGGGGGTCTGGCCATGGCTTCACACCCCAGACATCTTATATCCCCTGGGATAACCAGCACAGAAAGTCCAGCATAGAGTCCAGGAGCCATGAAAGATGCTGCAGCACCCCACTGCCTCCCTACTGCCACTGGTAGCTCTGATCTGGGCAGTCCAGCACCCCGGAGACTCCCAGTTTCCAGCAGGACTGGGTGCAGGGTGGACAGAGATGGGGGATGTCACACCCATGTCCAGCACATCTCAGATACCCACTGTGCCCCCTGCCCAGTGCCCAGCCCAGCCCTGCACTCTGCCGTCACCACTGGGCAGGAGGAGAAGAACCCACCACTTGTTCCTAATCCTCAATCCTATGGTTTCAGCATAAACCACGTTCTGTTGTGCTCTGCAGTGGCTCCCAGTGTCCCTCCCAGTTGCAGAGATGTGTGTGGCCATGCCAGCAGCACCATGGGGTGGAGGAGCACGACCCCACTTCTCCCAGCTCCATACCATGGGATTAGTCCCAAAACCAGTGGGAGGAAGGAGGCCCCAGAGCCTGTCCAGGGGTCCCCACCTTCTCTAGCCTGGCTGGGGTTGGGAGGAGAGCAGAAAAAAAAAAACAAACCTAAATATCAAAAAGAATTAGGGAAGGGAAAGAGGCTCGTAAATCTATGGGTCTCCAGGGAAGCCACTCCAGCTGCAGCCAGGAACACAAATGTTGTCAGCGTTTGGTAAATATGTAACGGAGACCATAACAACTTAATGGATCCAAGGTGCTTCGTTAGCGCTCCCAGCAGAGGCAGCTCTAATGAAGGCTCCTGGCAGTGCTGCTGTCCCAGACAGTGTGCCCTCGAGAAGGGACTGCCATGAGCCAGCTTGGGGACAACTGCATGGCGCCGCAGAATCGTGGACTGGCTTGTGCCAGGGACCAGCGCACGGGGCTCTGAGGCATTGTCTACCATCATCATCCAACAGAATCCTCTGCCAGCATCTCCCCGGCTTCCCCAGCACCTCTGCCCCAGCCCCACAGCCGTGGGGCCCTTCTAATGCCCCTTCTAATGGGATCAGAGGGACCAGTGTTGGGCATTGCTCCCAGAGCTGAGTCTATGCCTGTGCCAGGAAGCACCCAACAGATGGATGGGGCTTGTAGCAACCTTGTCTAGTGGAAGGTGTCCCTGCCCATGGCAAGGAGTTTGAGATTATTTTGAAAGTCTCTTCCAACCCAAACCATTCAGTGATGTTATAATTCTGTAGAGCCCAGGTTCTAAGCATGCTGTACTGGGACTTTTGCACTGTCACTGCTACTCAGCCTGTGGTGCCAGAGCCAAGCAAACAGTCCCCAACACAGGGTCATGGTGAAGGTATTGGATGCCTGCATGCAGGAGTTCAGTGGCCCCTTTTGTGATGCCCAGCCAGCATGGGGTTGCAGAAAAATGCAGGGTGTATGTAGCCCCCAGAGCTCAATGTTTAGCTCCCCAGCTCCCAAAGGGCATCTGTGCCAGGAACATCCCTCCAGGCTTCCTTCTGTGGGCTCAGGGAGCATGAGCTGTTGGCGGTGTCTCTGGGACTCTGTTGGCACCTTGTCACTGGGAACAGCCCACCTCGGGGTCAGTCACCCTCCCACAGGCTGGGAGTACGGCACAGGCAGCCAGGGAGGCAGCAGAGGCTCCTGAGCAAACAGACAGATGCTTATCTCAGCGCCTCTTGAGTGCATCGAAAATGCTCTTTGTCCTCTGACACTTAACAGGCATCAACTGATTAATGCAGGTCAGAGCATATTTCTACCTGCTGACCTAGTGGTTGTTCCACTTCCCATGGGATGGGCAAGGCTAGCTTGGGATGTGGCTCAGGCTGTGACCCAAGGGCAGTGCTGGGCATGGGGCAAACCCTCAGTGTGGATCTTGGAGTGATGCAGACTATCAATGATGATCAAGCTGGGAGCCATGGCTCCACGTGTCCCCAAGCTGCCAGCGTGGGCAGAGGCGGGGATTTGAGGGGCGGAGGGAGGTGGGGCTGTATTTGCAGGGAGACAAGACAGTGCCCTCACCCTGGTGTGTCAGAGAGGGCCTGCCAAGGGGCTGAGACCCACCTCGGCACCTGTGCCACAACCCCTCTCTTCCATTTGTCCCCGCAGCGAGTGCCGGCCTGCTGGAAAACTGCACGGGCTGCGTCTTGTGCTCTGAGGACAACGGCTGCATCACTTGCCACCACCGGCTCTTCCTGCTTATCTGGAGGGACGGCATCCGCCAGTACGGGATGTGCGTCCACACTTGTCCCCCGGGCTACTTTGGTGTGCGGGGTCTGGAGGTCAACAGATGCACAAGTACGTCCCGCGCCAGCCGGGGTCCCCCTGCTCCTACTCGTGCCCCCTGCTCCCCTCGCCACCCTGCGGGTCCCAGCGCTGTGGGAAGGGTGATGGCTTCGGTTCCCACAGCATCTCTGGTGGCATTGAATCCAGGGGAGGCCGGGCTGGGGGGACTCTGTCCCCTTTTTCCCTTGCCCAGAGCTGCAGCCTGGAGGCCGCAGGTTTTGGCTCCCCGGTGGGTGCCGGGGGTGCCCCGGGCTGTGCCGCTGACCGGCCGTCCCTCCCGGCAGAGTGCAGGTCGCCCAGCTGCGAGAGCTGCTTCAGTAGAGACTTCTGCATGAAGTGCAAGGACAAGTTTTACTTGTACAAGGGCCAGTGTTTCCGGCAGTGCCCCTCCGGCACTGCGGCACAGCCCGGCACCCGCGAGTGCCAAGGTAAGCAGCACCCGCATCCTGTGCCTGCCGTCCCTGGGGACGAGCCTGACGCCGAGGGGTCACCAATCCGTTCTGTCCCTATCCCCGCAGAGACGTGCGAGCCGGGGCCGTGGAGCGAGTGGAGTGCCTGCACCCACGAGAGCCGGACCTGCGGCTGCAAGTGGGGAGTGGAGACGCGGGTGCGGGAGGTACCGGAGGCTGCCCGGGAGGAGGGGACTGCCTGCCCCGCGCTGCTGGAGACCAGGAGGTGTCGCATGAAGAAGCACTGCCCCGGAGGTGAGCACCGCGCCACCGGGGCTGGGGACAGCTTCGCGTGCCTCCAAAGTGAGCCCGAGGGTCGCTGCAGGAGGACGGTGGCAGCTACGGTTTGGCGGTGGCCGGCGAGCCATGCTGTCATCTCCCAAGCATTTTGAAATTCTGGGTAAAGCCCAGGCACATGTGCTAAACAGCCCTAGGGCTGGCTGCTCCCACCTGGCAGTCCCCGAGACTGCCTGGGACCAGCCAGTGTCCCCTTCCATGCTGTGCTGGGTTGGGCACTGGCATGAACCGCCGCGGTGGGATGAGGCTGCCACGCTCCAGCTCCCATCCTGCCACGACGTGAAGGGAGGCTTTCTGCACCACAGCTGTGAGTAAGGGTTGAGACACACACACAGGGGAGGTTCCTGCAAAAACCTCTGAACTCCCCAAAAGCTGAATCGCTTGTGGAGCAGGAGGGCATCACCCAGGGGATTTCTGATGGCCGAAGTTTTGGGAGACACCCCAGGGCAGAGTCCTCCTCCATGGCTCATCCAGTCAGATGTTCACTCGTGCTCCTGCACTTCTCCCCACCTCGTCCCCAGGCTGGGGGCTCCCTGGCTCAGGGATCCCCCTACCTTTCACAGACCAGACATGCTGCAGGGTCTGTCCAGGCGGTGCGTGCACGGGTGCAGGGCTGGCGATGGGAACCAGGACGTGACTGATGTCATTTTTGGATGCAGGCATCTGGACTGAAGCTACCCTAATAAATCTCCACTTAATAACTGGCAGAAAGGGGGATGCATGAGATACTGATCTGTAGTGCCTGGCAGCAGATCTGAGCCACCGAGGGTTGCGGTTCGGAGCTGCGGGATCACTCCGTGCTGTGGGATGAGCTGGCCGGCACCGCCAGCGTGGCGGGGATCAGAGAGGACAGGACTATGAGGGTGGGGAGAAAAAGGATGAAGAAGGGGGGCAACAGCAGAGGACGTGCGTTCTGGGTGAGGGCCACGGAGCCAGGAGAGAGGCTTCATCATAATATCATCAATCATGAGTACTATTTTCCTGCTGACAGTGCAGAGGAGCTGATTCCCTTCTCCACCCAGGTCCCAACTCACATCTTTGGGGTGCCAGGTGGCATCAATTTTGAGGATGTTCCCCTCCCTGCTGGTCTGTGCCAGCTCCAGACCCACAGAGCTGGTGACAGTTTGATGTGAGAAATTTACTGTGGGAGGACAGGCTGCTCCGGAGCACTGAGTCCTGCGGCACCGTGCGCATGCCCAGCCCTGCCTGGCACACAGCAGGTCCTACTGGCAGGGACTGCCATGCCAGTGTTTCAGGGGCACCTCATCTTGTGAGGTGACTGAGAAGGCCCCCCAGAAAAGTGCTTGGCCTCCTGCCTCTGTCTGTGCTTCTGCTCCTGCAAGTTGGTAGCCCTGGGGCTATGGTGATGGGCTCAGGGGCTGGCAGGACTCTGTTCTTGAGGCTGCTGTCTGGGATCAGCTTCAGAGACAGGCCTGTGCCCTGTCCAGCAGAAGGAATCCCATGAGTGCCCCCCAAGCAGCCCCCACAGGAGAGAGCAGCCCCTCCATGTCTCCTACTCTTGGGCAGGCTGTTCGGCATCCCTGCCACAGATGAGCGTGCGTCTGCCCTCGCTCCCAGGCTCCTGCCCGCCTGGCCAAGTGCTGGGTTATGGGATCCAGATGCTGGAGGAGGACGAGGAGTTCACTTGATGCATCCAAGACACCCCCAGCCCAGGCGAGCCAGGGCAGGCAGCCGGACCCAACCGTGTGATGAGAGATTTGTGCCACCACTTCTGAGCCATCCAGGCGGCTGGAAGGGAAAAGCCGCCACGCTTGGCCATGGCACAAACCCCTCACACTGCTGTAAATCTGCCTTGGGTGTCTGTCCCGCTCTCCAGACGCTTGGCGTGCGTGCCATGCCCTCTCCTTTGTGGGTGGCAACTGTCTGGGAGATCAGAGCCGAGAAACAGCCAGGCAGGACAAGAACTAGAGCCCTCAGAAGGGGCTGGGGACAACAGTGCTGGCACACGCAGCACCAGGGACAGTTGTAGTCCCTTGTGTCCCTCACACCACTGAACCCCCCACCCAAGTGACTCTAATTGGAGTGGGCAGAGGAGGACAAGGACAGACAAAGCTGCCCTGTCTTTGGAGCAACCATTCTGATCCTTAGCACGTACTTTCCTTCCCACTGGAGCCCACAGCACAGCAGGGTTTATCCTGAATCCCTGCTTCTTGGTGTCTCAGCACCCGCACCTCAGCCAGCTGGAGAGTGTGTGGCAGTTTCTCGGGATGAGCAAAGATTTCAGTCCCAACATCCTGACCCTGGAAAGCTGACAGTGGGTTGACCTGGGATGCATCCAGGCTCCACCAGCACACTGGCTGTGCCGCTGGCATGAGGACACGTGGAGGGCATCCATAGGGACAGCTTTAGCACCTATGCATAGATTCACCCCAAGTGCCCAAACCCTCCCAGGGGCTGTCTGGGTCCTGTGGTGGTGGGCAGCACCTGCCCACTTTCCTCTCCAGAGGGCTGGGAGGCATATTCCCACACCATGGCAGAGTTGAGCATGGCTGTGCCATGGCTTTGGGGTGTTGGTGCAGCCTCTGTCCCTCTCTGACATCCACAGTCCTTGCTCAGAGAGAAGCTGAGGTTTCTCCAGGCAGCTCTCACTTTGGTTGAGCTGCCCCAGCCCATTCCTAGGGATTTTGGGGTACCAGGATTTAGAGTCCAGCCACAGGAGATGTGGGGACAACACACCAGTGTCCCTCTGCCTATGCCACCAGCACACCCAGACCCCTCCACAGCCCCTCGCTGCTGTTTCATGACCAGGAGAAGGCTCTGGGGTCCTCAAAATGAGAAACTGGCTCCAGCACTAGCATCCTGAAGGGAAGATGGGGGATCAGCATGCCATGGATGGGGCTCAGGTTGGATCATGTTGCCTGGACAACAAGCAAGCCCTCCTTTTCTCCTCCTTTTGTTGTTGCAGAGAAAATCGAACCCAAAAATAAAGGCAAAAAGCGACAGAAGAAGCCGAAGACAGAACGGCACACGGGCACCTAGCAGGCACCAGCAGAGGAGATGGAGCACCATGGCAGGAGCTCCCAGCCAGCTCCTGCCATGGTGCTCCAGCCACATCACCCCTGTTTTTCCATCCACCAAAAAAAAAAAAAAAAAAATTGCACAATTTTCTCTGCCCCCCCATCCCCCTTTTCTTTTGAGACAATTTATGGCCTGTAAAACATTTCCTTTTCAGAAAATCTAATTTGCAATGTCCAAAGCAAAGCCCTAGGGCTTGGGGAGGGGGTGGCTCCTTTATTCCTCTGGTCTTCTCTCTCCCCTAGCCTGCTCCATCCCTTCCCATCCTCCAGACGGGTGGGATGGGGTTAGACCAGGGGTTGGACCCTGCTAATGAAGCTGATGCCTGCCTGGATACTGTCCCCCAGGGCTGGGAGCTGCCCTGGCTCCACAGGGTCCTGATTTTATGGGTGTGCCGGGGGGGTACAGTGCACCAATGAGCTGCTCCAGGTGCTGGATAGTGTTCCCCATCCTCAGCCACAGGCATGGGAAGCAGCAGGATTCCCAGGGTTGGGACCCCACTGGGGACCATGCCATTGCTCACAGCAGCCCAGCCTCATGCTCAGCATCCCCACAAGCACAACCAAGGGCCAAATCCTGCTGTTCTAGGGCAGTTGGACCCCCAGACTTGGAACACTTCTGGGGACTATGCCAGCCCAGCACTCAGCATCCTCATGGGCCAAATCCTACCATCCTTAGGCTCACAGAGCGGCTGAAAGAACTTGTCTCCCAGCTGGATGTGGGCACAGGAATTTGGGGTGACTACTTCTGTATTCAGTCTAGGACAGGGAAACACACAGTGCAAGTGCCAGCCCAGGCAGGGCATGCTGCTGCCTCCTGCATCTCCAAACTGGGATGTGTTGGAAGCAGCGCTGCAACCCCCTCCCACCCATCACCGGGGGCGTGACCGTAGGGTGCTGAGCCCAGGCATGTCAGTCTGTCCCTCCCTGCCACGCTGTGTGTGTCCACAGGCACAGCAGGCTGCATTGGTGTATATATACTACGTGTGTGCTTAAATCGCTGCCCCAGCCGCAGGCAGTTCTGCATTCGGGGTTTGCCGGGGTCCCAACGCCCCGTCCCTGCCCGGACCGTGAGCAGGGGAAGGCCGGGGCTGGCCGCATGGTGTCGGGGCTGCAGGGGCTGCACAGACCCTTCAGGACGGGAGCGCTGGGTGTCAGCATCGAGCCAGCCCCAGAACCGGCACAAAGCTGCCGGAGCAGCTCCTCCGTTCGCTTCATGACAAATAAACGGATTAAACCCTCGGCATTGCTCATGTATCCCTGTTTTCCCCATTCCCATGAGTTAATGCCCGAGGAGGCCTGGGATGCTGGCCGTAGCCACGATGTAATCCCGCATTCCCCAGCTCTGCAGCTTGGGTCCCTGTGGGAGAACACCCTGCCCTGGCCCCGAACACTGGGGATAGATTTTATTTCAAACTTTTATTTAAAGTACCACAAGCATCACTCGCCTGAGCCAGCACCAGAGCAAGCGACAAGTGTGACACTGGGACTGCCATTCCATGGGGATTGGGAATCACCAGGGGGTTTTCTGGCTGGCGGAAAAAATCCCCCTCTGCTGAGATGCTTGGGCATTCCCTTGGCAGCCTGTCCCCACCACTGGGATTGTCTCCTCCTGGGGGACATAGCCCAGATCCTATCCCAGTACATGGGCTGGCAGATGTGGTGTCCCTCAGTTCTGGTCGGAGCCCAAGGCAGACCCCCGGGATCTGGGCATGCCAAGCCCCACGCACAGTCTGGCTGTGTCCTGCCAAGCTCTGCCTGGGATACAGCCCCACTCCTGGTCCCCATGGGCTTATCCCATGGCCAGAGCAGTCAAATCCAGGCCTGGCTCCCACTGGCATTATACATAGCTGGGACTCGGGGAGGGAGCTGTGCTGCCTGGGATGGGGGTGCCTGTGTGTGGTGAGTCCCAGCGGGTGCTGATCGGGAGGGACTCGCTGGATGAGGGGCTGGAGGGTGGGAGGGCTCGGTGCTGCCATGGTGCTGCCCATCCCAGGAGGTGCAGTGAGTTGTGCAGAGAACGGCCGGGGGAGGGACGGGGCTGCGTGTGCGGGTGTTTGTGAGAGTGTGTGTGTGAGACATTTATAGATCACGTGTGAAACTTGATCTCC
The DNA here is from genome assembly GCA_020086605.1 of Lanius collurio. Lineage (NCBI taxonomy): Eukaryota > Metazoa > Chordata > Aves > Passeriformes > Laniidae > Lanius > Lanius collurio. The sequence continues at coordinate 4,834,834 of JACBWW010000027.1, forward strand.
CAGCACTGGGCTCAGAGGAAAGAAAAAAGATAGAAGTATTGTTTTTAAACAGATTTTTTCCTTTGTTTTTCTTTTTTTCTTTCTTTTTTTTTTTTTTCCTCCCCTCTCCCCCTGCGAGGGCTGGCGATAAAAGGCCGGGGCGGCCAGCGCCGGCTCAGAGGGAGGAAATGCCGAAATCGCCGCGCTTGGACTCGGCGGCGAGCGCCCACTGACCCATCCCGGCACGGAGCAAGCTGCCGGCGCATCCCCCGCCGTGACATCCCGGTCCCGCGGGGACCCCCGCGCCATGCGGGCGCTCAGCCTCGGCCTCGTGGCCCTGACCTGTGCCACGACGGCTCTGTGCGCTGCCGGAGCCCAGCGCCGGGCGCTGGAGGGCGGCGGCCGCCGGCGCTACCACCGCGTGCAGCACGGCCACTGCAGCTACACCTTCGTGCTGCCCGAGGCCGACCCGCTGCCCTGCCCGGCCGCCCCCGGCCCTGTCCCCGGTCCGGCCAACGTGCTGCTCCAGCGGGACTCGCCGGCCGGCACGGCCGGGCACGGGGCTGCCCAGCGCTTGCGGCACCTGGAGAGGATCCTGGAGAACAGCACCCAGTGGCTGCTGAAGGTAGGGTGTGGGGAGTGTGGGGGATGTGTGTGTGGGGACAGGCAGCGGGGGGTTGTGGGCAGGGATCTGTGTCCAGCACCCACGCAGGCAGCATCCCTGTGGCACAGCTGTGGGCATTGTGGCCTGTGCCCACCTGAGCATCCAGGTCAGCTTTTCCCTGCCGGTGTGCAGCTGGCATCAGGCACTGTCTGCATGGAGGGGACGTGTGCTGAGGTTCTGCGGGTGCTGCAGCTCATGCGTGCTGCAGATCACTCACCCAGATCACTTCCTACTGAGGCTGTGTTACCTGCCCATCCTTGCCATAGGACTCCTCGTGGTCCTGGCTGGGTTTGCTTTGCCAAGCAACCCGTTGGGATCAGCATTCCAAGTTCTGGGCGAGGATACTGGGAAGGGGTTTGGCCAGTGGCAGGGCGAGGGTTCCAAGGGCAGGGGCCACCAAAACCCCACCAGCTTCATCATTTTCCCTCTTATAGGTTCTGGGATAGCTCTCAGCACTTGGTGAGACTTTGTGTGGGACCCACAGCTCCTGGGTGGCCTGTAGGTGGTGCAGGGTGGGGGCAGTGGGGTGCCACACCAGAGGGGCTGTGTACCCACAGGGTTGTCACCCCCAGCCCCCACTGACTCGCCCATTCCCCAATGCCTGAGGCAGGAAGCAGCATTTCCTTCCTGGAGCCCCCACCAGCTGAGTGCAGCTGCCTGCGTCAGACCCAGGAATAGCTCGTCCCGGGGGACACATCCCTGGGGGGCCCTGAACCCCACAGCCCATGCCAGGAACACTGGGTACCTGCACTGATAAGAGGGGAAGCAGTTTGTCCCCAGCTGTCACTGGCCCAGCAGAGCCACATGCATGTCCTGTGGTGTCCCACCAGTCTGCAATGGGACCTGTGTGCCTCTGCACTCGCATTTCCTGGGTGATGTCCCCGTGCTGAGCCCTTGCAGCACTCAGGGATCCGGATGGGGCCAACACACTGAGGGGATGGCCTGTGCCAGCCATGCTGCTTGGCTAGCCACCCTGGCTGTGGGGGACAGTGCAGTCAGCAGGGACGTGCAGAACGTTGTTCCTTGTCCCCTCAGCCATCCTAGAGAACAAATTCCTCAAGAGCTGGGAAAACGCTGAACCATGGCTCTGCTGGAAGGCAGCCCAGGGTGTCGCAGAGGGGTCAGCAGGGCCAGTGACAACCTGGCTGGTGGAACTGAATCTCCATAGCTGTGGGACCTGCTGGGTGTGCACCATCCTGGGGTCCCTGTGCCCTCAGCTCTCTGCCTTGGTGTCCCTGTGCTCTGGTGTCTTTGTGCCCTGTGTGCCCAGGCCGGCTCTGAGCTTCCCTTGGGGTGAGGGCAGCCTTTGTACAGCCAAGCAAGGCAGGGGACAGGGGTCCCACCACGGGTGCACATGGCCCTGTCCAGAGCACTCAGCCACAGGCAAAGTGGGACTGCACATCTGGACAGCTGTGGACACCAATGCCCAAGGAGCACAAGGCAATGAAGCACTGGGCAGCCAGTACTCCATTCCATCCTCATCCACGTCTGGCTCTATCCATCCATTCCATGACAACAATCCCACCCCATCCTGTCCTATCCCGCCCCATCCTGCAGCACGGCTCTCTCCTTTTAGAGGCAGCTTGCAGCTATGTTTTTTTGCTGTTGTTCCTCAGCTTCCCAAATTTCAGCAGAGCTGCCCAAGAACGCTTGTTTTGGTCAGACTCCAGGCCTGAACAAACAAACGAGGGCTCAAAAGAGGCATTGGGTTCAGGGACAGATCGTAAACAATGTTGCATCCCTGTCTGCTCTGCCCTGGCATGGAGAGCCCTGCAGGGTGCTAAGAAATTGGGAGGTTTCCTGGTACCCAACAAGGCTCCCCAGGCCCCTTCAGCCATCTCCAGCACCAGCTTCCCCCAGGACCCCCATCCACGGCACTGGGGGGCTGGTCCACTCAGCACCCCTTGGTGGGGACGTGGGGAGGGCCCAGCATAAAGGACACATCAGCTGCTCCTGTCTCAGGAGGAATTAATTTTAGTTCAAACATAAACATTTGATGGTGCCGCTGGGTCTAGGGGGGGACTTGGAGTTGGATGGGGTCTCTCTGAGGTGCCTGAGGCACAGGGGCTGATGCTGCTCACCCTGGGATGGGTACAGGAGTGTGGGGAGCAGGTGAAAGGTTTTCCACCAACCTGTAGCTCAAGGATCCCCCAGCCAGTGCTTGTGGAATGTTTAGAGATGCCGGGGCAGGATAGGAACAGGGACAGGGGAGGGATCTGGCTGCAAGAAGGCAACACAGGATGATCCAGGTGTGGGCAATGGGATCTCAGCATGGGGACAGCAAGTGGCTGAGTTTCCTTCTGCTCCATGGTGTTGTTTTGGGGTGACTAAAACAGCAGCACAGCTTTCCTGCCAGCTCTGTGCTTATGGTGGAGAAATGAGTCTCTGAGCCCAGGAGTGTTGTAGTGAGGGGACCACACAGGAGAGCCCAGCTCACATCAGCACCCACAAGATGAAGGAGGGGGGATCAAGGATTCCCTGTCCCTGGCACACAGCCTGTCCCACTTGTGTCCCCTATGCCACGCATGGCTGGGGACACTGTGCCCCACTCCAGCTCCCAGGGAGCTGCTGGAGCCAGGATCCAGGGCTCCATCTCCAGGGCTCTCAGCCTTCCCCATGCCAGCCTGACCTTTTCCATGGGTATGTTCTGCCCTCGGCTCACAGATATGTTTATTTAAAAAAGAAAAAGCGAAAAGGAAGATTGAGCGGGAGAAAAGGCCTCCCCAAGCCCTGTGAAGCAACAAGATTAACGACGTGGTTAAAGGGAAACTCTCCAGCAATCCCTCAGCTCAGGGAAATGTTTTCCAGACGCGGCTCTCCGACCTTTCCCTGCTTCCTCCCTGAGAGCATGTTCCTGCGAGGGAAAATCCCCAGGGAAGCGGGTGCAGGCAATGCTGGCTGGGATGATCAGCCCTGGGACCTTCCCACCCCGAGACCCTCATGCCCCACATGGGTGCTGACAGTGGGGTGACGGCTTTGCCATTGCCTGGTGTCAGGGAGGAGGGAACAGTGGGATTTCGTCATGCCAAACAAGTGCAGAGCCCTGTGCCCTGGCCCACTGCTGGCCCCACTCCCACACTGAGTATCCCAGTGCTGCTGCCTGCCATGGTGCTGAACATCCTGGTATTGCTGCCCATCATGATGCCAAACATCCCAGCACTGCTGCCCACCCGACACAGTGCCAAGCATCCCAGCTCCACTGCATTCCCACCATGGTGTGGAACATCCCAGCACTGCTGCCTGCTTTCCACACTGCCCAGAGAGCAGCATCCCAACCCTGCTCGTTCTGGTCCACAGCGCCGCAAGATGCAGGGGGATGTGGGGCTCTGCCTGCAGCACTGGGGAGCTCAGGCAGGGAGCAGAATCTGGGCATTGCAGGACAGCAGGATCTGTGGGGTGCAGGGAGCTGGGCAACCCCGTCCCTCCTGCTCTCAGGGGCTGCTTTCCCAGCGTGGGCGGCAGCGCGGCCCCTTCCGCTCCCTGTGGCCCCCGCCGAGGGACCGTGCCCCCACCGAGGCCATCGCCCTGGGGAGGAGCTGAATGGGAACCTCATGGCAGGGCTGCCAGAAATAGCAAAGCCTTTGGGAAAGGCGGCTCCCCCGCGGGCTGGGAAAGCGGAAGCGTCATCTCAGCTGTGTCCGAGCTGTGTCGGCAGCCAGCTCCTTCCCAGCCCCGAGCACTTCCATGTGGTGGGGCAGCACCGGGTGCCGGACACCCACCTTCCCTGGCTGATGGTGTCCCCTCACCCCCCGTATCCCCAGCCCAGTGGTTGGGGGCTGGCAGCTGATGCTGATGCCAGTGCTGATGCCAATGCCAGTGCCAGTGCCAGCCACTCCCTGCCTGGCTGCTTGGCACCCAGCTCACCAGCACACCTGGGCACACAGAAGCCCGTGCCAGGCCCCAGCTGGTACCACAGCCCAGGAATCTTGGCAGCCGGTGCCTGAGGAGCCTCCCTTGCAGCAGCTCAGCTCGCTCTGTCCTCTAATAAGATTCTAAAGGCCTCGAGGGTCGAGCCATGCAGAGACACAGGGCTGTGCCTGGAGCCTGTGCCCAGTGGTGCCAGGCTCAGCTGGGATGCTGAGACACTGGAGAGGTGCCCAAATGACCCACTGCATCCCCACTTCCCTGCACAGCTGGAGAGCTACATCCAGAGCAGCGTGAAGCCGGAGATGGCGGAGCTGCGGCAGACGGCAGTGCAGAACCAGACTGCCACCATGCTGGAGATCGGCAGCTCCCTCCTTAACCACAGCGCCGAGCAGAGCCGCAAGCTCACTGATGTGGAGGCCCAGGTATGGCCCGTGTGTGTCCCAACATCCCCACCACCCTGAGATCGTGGTGGGTGGAATGATTTGTCTGTAGATAAAAGCAGTTCCCTGAGGTGACACAGGGTTTAATGCCCAGTGGTGGAGGTACCAGGGCTGTGTGCCAGAGACTGGCCAGCCCAGTGACACCAGGACTGTGTGTGGCTCTGGCTGCTGCTGCCAACACTCCCCTCTGCTGCCGAGGCAGGTGCTGAATCAGACGTGGCGCATCGAGATGCAGCTCCAGGAGAATTCCCTGTCCACCACCAAGCTGGAGAAGCAGCTGCTGCTGCAGACCAATGAGATCCACAAGCTGCAGAACAGAAACAAGTAGGGGCTGGGGCAGCTCAGGGAACCCCATAGCCCTTGGACCCCACAGGGAGGCTGGTCTCTCCCACCTCACACTGCACTTTGAGGGGGCTTGAACCCCTCCAGGTGCTGGCTGGGGGTCCCTGCACAACCCCAGCAGGGTTTCTTAGGCTTTGAGTTCCCCTGGCTGGCCACATCCCAGATATGAGGGTACAATTCAGGGGGTGCAGCAGGGGATGGGGACTGCAGTGGGTCCCTGCAGACACGCCGGGACACCGCAGCTGCAGTTGGCTCCACTCTGCCACCCCATCACCGCTCCATCCCACTGCCAGCATCCTGGAGGTGCGGGTGCTGGAGATGGAGACGAAGCAGCAGGCGGAGCTGGCAGGCGCCCACTTGGAGAAGGAGAAGCTGCAGCGGCTGCTGCGCCGGCAGAGTGGCGCCATCGAGGAGATGGAAAGGACACTGCTGGCTGCCAGTGCCAACACCAGCCAGCTCCAGCGCCAGCAGCTCCAGCTCCTCCAGTCTGTCCAGAGGCTGGTGCGCCTTGTCTCCCAGGGCAGAGGTGAGCAGAGTGTGCAGGCAGAGTAGGGGCAGTGGGAAACCTCCTCATCCTTTCAAGAGGGTGCCAGGGTGCCTCTGTGGTCTGCTCAGCTTGAGTGACTTCACCTCAAAAATCACAGAATTGTTCAGTCATAGAATGGTTTGGGCTGGAAGGGATCTTAAAGCTCATCTTGTTCCAACACCCTGCCATGGGCAGGAACACCTTCCACTAGAAAATGATCTACTCATTACAACCAAGGAGCAGCTTGGAGCCCCAGGGGGTGGGTCCACAGCCTGATGCCATTCACAGCCATGGCAAACGCCTGGGTCTAGGCTGGCAGTAGCCCCAGTGGCACAGCTGCCTTGCCCAGCCCTCAGGAGATGGTGCAGAAGGGAAAAAATAATCCATGAGCACAAAGGCATCCAAAGGGAGAGGGAAGAGCAGCAAAACCAGGCAGGACATCAGGGTTTCTGCCTTCTCACTGTCTTCTCTGCCACAGCCGTATCATCTGGGCAGGAGCAGCAATTCCAGGACTGTGCCGAGGTGCGCCGGGCAGGCATTCGCACCAGTGGCATCTACACCCTGCACATTGCCAACCTCAGTGAGCCCAAAAAGGTGAGCACAGTCCAGAGAGGGCTTCCCTGCAGTGGCCCGGAGTGTTGCCCACCCAGTGCACACCAGCCCCACACCAGATTCCTGTTGCCTGGCATGTTCCAGAGCAGTTTCCCCACCCCGTCCAGCCTTGGGGGCTGCACAGGGACGAAGGCAGCACCCATGGGGTGAAAGCAGGGCTGGCATGGCCTTCCAAATGGGGGTGTAAAACTGTTTTTAAAGGCACCCTGACCTATGAGCACCAGACCCCAGCCCCTGCCCACAGCCATGGAGGGAGGAGAGACCCCTCCAACCAGGCACTGGGCAGGGCACACCCTCACCAGCCCCTCAGCCAGCCCCAGTACCCATAGAGCACCCACACTGAGCTGCCCAGCCTGGCAGGGATGCACCTGGCTACCCACTCCAAGCCACGCCCAGCCTGTCCCTCACTCCCCTTGCAGGCATACTGTGACATGGAGACAGACCGAGGGGGCTGGACCATCATCCAGCTTCGTGCCAATGGCAGCCTCAGCTTCCAGAGGAGCTGGAGGGAGTACAAGCAGGTGTGTGCCTGACCAGGGAGGGGGACACCCTAGGGCCACCCCAGGCACCTTGAAGTCACCCACCCCGCTGCTCCACAGGGCTTCGGGGATGTGGCAGGGGAATACTGGCTGGGGAACGAGGCTGTGCACCTACTGACAAGCCGGGTGCCCTACGCCCTGAGGGTCGAGCTGCAGGACTGGGAGGGCAGCCAGGTGTATGCCCACTACGGGAAATTCCAGCTGGGGAGTGAGCAGCAGTTTTACAGGTAGGAGAGTGGCACTGTGGGGACAGCCACCCAGCACTCCCCATCTCCGACTGTCCCCAAGCCCTGTAGGCAGCACTGGCCAGGGGCAAGGGCTGGATGTGTGCCCTAGGGAAGTGCAAGATCACCATAGGCTTCACTGAGTTGTCCTGGTGTAGTTATGATGCCAGGGGCCAGGCATGTTGCTGTGACACTTTCATCTCTCCCCGGGCTCCTGAGAAGTAGATTTTTAATGTATAAAAATCACATCAAGGCAGTGGGATTTGCCATCCAAGTGAGAGTCCCTATCTCAGGCAGCAACTTGGGCACTTGCACTGGGGCTCATTGTTTGGGCAAGGGAGGTGATGGAGCTGTGGTCACCAGGCCTTCCCAGGGGTGTTGGGTATCCCCAGGCTGTCCATGTCCAGGGAGGGATGCTGCACTTCAATGCCCAGCTTGCCATGACCATGTGCTCCTGGCCATGGGCAAGAGAGTGGACAGCAGCTGGGGGACTTCAGTGCTGGGCTAGAGGTGGAACCAGATCCCAGACATCCCCTCCACCATCCATCCCAGGCATGCACTGAGTTGACCCCCAGCAAGCGGACTGGAGGAGACTCGGGGGGTCCTCTCTGCTCCAGCATAGTACAGCCTCCACCCTTGGGGACCAAGGACAGGAGGCCAAGCTGTAACTGCAGGATCTCTGCCTGCGTCCCTCTGTGCTGTGTTCAGCTCTTGGCAGCCCCTGAGCAGTGCCGAGGGCTCTGTGACCCCCCTGTCAGCCAGCAGTGACAGTGGCTGTGTTCCTGCTGGGCACAGGCTGTCGCTGCAGGACTACAGTGGCACAGCTGGGCAGCAGAGTGGCCTGGCACTGCAGGGCACCCAATTCAGCACCCGTGATGCCGACAACGACAACTGTCTCTGCAAGTGTGCCCAGATGCTCTCGGGAGGTGAGTGGAGCAGGGGGACACCCCCATGCAACACCCGTGGGTGCCAGCCTGCGATGCCACCCTCCCACCCTGCTCCCTTCCCACAGGATGGTGGTTCGATGCCTGTGGCCTCTCCAACCTGAATGGCATCTACTATCCAGCCAGGAACAACATCCGCAAGCTCAACGGCATCCGCTGGCACCACTTCCAGGGGCCCAGCTACTCCCTGAAGGGCACCCGCATGATGATCCGACCCACCAGCTTCTAACGTGCCTGTGGCCAGTGCCAGCGCTGAGGGAGAAGTCCGGGACAAGGGATGGTTGGGGGCAGCTGAGATGCCCCAGCTGCTGCAGGGAACTTTTGCCACGAGTTATATTTTTTACTCTTGTTTATCCTATTTTCCAGAAGCCTGCAGTGTCACCACGGCCATGCTGGAGGAACCGTGGGCAGGGGTGAAGGGTGCTGCAGGAGCTGGAGCTGCAGGAGCTGGAGAGGAACAAAGCCAAACCTGCCAAAGTGGGCTCAGCATATGGAAATCCCCTGATCCTGCCTCAGCTTCTCTCCCCAAATTTCTGCTAAGCCTCAGGGTTTTGTCTTGGAGACAGGGCTCCAAGATCCCCTCAGTGATGGGGCTCTGAAAACCCCTGGGACCATGTGCATTCAGAGGGGTCCCAGACATGATGGGGGCTTTGCCTTTTCACTGATTTTGGATATTATAAATCCCCCACCATCCTGTTTTCCTGCAGGATTAGAGGGGCTGGGTGGGACAGAAATCCTCATGAGCATGGAGGGGGGGGCTGGTGGCATCCCTCCTTCCCCTTTCATCCAGACACAGCCATGCAGAGGGCCGTAGGCTATCCCCTTCCAAGCATGGCCTGAGCCACTGTCCCCATGTATGGCAGGAGAGGCACTGCTCCTCACGGAATGGAGCTGGGTTTCTCCAGCCCTCAGAGAGGACAGGAACAGCAGAGAGTGTCCTTGGGGGACCCTCATGGGGACCAGTCCTGCAATGGTCAGTGGCCCAGTTCTGGAAGGTGCTTGCTGGGAGCAGACACTGTGCTGGCAGGGCCCCAGCATCGGCACGAAGGGGCTGGAGGGTCGTGGGTGGGGAGGGGGCTGTGGGTTAAAGGGGCTGGGAGGCGGGAGGTGGTGGGTGCTGGCACCGACACCGGCTGTGCACGCAGCAGCAGGGGGATCCTGCTGCCTGCCCTCATCACTGTCCCGAGGCACCCGCTAATTAACACTGATTAAAGCACGTGACGTTGTTGGCACTTCCAGAAGATGCTCATCAGTGGGGAATAATTAAAAAATGGAAAACACGGGGGGCGGTGCTGCCGGTTTTCCTTCTGTCCTGGCTGCCTGCCTGCACCTCCTGCCTGCACATGGGGCACCCATGGGGAATCTCCACACAGAGGGTGAGGGTGATGGACATTTCCCCAGCTGTCCCTCCTCTCTGGAAATAACTGATGGGCTCAGCTGCACTCCCCATGAAACCAGAGCCACCGGGAAGCAGCTGCCAGGGAAAGCGATAGGGAGCACGGCGCTGTCCTGCTGTCCCCAGTGGGGACAGGCGATAGAGGGGGGGCATTCCAGAGGGGGACACGCACGTCTGAACACGTCTGTGCCAGTGTTTCATGCTGGCAGTCCCATGGGTGGGGGTAAGATGGAGACTTCTGCCTCGGGAACACGACTGCTGTCTGTGCATCTGTGTGTGCACATCGAAACACTGCTCACAAACACGAGGGCATGGGCACACAGACACACACATCCTGCATGCACAGGATCATGCATGCACATATGAGCACCCAGGGCTTTGGACGGCCATGTCAAGTCCCATTCATGCAGGACACGGGACACTAGAGCCACACCAAGGACTGGCAGCACCTGAGGGACATGTGGCTGCTCAGCCCTTGCCTGGCTGAGGACTGGTGGGGGCCCTGCCCTTCTCCTTAGCCATAGAAGCAAATTTAGACCAAGCCCTGGGACACACCAGGCTGAGGAATCCAGCAGCACAGCCGGTCCCAGCCACCAGCAAGGATCTGGTTCCCTCCGAGATTTCCCCAAGGGCAAAGCTTGTCCCTGAGCGAGTGCCCCGGGTCCCTGTCACCCTCTCGTTTCTGGGGTATTTTCCTTGGGAAAGCACCCAGTGCCCCATGTGCTGTCATTAAGGATCCCCTGGGTGTACGTGTCCTCCCCAGAGCACTTCATCAGCCTGACTCACAACCAGATACCATCCCCATGTCCTGTGACTGTGCCCTGTCACCACATCCTGACACCACATCCTGTCCTCCACATTCCCAGCAGCTGGACCTGACAATACCCCAGCAGGAGTCAGAGATCCTGCACCCCAGGCAGGGGATCTGGGTGGACACACAACAGCTCAGGAACCAAGCTGGGGTGGTAAATTCTTCTTTATGAGAGCTTTTCTGGGGACCCCAAGTGCTGGATGGACGCCCTGGTCAAGGGGCCCCTAGTGCTGCCTTGGCCAGCAGCTGCCTAAGGGGGCTGGCACTGAAGGGAGGCAGTGGCAAGCCCAGGGTCCAGGTAGGGTCCCCTGTGTGCATTCTCTTGCTGGTGGCTTTGATGTCACCTTCCCCAGCAGACACCTGCCTGCATGTGATGCATCAGGAGCACAGGGACCACGGGGCATAGGTGGCACCTGAGGTGCCGGGTGGGCTGTGGTGCCATGCGAGGCTGCCCTTGGAGAACACACAGGGCTTTTCATCTTCAAAGCGCTCCCTGTGCTGACTTTCATCCCAGCCCACTTGGGAGGTCTCTGCTATTGCCGCCCCCATCTCCCAGTTCTTGAAGAGTCAGGACCTGGCCAAGCTTTGCCGGAGCGAGGAAAGGAGGCAGGGGAGGGTGCATGGCACAGAGGGGAATCCCAACAGCTGGGGCTCTGCCGGGACCTGCCAGACCCAACCGCCGCCCTGCCGTGCCCGCCGGGCCCCGCGCTGGCACACAGAAACATGGAACCCGTGATTCCCTTCCAGCACCCATCCACTCAGCACCCACAGCCCTGCAGAGCTACGGGCACCCCAAGGGTCCCTGTCCCATCCCAACCTCCACCACCTCAAGAGACAACACACAGCCTCCAAAACACAAGCATTTAATAAAACCAGCTGCATTATCATTATTATTATTTACAGATCAAACATTAGAAAAAAGAGTAGAAAACAGGAACTGTTGTCTTCATAAATACCGGGCCCAGCATGGTGGGAGCTTTGTGCCCACTGGCAGCTGGAGGGGGAACACAGGGATGTGCAGACACTCACACACAGAGACACACAGCCCTGGGCAGCTTGAAGCAGGGGGTCAGGTTTCCCCCCTCACCCCTCAAAGCACCAGGCTTTTCTTCAGCAATGAGCTGGGACCACCAGGATGTGACTACCACCCCAGGCAGTGGGACCCCCTCAGTGGAGGCTGCAAGGGGGCAGCTCCTTCCTCGATGCAGCGTCCCTGTTCCATGCAGGGGGAACCGGCCCCTTGCACCCCACCCCTGGGTGCTGGTGAGGAGCAGGACAGGCAGGAGCTGCCAGCAGTGCAGGCAGGACAGCCTCACATGAGGCCCCATAGGTGCTGGGGACCAGCCACACACCCAGGGACACGTGTCCTCTGCCTTCCCACGGGCTTGCAGCGACGTGGCTCTCCAGTGCTGGCACAGGGCTCTGACAATGGATCCCTGGCCACCACATCGGGCCAGCGATGCTGCAGCAGGGCTGTGTTCAAGGGTCCTGTCACCCCCAAGAGGTCCCTGCTCCTCCCAGGGCACAGCCTGTGCTCTGTCCCCATCCAGCATCACCCACTTATGAGCAACCCATCCCCGGTGCCCACCGTGGCACTGCTACACATCGGAGACCTGCTGGGGCTCCCTGGCCTGGCGCAGCCCGTAGAGCCATTTGATGACACGGGCGTTGCGCTCGATGATGGAGATGCCGTAGGGCACACGCTCGGCCGGCCGCCCCTCTGGCGTGGCAGCACTGGGTGGTGAGTGGCCACCCTCCGAGCTGGCCGTGCTCACGCTGTGGAACTTGAGGGACACGATGTCAGAGCTGGCGCGGGCGAAGCGCTCAGCCCCCATGTCCTGCATCTCCTCGGGGTCAAGGCCACAGTAGTTGAAGAAGCGCTCCAGGTCGGCGGTGGCCCGCGAGAGGCGGTCGCTCAGGTCCGACTTAGAGCGGTGTAGCAGCGGCTGCCGGCGGGCGCTCTCGGGGCGGGCGGGTGAGCTCCGGGACGGGGTCACAGGCAGCCCACCTAGGACGGGGGATGCAGGCATCGGTGTCACTGGGCTCCGCGGAGCTCCACAGGGACGGACGTCCACTCTCCGCACGGCCACACTGCCAGGGGGCTTGGTGGTGGCCGGGCTCTCCGGCGGCTTGACAGCCCCCTCCCCCGCCGGTGCTTCCGCCCGCCACCTGCTCTCCCTGCCCAGAGGGCTCTCCGCCTTAGGGAAGGGGCTGTCACAGAGGTTGATGAGGTTGTTGAGGATCTCCAGGTCAAGGGAGGTCTTCGGGCTGGCAGCATCGGCGCGACGCGGCCCCGGGGGTGCCCTGCGGCTGGGGGTGAGCACAGCCCGGCGCACCCCGGGGGTAAAGAGGGGCTGCTTGAGCAGCAGTGGCTTCACTGGCTCCTGCTTGGTGCTGGCGACCCTCTGGCTCTTCACGTACTTGGCCTTGTCGGCCTCCAGCCTCTCCACTGCGCTGGGCTTCCCGGCCCCCGGCTCGGCGTGCTTGCGGAAATACGCGGGCCCTTTGCGGAGGATGCGGACGGGCATGGCCGAGGTGAAAGGCGCCGTCACCGTCACCCCCTTCATGGTGTCACCGGCTTGCAGCGCCTCGACGGGCATCCTCCGCGCCGGCACCGGGACACGGGGTGGGCGGCCGCCACGGGCAGCGAGGGGCTCGGGTGCCGCCGGCTGCGAAGAGGGGCCGGAGTGAGAGCGGGGCCGGAGTGAGAGCGGCGGCGATGCTGCCCCTGCCCGCGCCCCGGCCCCACGGCAGACAAAGGCAGCCCGGGCTGTGCGGTACCGCGCTGGCTGCGCCGCCGGCTCCAGGCTGCCTATTTGAAGGCGGTCACCACGCCTCCGCCGCCACCGCCGAGCCTCCCCGACACTCCTCCGGCCAATCCGCGCCGCACGCCTGCTTCAAACCGCACCGGGGCCAATGGCGCCGGCGGGGAGGGTGTCCCTGTCGCGGACGAGGGGCACCCTGGGCAGCGAGTGGGGGCGGAGAGAGCCAAGCACCTCTCACTGATGCTCTGCCCAGGTCGCAGGTGCCGAGGGTGCAGCGCCAGCATCAAGGGGTGCATTGCATGTGCCCATTATCCGTGCTCAGGAACGCACTGCCCTCATCCAGGGGTGCATTTCCTTCACCCAGGCGTGCATCACCCACTCCCAGGGGAGCACTGATTTCTCCCAGGGGTGCCTCATCTACATCTTTGTATCCCCCATACCCAGGGTTCCATCACGCACCCTCCCCCGCCGGGCTGGTGGATTTGGTGCTCCACTCCTTCTGCTGTTCCCTCAGTTCTCAGCCCTCTCGCAAGCTCCGGGGCTGCTCCCAGGCTCCCTGATCCCATCCTGGAGCTCCTTGGAAAGTACGTGGAGTTCACGGGGGTTTCCACTCGTGCTTCCCCGGCCGCGGTGTGCTCGGAGTAGCGTGGGCCCCTGTGCACCCCGTGTCCTTGGGTCCCTGCCAACCCCAACAAGCACAGCCGCCACAACGGTCGCGCAGAGGCATCAGCCCGCCCACATCTAAAAGGCAGGGAGGGCACCCAAACCAGCCCTGCACCCTTCTGCAGTCCCCTGACCAGAGGTGGGCACACCCAGAGTGGCCCCAATACCTACAGGAGCTCAGCAGTGGCAGGGCACACGGAGGAATATGTGGGCCAGACTCCCTTCCCCACCCTGTTCCCAAGCGGCTCTGAGATTCCCCCTGAGGGTCCCGATTTGGGGCACTGATGAGCCCTGAGGATGTGACAGCAAGCCCCAGCACTCACCAGGTGCAGTGGTGGGCAGGACGGTGTGCTGTGGCCTCACTCGCTCCCGTGGCAGCCTCGAGCAGGCGGCTGCCACCGTCACCAGCTCACCTGCGTGCACAACTTCCTGGGAGCAGCCCAGCGCCTGTCCCAGCATTGACCGCCGGCGGCAGGAGCCAGCCCTGGCACCCACAGCCCCGCCGAGCCATAGCTGAGCTGAACCATGTCTGTACCCCCTGCCAGCCCACGAGTGCCGGCGTGTCAGCCTCAGCACCCCCAGACTCCGGACCCCAGCAGGGTCCCTGCACAGCACACGCTGCATCCTTCTGACACCCTGTGACAGACGAGTGGCCCGGGGGAGGCTAGCCGTCCCTGTCCCCGTCCTCGTCCCCTGCCTGGGGCGACATGCTGCCTCCTGACCTGGAAAATGTCTGCAGGAGGGCGGCCAGGCGTGGCGACAGCTGGGAATGGTCCCAGCACCGGCACAGATCCTCCCGCCTCATCCCCAGGCAGATTTTTGCACCCCTCTGCTCGACTCCTCGGGTCCAGTGCTGCCCAGCCCCTGTGCCAATGTCCAGCTTCACTGCCCTTATACCTGCGCCCAGCACAGGGAGGGCTCCCCGACTCAGCACAGGGGTGCAAAAGTGCCCCCCAGGCAAGGTAAAGCGGGAAAATGTCCCCATGTCAGGCACTGGAGCTCAGCCTTGTACCAGGAGCTCAGCCAAGCCACGGAGGAGAAGGCTGTCGAAGTGCAGGGACAAGGACACGGGACCCCTGGCACAGCCGCCTGTGGCCGGCTTGGGGTCCCCTCCCTAGCACGGACAGCCCGGCCGGTTGCAACCTGCTGCTCCACATTCCTGCGGCGCTGAGCCGCTGCGCTGGCACGGCCACACCGAGCTTGGCTGCATCGAGCCAAGCTGAGCCGAGCGGAGCCGCCCTCCGAACAGCCCCAGAAACACGGCAACATAATCCCATGCCCCTGACCCAGACGGAGTGCGGGGATCTGAGCTCTGGGCATTGCCCAGTGTGGCCCCAACTCCTCTCCCTCCTGGGGTGGGCAGTCTAGCCACGCCCACATGGCACACTAGGTCACCTCCTCCCTGGAGAAGTTGCTCCAGGGGTACACGGTTATGACCCCTTCACCGGCTCACCCAGCCCCATTCTGCTGGCACTGGACCAGCAGGGGACCAGCACCCCCTCCACCACCCACCTGGATCAGCCCTGCGGTGTAGGAGCCTCCTCGGCACGGATCAGCTGCCACGTTTCTTCTCCCTGCTCTCTTTCCGAGGGTGTCCCGATGGTGTCTTGATGTCCCCACGCCTTCTGCTCCCCAGGCACGTCCTCTCCGTCTCCCCCCGTGCCGGTGGCTGGAGGGTGCTGGAGCGGTTCTGCATGCGGCGGCTGCCGCTGAGTCAGCGCCGGGCGAGGACGCCCTCCGAGGCAACTCAGTGCTCCTATGGGATCGAAACCACGGGGCATTCCTCCATGCCAGGCTGCGTCACACAGTGTGACGGTGCCCGGTGACGTCGCAGGTGCCGGTTCAGCCCGCGGTGCCGGCTGGGCAGCCTGGATGCACACACGGCCCGAGGTGCTCACACTGACAAAGCCAAAACGCTTCTGGATGTCACTTCTCACTGTGGGCAGATGGTCCTGGTGCTGGGTTAGGGCTTCAGGGACGCAGGGGAAATTCCCAGCATTCCTGTGGGCACCCAGATTCCCTCATATCACTGGTGTGGCCAGTAGGCAGGGCCTGGTCTGATTTGGAAATCTCACCTTGTTTCCTCATGCACCTGGCAGCAACAAACTCCAAAATGTAGGAAAATAAATGGGATAGTAGGAAGGGAGGTGACACACTGGAACAGGGTCACCAAGCCTGCAGCCACCTGAACCTGCTGGCCTGAACCCACCCCCAGAGTGACTCCTGCTCCACGGTAAAGGCATCTCCGTTCAGCTCAGCAGGGAGGGAAGGAGTGTTTGGCTCATTCCATGGAGCTCAGTTACAATCCTGCATTTTTCAAACGGCTCCTGGAGCAAGAAAGACAAGGAGTTGGTGGAGGGAGAAGGGCCAAGAGAAGCACACAGTCTGGAAGCCAGAGGGCTGCCCTAAGCCTAGATTCACACAACGGGCTGAGCTGGAAAATCCCAGCTGGTAGGCGAGGGCAGAGCCCGCAGGCTGTGTCCCCCCACAGCTGCCGAGGCTGTGCGGGTGCAGGCAGGAGGCTGCAGGAGCTGCTCGGGCACGTCTGGCGGGGCGTTGGATCCAGGCAGCGCCCCAAACCTCGCCCTCCCCGGGAGCATCCCGGGACATGCTCTGGGAGGGCGCCTTCTGCAGGAATGCTCCCCCGGCACCCAGTGCAGCACCTCCACCGCTGCTCCAGGGACACGTGGACAGTGTTTGTGAACACAGGGACAATCGGGCACTGGCAGTGCCTTTGCTCTCACCTCCTCCAGACGCTCCCTCGTGCCAGGAACCTCCTGGGTGCTGATGCCCAAAAACTAGGCAAGAAAACAGTACTCCATAGTATGAGGGCCACAGAGCAGGTATTTGTTTATTTGACGCCCGGAGTGAGGGGGTCAGCTCCACCACAAACCCCCTCGTCCATTCTTCACACAGTACCAGCTTCTATACTTTTTTTACTTAATGTGCCCATTATACTTTCCTAGCCTTCATATTGCAACATATTTTCTAATCACAGGATTTGTCAGCCCTTGTATCACACGCGTGTTTTCTCAACGAGGGGGTCATTAGCCTCCTGGTGGCTGTTTTTGACGAAGGCTCATAAGTCTTCTTCAGGCTTGAAGTTTTCACGCCTGTTCCCTGCGCATGCTCTATAAGATTGCCTGCTCAAATAGACAGTGGTTAGCTTTTCGCAGTTTGCTTGTTCTGCTAAATTTGCTGATTACTAAAAAGCACTTCATTCACATACCCTGTTACAAAGTAAATCCTCCTGTCTGCATAGCTACGGGTTTTGCATAGCTCAAGTATTATCTTGTTGCCTCGGCATCAATGGTAAACGAAGGTGGCAACGAGCAAAAAACACTCCGAGGCCAATTCTCCCCCTGGAAGTGCTGGGCGGAGGCAGCTACAGGTGCCTGGCAACACCTGCCAAGCCGTAGGGCTGGGGCTCGGCAGTGTGGGCACCCCCATGCAGAGTCACCCCCAGCGCAGGGAGGTCCCCAAACCCTTCATGTTGGGTGTTAATTCCTGGTGTTATTTCAGCCCGTTGCCGTGCCCTGACCCAGGACAAGACACCCCCTGCTCCTAAACTTCCCCAGCGAGAGCTCTACAGAGCCGCTCTAGAAGGAACATGGGGATGGAATAGGGAGGCACCCGCTGCACCCAGCATCAGCCCACTCCCTGTGGGCAGAGGTAATGATGCTGCTTGCACCACATTCAGTCTCTGCTCAGGGATGCAGGAGCCAGGGAGGTGACAGATGGGGACATGCCGGGCACGAGGCCTTTGTCTGGCCGGTAGTGGCGGCAGCACAGACCCACAGATGGCGGCTGCCGAAGGGTCGTGGCCGCAGCCCATGGCCAGGCGAGCACTGGGCCCTGGGGATCCGGCCCTTTTGTTGGGGTCTCACCTCCGGCAGCGGCCCCTTCCCGGCTGCCCCCCACCAGTCTTTCAACTTTCAACTTGACCTGCTCCTTTCACATGGAAATGGAATGCAAATAGGGCTGGGGCTGCCAGGGTCCAGGCTGAGACCCGCCAGCCGGTCCCCAAGTCTGGGGGTCATACCCTCTCAAATAAGGCGGCCAGTAGTCCCTGGAGTGATGAGGTCGCCTTGTCCCCCAGCAATGGAGCAGCAGCCACCCTCTGCCCAGGCAGACCATCACCACTGCTCACACATAGAAGAAAATATTAGGGGATGAGTCCCACCAGGGCTGAGTTCAAGGACAGACCCCTGCTCTTCTGGGCTGCCGCTTCTTCCACGCCCTCCTGCCACCCTCACCCCCACAGCATGGGCAGTGTGCCCACCCTGGGGATCCCTGCTGCACCCCCTGGCCTGTGCTGGCTGTGGTTGGGATGGGGTCCCCAGCCCTGGCTGGATGAGGAGGGGGCTTCCTGGAGGAATGGTCATCACAGCCCAGCAAAGTCCCGCGGGCAGGGACCACTCGGCTACCAAATGTTGCCATCTGCCTCCGCGCCCTGCGCTTGCATCTGCCGGGGGTGCAGAGGGGTGAGGGGCCGGAGGGCCGGGAGCTCAGCTGCGGGGCGGGCAGGGGGCGGAGAAGGCACAGACAGGGCAGGCAGCACGCGTCGGGTGGATTTGGGTGAGTAGCGTGAAGGGGCAGCACGGGGGTCCCATACCCAGCACTCCCTCAAACTGCCTCTGCCCCACAGCCATTGGTCCCCGGGAAGGATCTCACTGCCGGCTGAGCCGCCTCTTTGTGCTGACAAATTAAACACAGGACAATTGTCGTCCCCTCCCTGTCCCCATCCCCATGGACACACAATGACCTCAACTGCCCCGGGCTCACTCCAAGCCCCCTGCACCTGGTTTTCCCCCAGCACCTTGGACCTGTTCCCCATCGTCCAGGTCCCCTTGGGTCCTGTACTGGTTTGACTGGGACAGAGGTAATTTTGCCCATAGTGGGACTGTTTTGGCGTTGTGCTAAAAGCAGTGCTAACCCTGGAGTGTTTGATCATGGCTGAGCCATGCTCACAGAGCCCCAAGGACTTTTCTGCTGCCCCACCAGCGAGTGATACCGCTGGGAGTGCATAGAAATTGGGAGGGGACCCGGATGGGACAGCACCCCCCCCCCCGCAATATTCCAGACTGTAGGACATCCTTGCTTTTCCTGTTAAACTGACTTTATCTTAATCCGTCAGTTTTGTCCCTTTTACCACTTTATCTTTTCCCATTTTGTCCCCCATCCCAGCCTGTGTGTGTGTGGGCGAGTGAGCAGCTGCGGGGCGCTGAGCTGCCGGCTGGGGTTAAACACCTCAAACTGTGACCATCCCCCGCCACGGTCACCCAGTGCCCCTGCAGCCCCAGGGACAAGGGACACCCTTGTCCCCACTACACCCAAGGGTCCTGGCTGCCACGGGCGCTCCCACAGGGGCAGGACAGGGTGGAGGGGCAGGCTGTAGTCCCCCCAAGGGACAGGGACAGGTCCGAGCTCTGCAGGCAGGTAGGGAAGGGAAGCAGGCAGGGAAGCAGACGGGAGAAGGCAGCCCCAGGTTTTGCAGGGCTGCAGCCCGCTCTCCCAGCGACACCCGGTGGGTGCTGGGGGAAGAGCTGCCATGAGACATCCCGGGGCGGGGGGCCCTGGGATGGGAGGGGGGGGTGGGTGCTGCAGGGAGTGACCTGGGGTCTGTCTCCTCAGCCGTATCACCTCCCTACCGGTGCAAGTGGTTCATCCGCTGTCTCACGGCTTAGTCCCCGCAGTGTCCCAAGGTGGGGGAACTGCCACATTCGGAGGTTCCCCAGCTCCCCGTGTCAACCCACTGACCCCGCAGAGATCCTGATGGGGTCAGGAACCGTCACCGGGTGACACTTGCACCTGCAAGAAGAGTATGTGATAGGTGGGACGCAGTTCAGGCGGGGACAAGGACAAAGTCCAGGACACCGCCAAGAATAATAACCCCCCTGAGCTGGGGACTCTGCCAGCTGGGACCAAGACGAGAAGCAGAGCAGGGCCAGGCTGTCAACCGTCCGCATCCGGAGGTGGTGACGTGCCCGCCTCACGTCACTGCTCCGGCAGCCAGGACTGGCTCCCGCCCGCGTGGTGCTGCCTGTTCCCCAAAGCGCAGTGAGTTCCCCTGGGGAGATTGCCGAGGGACCGGTCAGACCGGAGCCCGTTTCCTTCCTGGTTCCTGCTCCAGCCCCGATGCCTCCCCGCGGGGCCGGGGCCATCAGCAGTGGGTTGTTGCGCCCGCCAGGCTCAGCCCCGTGAGACGTGAGTTTCCTCTGGCGGCCTCAACGCCCCGGGAGAGGGCTGGAGACGGCTCCGCGCGATTGCGGGGGCACGGAACATAGGGACATGGGACGTCAGGATTCTCCCCAGGAGCGGGATGGGAGTGGGCAAGGGAGGTGTCCGGATCCCAGCTGACTCAGCTGACGGGTACGAGCCGAGGCTGGGCTGCAGGATGGGCTGCTGGGGCCTGTCTCCCGTGGCCACCCGGGCGTGTCGGGATCGCGCGAGTCCTGACTGGGAGGGGACGGGCGCTGCGTCGTCCTGCCCTGCAGATGCAGCGGGAGGTACCAGGCGTCCATTCCCAGCAGAGCAGCTGCCCAGGACACTCAGCCCCCAGGTGAGAGCCCTCTTCACCCCGCACCCGGCTGTGCCGAGCCCTTCCAGGCTGCACCGAGCTGCAACGTGAGCTGGCACAGGTTCAATGCCCTCCTGGGTACCGCACCTGCTGCTCCCAAGCCCCAGCCCTCCGGGATGAGACCAGGTGGAGCTCATCAGGATCCACACCCAGGGCAGGAGGGCACCCTGTCATCACTTGAAGTGGGCAGAGGGGTCCACAGGGATTGCAGAGGGCAAAGTGGGGCTGGGCTGGGCTGTGGGTCCCACACCCCCACAGCACGTAAGAGGGAAGCTGTTCTACCAATGCAGGCAGTGGTCATAGAAGGACAGGGCCAGGATCTCACCTTACCACTCATCAAAGTCTCTTTCCACAGCCCAGCAGTGTCACTCCCAGGCGCAGGCACCCGGTCTGGAGCCATGGCACTGCTCACCCACCTTCTGGCCTGTGCCTTTGGCATGGGCTCCTGGGTGGCTGTCAACGGGCTGTGGGTGGAGTTGCCACTGCTGGTGACAGTGCTGCCAGAGCAGTGGTACCTGCCCTCCTACATCACCATCATCATCCAGATGGCCAATGTGGGACCACTCTTCGTCACCCTCATGAATCGCTTTCGGCCTGGCTTGCTGAAGGAGGTGGCTGTTATCTATGCAATTGTGTCCGTGGGTGTCATGGCCTGCTTGCTCCTGGCTTTCCTATGGAACCACACGTCCCTCATTTCCGGGACGTCCCACAGCATCCCCTTCCTAGTCCTTACCTTCTTCCTGGCCTTAGTGGACTGCACCTCCTCCGTCACCTTCCTGCCCTTCATGATGCAGCTGCAGCCCCAGTACGTATCCACCTTCTTCATAGGTGAAGGGCTCAGTGGGCTGATCCCTGCTCTCATTGCCCTGGGCCAGGGCTCTGGTATCTCCAGCTGCAGCAATGTCAGCTACGAGGTCAACATCACCACCGGCAATAAGACCATTTTCCGTCTGGAGTCACGCTACCTCCCACCCAAGTTCTCCACCCTCGTCTTTTTCCTGCTCATGACTGCAATGATGCTGACGTGCTTGCTGGCCTTCTTCTTCCTCACCCGGCAGCCCAAGGTGTGGGAGCTCTCTCAGCAGCAACTCTTTCCCAGCAACATCGTGCTGAACTCATTTGACCAGGTCCTTCACGAGGGAGCTGACTCGCAGCTGAACAGAGGCTGCTCCTGCTCAAAGGATCTCAAGGGACCTGTGGACATCCTACCCCAGAAGTTCTCCTACTCCTTAACCAAGCTCACCCTCATCTACCTCCTCATCACCTGGGTGAGCGCCCTGACAAACGGGGTCCTGCCATCTGTGCAGTCCTACTCCTGCCTGCCCTACGGACACACCACCTATCACCTGGCAGCCACGCTCAGCTCCATGGCCAACCCCCTCGCCTGCGTCGTGGCCATGCTCCTGCCCAGCAGGTGGGTTGCAGGGTCCTGGGGGTTGCAGCAGGCTGTACACCAGGGGATTCTGCCATAAGAGTGGCCCCTACTTTGCAAGGGTTGGGGGTGGGAGAGGTTCTGTGGAGTGCCCACGCTCTGGCAGCACAGATGCAGGAAAGGAGGATAGAGCCAGCAAGGAGCCGGAATGTGCTGCGTGCCTGTGCTGTTCACCAGGGACAGGTAATGTTCTCCAGTGACACTTGCATGTCCCTTGCAGGTCCATGACCCTGATGGGCATCCTCACCATGGCAGGGACAGGCTTTGGTGCCTACAACATGGCCATCGCGGTGATGAGTCCCTGCCCACTCCTCCAGCAGTCCCAGTGGGGCGATGCCCTCATCGTAAGTCACGATGTCCCTCTCACTCAGGGAGGTCTTTGACACCACACCTGGACCTGACCTCACAACGATTTCCCCACAGTGGGGATCCCCCAGCCCTGACTGCTCTTTCATCTGTGCCACCAGGTCCTCTCCTGGGTGCTGTTCACCGGGACGCTCTCCTACGTGAAGGTGATGGCCGGGGTAATCCTGCGGAGCCGCAGCCACAGCGCGCTGGTGTGGTATGGGGTGCTGGAGCAGCTGGGCTCCCTCCTCGGGGCACTGCTCATGTTCCCCCTTGTCAACGTCTACGGCCTTTTCAAATCTGCTGACTACTGCAGCCTGCAGTGCCCAGCATGAGTGGGGTGGGCACCCCAAGACAGCCACTCTTGCCAGCATGAACTCCCAAAATCAGCGAGGCTGGCTGGCCTGGAAGCAGTGCTGGGACCAGGATGGCTGCAGACACAGCTCCCTGATGGGCTCTGCCAGGACGCAGCATCTCCAGGGCTTTGTCCCAAGCCTGGGCATAGGGTGTTCCCATCATGTGAAAGCAATAGAAGGTGTTTTACTCAGCTCTCTGCCTCCCTGTTGCCCACATCCCCCATGCTGAGGGGTCTGTCTGCGCCAGTACCCCTCACCTGGGTACCTCTCAACTGGGGCCATGTCCTGTCCCTTCCCCTGGGGGGTCTGGCACCGTTTGGCATCATGCCCTAAAGCGCCCCTGTACTCTGTGGGTGGGCACAGCCCCAGCTGCACCCAGTGGCACTGGTGGCGTTCCTGGCCCTGTGCTGTGTCAGCTGCCCCCAGACAGGGGGTTTGCAGCCAGCTGGGGGGAGTGGAGGCAAAGGTGGCCGTGAGGAGGGGGATGGTGGGGGGACATGGGACATTCACAAGGCCTCCAATAGCAGCTGGGGAAACTGAGGCACAGTGGGACTGGAGGGACATGTGTGATATTTGCCACCCTCTGCTGCAGTCCCATCCATGTTTTCTGCTCCCTCCCCATAGCTGTGTGCCCCCTGCACCTCATGTCAGCCCCACTGCACCCTGAGATGGGCAGAGCTGGGGAGGGGCCGCAGTAGAGCCCCACAACAGGGGAGTGTGGGCACAGTGCCCACGGCAGGAGTGGCACAGCACCTGTGCCAGGGCTGGGCCACCTGCCACCCAACTGTGTCCTAGCCCTGCCAACCAGGGTGGGGGCCAGGTGGGCATTGGGGCATGACAAGCACGGGAGGTCGGGGCAGCGGCAGCCCCGGAATGGGACAGCACCCGTGCCCTGCACGCGCCTGCGCCCCTTCCCTGGGGCACGAGGCAGCCGGGCCTTTGTCCCCAGCCCTTTGTCTGGCATCTGCTCCCTGCGCCGGCAGCAGCACCAGACCACGGATTGGAGCCACTTTGGGGCTCCAGCTGCGACCCAGGCGCCTCTGGGAAGGACGCAGTTGGAATACGTAATGGCCAGCAGCCCCCCAAGCTGGCAATGGTGGGGGTCCTGCAACTGAGGCAGCAGAGAGGGCAGGAGTGAGGGCTCTGCCCCCGGCACTAGTGGGCATCCTCTGGCAGATCCTGGTTGACCCCACAGCCTGTGTCCAGGATCCATGGAGGATGGGGGAGCTGAGGACGAGTGGGAGATAAGGGGGTACCATGGGGCAGCTTGTCTCATTCCAATAGCACGATGTGTCCCTTGTGGGTAGACTGGGAGCTGAAGTAGGGGCCTGACCTCTCTCCTCCTGCCCCCCAAGAGGATGATCCTGCCCTTGAGAGCCCCCAAAACCCCTCATCCATGGTACCCCCCCAGCCCCCTCCCTCTTGTCAGGGAAACAATTGCCTCCGATGGGAATTATTTCCATACAGCTGCTCAGGAAGGCACAAACCCGGTGGAGGAAGGCTGAGCCTTTCTTCTGGCGCTGCTCCCCCTCCCCACAGTGGTGGGGGCAGGTTTGGGGGGGCCCAGGCGCTGCCGTCAGCGCTATCAGCTCGGCAGGGCTGGCTGCGGTTATTACCATACATTATCGCAGTCCCCTGCCTCCAAAAGGAGCCGGGGCTGCTCCCCCCTCCCAGCCCTCCCTCCTCCTGCCTTTTACACTTAATTACCTCCCTTATTACACCGCAGCCTGGAGAGAAACAAAATCCCAGGGCAGCGGGCGGGCAGGCAGCGGGCAGCGGGCAGCGGGCAGCAGGCAGCGGGCAGGCAGGCCCAACTAGGGCGTAAGTAATCGCCCATTCTGCAAACGTGCCTTCCAGGAGAGAACAGGCACACGCACGGATAAATAAATCAGGGAGCAGAGGCCGGGAGCCCAGTGTGTGTGTGGGATGCCGAGAGCAGCCCGGCAGGCAATGTCCCCTCAGGGCCGCAGCCCTCTGGGAAAGGTGACCTTGAACTTGGCAGAGCCTTGACGTCAGGGCAGTGCTACGGGGACAGATGGGGCTCGTGGTGCTGCCGGCAATCCCTGGCCAAGCACTGCAGGAGCAAGTGGAGAGACCCCAGACTACATGGGGAGCAGCCCCAGGAGAAGGGTGGAGAGACCCCAGCCCACGTGGGGAGCAGCCCTGGGATCCTGTAGGATGTGGAATGCTGTGGATATGGGATGCTCTGGGGTGGGGGGTGCTGTGAGCGATGGGATACACTGAGCTGTGTGATCCTGTGAGATGCTTTGGGATACTGTGGGATATCAGATGCTGTGGGATGCTGTGGGATGCTGTGGGATGCTGTGGCCTGTGGGATGCTCTAGGCTGTGGAATGATGTGGGCAGTGAGATGCCCTGGGTTACAGGATACTGCGGGATGTCTGGGCTGTGGAGTATCACACAAAGCCATGAGCAGGGGCACTGCGATGCAGGGCTGGCTCCAGACGTGGCTCTGGGCACGACTGAAGGAGCAGACATGGCTGTGAGCAGGCAGGCCCCTGATGCTGCCTATGGGGGTGCTGCTTTTGGTCCCCAGACCCAATGCCACATCCCTGGCCAAAGGGGCCAGTGTGCCCAGGGCTGCCCTGTGCCAGTGCTCTGCCTGCGGTGACAGCTGAGGGACCGTCCTTATTAAGTGCTGCAACACTCTCGGCATTGCACAAGGCTCAGAGAGAGCAGGGCCAGCTGCCAGCTAGGTCCCCGTATCACCCACTGGCCCTCAGATGGCACAATTCCGGCCTTCAGATGGCACAACTGCAGGGAAAGACAGCCCCGGACCACTGGCTGCCTGCAGCGGAGCGCAGAGAGGAGGGGGGAGTGGGAGTGGGGGCTCCAGTGCGACGAGGGGGGAGCAAGAGTGGGGGCTCTGGTGAGGAACAATGAACTGCCACGAGCCTGGCTATTGTTGTGGCTCCAAAGGTCACAGTGCTTCCTGGGGACTGGGACAGGGACATGGGAAAGGGAGAGAAGGTGGGAAAAGAGGGATGGGAACAGTGAGCGGGGATGGGGACAAGACAGAGGTGGGACAGAGATGAGGGCAGGGAAGAGAGGAAAGGGTTGAGGACAGAGAAAAAGGTACAGGGGAAGGAAAAAGGGGAAGAGAAAGGGGACAGTGGAAAGGGACTGTGGACAGGGATGAGAACAGGGAAGATGGGTGGGAATGGGAACAGAGATGGGAACAGGCAGCAAGGACAAGGAAAGGAGAAAGGGACAAGAAGCAGGAACAGGGACAGGGATGGATACAAGACAAGGGACAGGGGACAGGAATGGGGACAGTGAACAGAGAAGGGGACAGGGATGGGGATGAGCATTCCCACCCGGCAGACCCGTCCTTCCCTGGCCCCGGGGACTGGTGGAAGGGAGACAAAGGCGGTGGGAGGCAGAGGCATGTGCCCCCCCATCCCCCTCGTCCCCCTGTGTCCCCATTGTCCGTGGCCGTGGTGGGGGGAGGAACCAGGGGGAGGGACCAGGGACCCCACAGTGTCATGATGCCCGGGGCACCCCGCGCTGCCGGCAGCTCGGGGGGCTTTGGGGGGGCTCCGGGCGCGGCCGGGCGAAGCGGCCCCCTCCCCCCCGACCGCCTGCCTTCCTCCTCCTCCCCCTCTTCCCCTCCTCCTTCTCTTCCTCCTCCTCCTCCTCCTCCTCGCCGCCCTGCCGCCTCCCCGCCCCTCGCACTCGCCTCCCCGCGCCTCTCCGTGCGCACCTCCGGGCCGAGCGCCGGGGCCGGGGCGGGGGGGGCCGGGGCCGGTGCGGGGGCCGGGGCCGGTAGCGGTGCCGGTACCGGAGGTGTCCAGCGCTGCCCGGCCCCGCCATGCCCCGCTCCTTCCTGGTGAAGAAGCTGAAAGCGGAGGCGTTCCCGGCCGCCGGGGCCCCCGCGCCCCCCTACGCCCCGCTGGAGCCCCCCTACACGCTTCCCGGCCCCGCCGCCGGCGATGGTGAGTGCGGGGCCGGGGGTCCGGAGGGGCCCCCCCGCCGCTATTGTCTCTGCGCCCGGCGGGGCACCGGGAAGGAGACACGGGGGAACGTAGGGCAGGACGGGGCGGGGGTCCCCGCGTTGTGTCCCGCGGCGGGCGAGGGGTGCGGGGTGGGGTGTGTCATCCCTCGCCATCGTCTTGTCCCCCTCTCCGGGGCCACCGGCCGCTGCCGAAGTTGGTCCTTGGGGAAACATCTCCTGCGTGACAGCGTCAGCCCCGTGGGCAGCCCCGAGTGCCCCCCCCGCCCACGGGGCACCGAGGTGGGCTCCTTCCCACGACAACTTGGGGGAGTACGAAGCAACCGGTCTGCGAGGGCGGCGGGGGGCGGCGGGGGGCGGCAGCCTCGCCGTGCCGGCGGGTTTCATTGTTCGCAGCGGTGCCCCGAGCCCCCCTGGGAGCGCGGGGGGAACCGGCGCCCTCCGGGGCACGGGGAGCGGGGCAGTGGGGAGAATAGGGGGTACCCCCAGCAGCGGGAGATGTGCAAAGGGCTGGACTGGGGGTGGCCGCGGTCCTTGGAATCCCGTCCTGTGGGGGAACACTGGGATGGGCTCGGAGTTCCCGGAGCTTGGCGCAACCCCCCAACGGGCAGCCCAGGCACCTGCCCAGAAAGAGGGGCTGGCCGTGGAATGGGGGGTCTGTTGCATAGGCTGGGGAGTCCTGGCTGCTCGTGGACTGTGAGACGGAGCTGGATGCGGGAATGGGCCTGATCCAGCCATGCACTAGCTAACATCGCCCAGCCGCTGCGGTCTTGTCCCTGCTTTTCTAGTGCTCCCCAGCCCTTGGGGGGCTTTCCCTGCCAGGGGACGGGGTGCGAAGCCCGTCTGGCCTGGGGGTTCTCTGCTCCCCCTCCATCAACCAAGAGCCGGTGGGGGAGGGATGTGCTGCAGCTGGGCAGAAGCTGCCGACGCTGCTCTCCTGGAAATAACCTTGCTGCATGCTCGGAGGCAGCGTGAGAAATTGCTGAGCAGAGCGCTTTCTGCACAGCCCGCGCTGTCAGCACGGCGCGGGGGACGGGGGGGCCCGGCTCTGCCGCCTCCGTACAGCCCCCTCCCCACCGTGGGCACCCCTGGCCGCCACGGGGCAAACGGCAGCAGTTGCTTGCCAAGGGGTCCTGTGGGTGCTGCCGGGGGGTGTGGATTTAGGGGATGCTCGGCCGAAGCTGCAGTGGGGTGTCCCTGCTGCCCCGCGGTGTGCATGGGTCAGCCCAGCTATGCACTGACCCCAGGCCCCCGCCAGCCCCTCTGTCACCATCAGTGGGGATGAGGCCTCTGAAGCAGCTTGCAAGGACCAGTGTGCACAAGGCAGGGGATTGCTGGGACCAGTTTGGGGGTCTCGGGGTGCCAGCATATCCCCAGGATTGCTGGCACAGTGGAAAGGGGGCTGCACTGCTGCTCCTGCAGTGACCTTTGTGTGACAGCACAGAGGGACCAGGATGCCAATGCAGTGCCCACTCTGACACAGGATGGGAGTCCCGCATACGAAGCAGGGTCATGAGCGGACTTGCACCAATGTCATGTGTGTGACACCAGTGGAGTGGTACCCGAGCCTTGGCTCCACATCTGAGGGGCTGTAGGTCACTCAGTTAGGCAGGCCAGGGACCTGGTGCTGCTGCCCTCCTGCCACTGTTCCATCTCCAGGAATAGCCCCTGTGGGAACAGCAGAGAGGTGGGGGCTTTCCCAGCCCCTTTGCTGAGGAAGGGGAACCTGGGGCAGCCTCATCCCCCTGATGCGGCTGCCCACAGAGCATCACTCATTACCGGCATGGCCCCGGTGAACAATGAGCTCCCGGCACCGACAGCTGTCTGGCAGCTAATGGCCCCCAGGGGCTGCCCGAAGCCGGGGCAAGCGCAGCTGGACGTTCTGCAGCTCCAGCCCCAGTTCCAATCACAGGCAGCCCTGCGGGATGGGACCCATCCTGTGACAGATGCAGACAGGAGCCAGGGCAGGACAAGGCAGCTCTGCTGCTCAGTGGCTCAGTGGGGACAGGAACCAGTTTGGGAGGGAGCACCCTGGTTCTGCACCTCCTATGTGCAATTTTGGCTCGTGGCTTTTTCTGCCCCTGGTAAGGTTGTTCATGACCCCACTGTGTTGTCCCCACAGGGTACCTCCAGCACTGCCTGGCGCCAGCTGGCTATGACACTGACAAGAAGCAAGGTCTGCCACCACCACCACCAGACCCAGCCTACGCACCCGGCCACGAGGAGTACAGTGATCCCGAGAGCCCCCAGTCCAGCTTTTCTGCCCGCTACTTCAATGGGGAGGCAGCAGTGACAGACAGCTACTCCATGGATGCCTTCTTCATCACGGACGGGCGCTCGCGCCGGCGCAGCGAGAGCCAGCGCCGTGGCAGCCACCGCCACTCCTGTCCCGAGTGCGGCAAGACCTACGCCACCTCCTCCAACCTCAGCCGGCACAAGCAGACCCACCGCAGCCTGGACAGCAAGATGGCGAGGAAATGCCCCACCTGCGGGAAGGCGTACGTCTCCATGCCCGCTCTGGCCATGCACGTCCTCACCCACAACCTCAAGCACAAGTGCGACGTGTGCGGCAAAGCCTTCAGCCGGCCCTGGCTGCTGCAGGGCCACATGCGGTCCCACACCGGGGAGAAGCCGTTCGGCTGCTCCCACTGCGGGAAAGCCTTCGCCGACCGCTCCAACCTACGCGCCCACATGCAGACCCACTCTGCCTTCAAGCACTACAAGTGCAAGCAGTGCGAGAAGACCTTCGCCCTCAAGTCGTACCTCAACAAGCACTACGAGTCTGCCTGCTTCAAGGGCTCCGAACACAGCTGTGCAATAGGGAACTAGACCCCCAACCCCTGTGGCACATCCCCATTCCCAACTTCATCCTTCTAGCCAATCCCCATCCCCATCTCATCCCATGCCCATCCCCATTCCCCTATATATCCCACCCTGTCCCTACCCCCATCCCTATCCCATCCTGGTCCCAGTCCCTGTGCCAGCACTCCTGCAGCTGCAGCCAGCTGATTGGTTGCTGTGCTGAGGCTGGAGGACACATCCCACAGACTCACTCCCCACCTGCTCCCTGGGAAGGGGGTCCCCCACAGTGGGACCCAGTTCCTTTCCCCTGGTCCCAGAGCCCCCCCGCAGCCAGGCAGGTCTCTCTGCGGGGGACTCACCTGGGGACCTCTTCCAGACCCAGGAGACACTTTCCTCCCCTAGCTCGTGACTTTCACCTCTATTTATTTAATTTATTACTATTATTTATTTAGAGCTGCTGCTTCTCTTCCTGGGGGATCCCAGGGGAGAAAAGACACTTTTCTGCTCCCCACTAGGAGCAAACCCTCCCCTTGACCCTAATCCTGATGGGACCATGGGCTGGTGCTACTGCCAGTTCGGCAGGACTGATGGCTACTGAGGCTGACGGAGGGCAGGGCTGCCAGTCACCCTTGGAACCTGGGGTCCCTGCAGCCCACCACCCAGGGCAGCCTGCTGCCCCTCTGCCCCGTGGCACAGTGTTCACCCTGGCCCTGCAGATCTGCAGGCCTGGAGTCAGGGGAAGAGCCAAGGGAAGAGCAAGAGGCTTCCAGCAGGGGTCCACAGGACACATTCTCCATCAGCTCCCAGCTCCCAGCTTGGCCAGGCACTGGCCCCTGCCACAGTGATGGGCAATAGCCCCCCCAGGCAGGTGCAGCCCCCCTCACCATGTGAACAGCTGGGCTTGCAGCTGGGCTCAAGACCCAGCCCTGGGCCAGGCAGCACCCAAACCCCCAGCCACCCCCCCATGTATCCCCAGCCCCTTCTCCAGCCGGCTCCCGGCTCCCTCGCCATTGCCCCCCACCTGCATTCAGGAGGAGGGGGTCAGAGTAGCTGTAAAGTTTGGGTGAGTCTATTTAAATGTTCTTATTTATATTATTTATTACTTATGCTTTTCACTATTTATTTGTCAAGACTGGCCGGGCCATGCCAGCGCTGGCTCGCAGGAGGTGGCAGAGCTGCAGCAGAGCTGCCGTGCCCAGGACACAGCCACGGTGACACGGACGGGGACGGGACCCCGACAGCGGACTGTGTAGGCGGGCACGGAGGCAGGAGGGCAAGAGCCGGCCCGGCAGCCCAGGCTCCACGTCCTGCAAGACTCCCCCAAAGGCAAAGCCCTTCTCCTTTGTCTTCCTTGCTGCCACGGGCTCCTGCTTTGCTCCGTGCCCCGAGCCAGCCCAGTGGGGACAAACCAGCCACTCTATGCAACCTCCCGGCGGAGCGCCCCCGCACCGGCTCCGGAGCGAGCGCCGCGCACGGCATTCCGGAGCGGGGCCCGACTCACACCTCCGCTTCCTACCTCGGGCCGCGAGCTGCCACAGCCCCGTCACCCTGTGCCGGTCCCCAACACTTCGGGACTCAGCCCGGCACCCCGCGGGGCCGCACTCGCGCACCCCCACACCGTCTTCCTGCGCCGTCTTCCTCCTTGCACCGTCTTCCTCCCGCTGCCTCGGTGCCTGTGTTGGTCACGGGTTTAGTGGGGATGTCCCTGTCATGGTCCTCGCTGCCATGGCACCGTGACCACACGTCCGCACCCCACAGAGGGGATGAGCATCGCCCTGGCTACGCGGGCACCCCACCGGGTTTTCCCCACAATGCCGGCGCCGTTCCGCGGAGCACGGTGTCCTGAGGCCGGCAGGCTTGAAGCACTGCGCCGCTGCCCCTCTCTCCTGTAAATAGCAGATACTACAGCAATAATTTTCCGTGCATGATAGATTTTTTCTGCCAGGTTTTGTACTCGCCAGCCCCAGTATGACAAGTCTACTGAGATCCGGCCACCCGCAGTATTACTTGTAACGCAATTCAGGGATATAAAAGGGATTTCTGCCACTAACCATGTGTCTTGAGGAATTTGTGTCGGCAAGGTGGCGGGTGGTGGCACGCGACCTGCCAGCCTGCCCATCCCACGGTGCCCTGTGCCCACGCCCACTCCTGGGCTGGAGCACCGCGGAGAGAACTGCCCCAAATAGAGGGGCAATGTCCTGGCAGCCCTCTGGGAGCGGGTGGCTGAGGCGCCTGGAGCATCCCACGCTGCCCACGTGGCACTGCCACCCCTGCAGCCAGTGGGCAGCAGCCAGACAAACCCCTGCTGTGACAAGGAGGGGTTACGATGCCACCCTGCTCGTGAGAGCGCCAGGGGCTGTGAGCACGGCAGAGCGCTGACCTGGAAGTAAAGCGGCGTGTGAAATCCCGGCAGCAGGCGCAGAGCCCGGCGGGCAGCCCGAGGAGGGCGCCGGTAATGCTCACATTCCCCTGGGGCGCCGCTCGCTGCGCTGGATGGGGAGGATTCGGTGAGCAAATTTTATTTCAACTCGCCGTTGGCGACAACTCAGCAGAGCCCCTGCTCTCAGGGGCAGACAGGCATTGCCGCTCCCCACCCCTCTCTTCTCATCCTTTCCCACATGTGGGTGCCAGTGGGGGAAGGCAAATTATTTTTAGCATCCAGCTTGTCAGCAAAGACCTAGCTGAGCTCTGAGCTCCCAGTGACATCACTGCAATCTTTCACCACAAAGCCATCACCAGATTCACCTAGCAAAAAAATAATTCCAGAGCCTCACAAACCCATCCCTGGCCATCATCGGCACGTTTCCAAGTCAGCTCTGGGGCTGGGGACCCTCCACGACACCTGGGAGCCAGGGTGAGGGCACTGGGAGCAGCCATGCACTGCCATCATGTTCCTGCTGCGGATCCAGGGTGCCCTGGTTGCAGCAGCCAGAGGGGTGGGAAACCCAGTTCTTCCTGGAAGCTTCTCCCCACTTGGAACATTGGTCTGAAGAAATTACCTAGAAAGGCTCGGGGCTGAAGTTCTTCGGTGCCTGCCCAGCTGCGGAGCATTCCAGCATCATAGCTCAGCTCTGGAGTTGTTTCATGCCTCATCTTCCTTGCCGTGGACCCCATAGGTGTCAGCACAGCAGGGAGGGGGCTCTGGGCTGGGGACTTGTGGGGGGCATATCCCAACATTCAACTAAGGATGATCCTTAGTGCCCCGGCATGGCCAGGCGGGACCAGAGACTCCCGGGGACAGGATGGGGATCCTCAGCACACAGGGTGGGGGGGCTCAGCTGCTGCGTGCCCATGGGTGTCCCAAGGGAAAGAGGAGCTGAGGGCAGCCCTGACCGCAGGCTCTCCGGAGCGGGCAGCGGGCCAGCTGGCTCTGGCACCCGGCCCGGAAGTCTGTCCTGCCCCTTCACTGTGACTCTGCAAAACCGTGGGGCGGCGGCAGTGACGATGACGATGGCTGGGCCAGGAGGAAGCAGAGGGGCCCGGCTGGGCGCTGCACTGCTCGGGGCAGAGCGGAGGGCTCGGCTGAGCACGACAGAGGAAGGCCAAGGCCGGCCCGCAGCCACAGCCATGGCTGAAGCCGAAGACAGAAGTATCCATACACAGCACATCTCGGCCGTGCACAACGTGCCCATGCGTGTCCTCATCCGGCCCATCCCGGCAGAGCTGGAGCCGGGAAAGGTGCAGAGCCTGATGGAGACCCTGCAGGTGAGCACAGCCCCCGGGATGCAAAGGCAGCCCCTCCGGCACCCACTCAGAGGGCACTGCTGGGGAAGCTGACAGCACCCAATTCCTGGCACAGTCAAGTCGGGGGGTGTCAGACAGGTTGAGAGTGCCAGGGTGTGTTGCTCCTGGATGTCTCTTCCCCCTTCCCAGGAGGATCCCGAGCGGGTGCCCCCCATCGACGTGCTCTGGGTTAAAGGCAGTGAGGGCGGCGATTACTTCTACTCCTTCGGGGGCTGCCACCGCTTCGCTGCCCACCAGGCACTCCGCCGGGAGACCATTCCCGCCAAGATCATCCCCTCCACCCTCAGCGACCTCCGTACCTACCTCGGCTCCTCTACGCCCCACCTGCGCTAGCTCAGCACCCCGAGGATGCCCAGCAGCCCGCTCTGTCTCTGTTGGTTCTGACCGGCGAGCGCCTGTTGAAGACGTGCTCGGGGTCCCCAGCCCTGGGGAGTCCCCAGCGTCCCTCCAGTCGAGATGGGTCAGGGTCCCCCAGCCTTGGAGGGTCTCCGGGGTCCCTCCAGCCGGGGTGGGTCAGGGTCCCCCAGCCTTGGAGGGTCTCCGGGGTCCCTCCAGCCGGGGTGGGTCAGGGTCCCCCAGCCTTGGAGGGTCTCCGGGGTCCCTCCAGCCAGGATGGATCAGGGTCCCCCAGCCTTGGAGGGTCTCCGGGGTCCCTCCAGCCGGGGTGGGTCAGGGTCCCCCAGCCTTGGAGGGTCTCCGGGGTCCCTCCAGCCGGGGTGGGTCAGGGTCCCTCAGCCTTGGAGGGTCTCCGGGGTCCCTCCAGCCGGGGTGGGTCAGGCTCTTCCCGGTACCGGGAGGTGCCCGGCTGGGCCGGCAGGTGGCGCCATTGTGACGCGCTGCGCCGCCCGGAGCGCCCGCGGGGTCCGGGACGGGACGGGATGAACCGGGACGGGATGAACCGGTTGGGGTGGGATGAACCGGGGCACGGCTCCATCGGGAATAGCTGAACCGTGATGGAACAGGCTGAACCGGGGCACGGCTCATCCGGGAATAGCTGAACCGGGATGGAATGGGCTTAACCGGGGCATGGCTCAAGCGGGAATGGCTGAACCGGAGCACACTGGAACTGGGACAAGTCACAGCTCATTCGGGGCACAGCTGAACCAGGAAGGGGTACAGGAGAACCAGGACACAGCAGAAGCAGCACACAGCCGTACCGGGAAGAGGTACAGCTGACCTGGCATGGCCAGTCCTCAGTCCTCCCTCAGTGACTATGGGCTCCTTGGGATCTCCAAAATCCTGTGGGGGGGACACCCGCTGCTGCACCTGGAATAAAGGTGTTCAAAACTCCTGCAGCTCCTTGGCCTGGTGCTGGGGGATGCTGAGGTTGGGAGCAGGGATGCAGTGGTCCAGCATGGCACAGCACGCCACAGCGTGGTGGCCTGGCATCAGCAAGAGCAGTAGCTGCGGACACCCAGGACAGCGACAGATGCTTTGCAGGGGGATAGATGTTCTGTGAGGGATTGGGTGCTGTGTTGAGGGATGGATGCTGTGACGGGACAATGCTCTGCCAGCCCGCCCTGCCATGCAGGGGAATTCAGGGTCAGCTCTGGCCCAGCTGTGGGGGTGCATGCGGTCCTGCCATGCTGGGATGCTGCCATTTCTGCAAGCACCACGTCGTTACCCCACATGCAGCTTGGAAAAAACGCCTCGAGCATCCCCTGGGCATCGCAGCGTCCCTCTAAGTCGAGAGCCTCCATCCAGGGAGGGGAAAGGCCACTGACTCACTCACCACGCCGTGAGTCAGCAGCAGGACTGGGACAGGAACCTCGGCCGGACACTTCTGCCTCATCAGCCATGCTCCTCCCCGGACGGATCCTGTTCCCTCAAGGCAGAAACAGGCTGGGAGAAGAGGGCACAGATGGGTCATTTGCATGGCAGGAGCTGGCAGTGCTGGCATCAGACAGGGCACAATTTACCGCTGTGTCCATGTTTCCGCAGGATTCACTGGGGAGGAAGAGCAGGGTGGGCTGGGGGTGCTGGATGAGGGAAGGGACTGGAGAGAGACTCCGGCACGGCAGAGCTGCATGTGCCGCATCAAAGCAGCTGTGTGCCGAGAGGAAACCCTGCAAGCGCTCACGGAGAGCAGCTCCAGCCTACGGCTCCCTGATGGGCCATAAATTTCTCCTAAGAATTGTGGCGTGCTAAAAAGTTTCCTCTTGTTAGAGAGCGGGGGGTGGAGGGAGGAGGTAGCAGCTCCTGAAGCAGCTCCTGTGGCAATGGGGACATCTCCAGAGTGCCCCCAAATGGGTGTCCCATGGCAGGTACTGATGTCTGCCCATATCCTGTGTGCCCCCATTGCTGGGCATCTCACATGGACTCTGTTTGCCCCACTCTCATGGGCTTGTGCCCCTCATCCCTTGGACAAGAGGCAGCTCAGCAGAACTGGGACTCCATAAAGTGGGAACAAAATGAAGCTGCCCAGATCCCACAACTCCTTTCCCTGCAAGCTATGGAAGTTTCTTCCACCTGGGAGGCCTGCTGCAGGATCTGCTTTTCCCACTTAGCATCTCCTGCAAACAGTGCCAGGGGTCCGTGCCAGCCCCAGGGTATCCTGACCACTCCCAGGGCTTCCTGGCACCAGCTGGGAGCCAGGACCCGGCGCTGTGCCCAAGGTGCTATGTGAGCATCTCCAGGGCTGACCAGTGCATCCATGGGGCTGGAATGCTGTGGGCAGTGGGAGCTGGTTCCCAGCTGGAGCTGCTGGTGCCACAACCCCGTGGCTGGTACAGGAGTGGGTCTCTTCAGAGCCCTGCATTGCCTCCATCCATCCTCCACCTGTGCTCCTTCCCTCTGCCTGACCCGTGGGGTCTCTGGTGTCGTCGGCTGACAGCCGATCCGGCTGCCTCCAATCCATTCGTTCCAGGGTAAGAACAAAGGCGCTTTGTGGGCTCCCCCCCAGCCCGGGCTGGGTGGGGGGTGGGTCCCAGCTCCGGAACTGGGACAGACTTCCCCGTGCGACAGGCGTGTAATGCCTTCCAGACCAGCAGCCCCAGCCCCCAGGTACAGCCCGGGGGGTGGAGGGGGTCTGCTGCTTCCCACACTGCCTGGGGACCCATCAGGTCACCCTAAGACAGTCCCAATCTGGGAAAATAGGGAAACTCTCCTGTACCCCCAAATGTTTCACAGTGCCCAGTCCCCATGGGACTCATGTCACTCCCCACCGGGGGGCTCCAGTGGCTCCGGGGGCTCCCAAGTTTGCCATCTCTGGTCTCACAGCGTTGGGGAGCAGGGATGAGACCCCTGCCTCGCTGGGCTCAGCATCGGGCAGGAAGCAGCTGGACAGAGGCTGTATGTGCCCAGCTGGACAGGACTGTGATTTTGGGATGGGGCATCTCCCAGGCCTGCAGCCTCACTGGCCTGAGCACCCTGAAATTGGGGAGCCACAGGCAGACGAGCCAGTCCTGGACATCCCCTGGTGCCAAGATCTGGTCAGGGCTGTGGACTTGGGGCACTCAATGGGGTGGGATGGCATAGATGGGTTGTGATGGGATAGAATGGGATAGAATGGGATATGATAGGACAGGGTGGGATGGATGGGATATAGTGGGATGGGATGGGGTAGGGTTGAAGGGATCGGTCCAGCACTGCTTCACCAGGGCTCAACAGGGTCACGCCCAGTGTCCTGGCGACCACATGTTCCAGCATTGCCGCAGGTCTGGAATCCATTTGCCTCGCCGGCCATGGTGTTTTCCCAGCAGGGCTGGAGCGATCCCGTGGGGCTGGGGGCAGCCCTGGCCCCTGGCCCATCTGCTCCCTGTTTATTTTCTTACACTTAAGTATCACCTCGAAGATAAACACTCCCTGGTGTGGGGGGCAGGGGGCATTTCCCTGGCAGCAGAGGCAGGACCTGGCCCTCAGGGTGCCCAGCACCCCAACCCCACAATGGCCCCCAAGCAGGGGATGCCTGGTTGGGCTGGGGTCAGGGCTGCAACCTCATGCTCAGGTCACATCCCCTCCATGCTGTATGTCCCATGGAGGGTCCCATGAATGCCTGACCCACTGCCTGGTGCTGCCCTCTACCCGGGGGTCAGCTAGTTTGGCTGGATCAGCCAGGAGAGCTGTGATGGCCAAGCCCCACCATGTCCTGGCACCCGCTCAAGCCGGCAGACGGTTTGTGATGCCACACCCTCGTCTGTGCCTCATGCTGCCTGGCTGAATCAGAGCCCGGAGCTGGGGGAGCTGGGGGAGACCCAAGCACAGGGGCTCACGTCTGTACCACACGCCTGCCAGGCAGCACAGGAAAACTCGGCTGCTGCCGCGTGTCCTCCTGCCCTGCAGCCACAGTGTCCACAGGCAGCTGGACAGGCAGGAAGCCAGCAGCGTTCCCTGCTTCCCATGGCTTCTGCTGTTCTCCCAGTCAGGGATGACAGCTCCTGTCCGTCCATCCTTCTGTGTGCAGCACCTGGCGAGACAGTGGTCACAAATACACACGTCTGTGCCATTGTGGGGATGTCACTGCAGCAGGAGGTGGTGGCATTCGAGGTCTACATGGCACCCACAGGCACATGTGCACATGCACACATCCACACACAGCTGCACAAACCTGTGCACACACCCTCATACTCACACATACCCCTGTGCACACGCATGGATGTACACATCCATGCATGCCTGGATGTACAGATGTGTACAGCTGCATGCCCATGCACACACACTCACATGTAAGCACTCGTGTGCCATCCCCACCCCACACTGAGCCATCTCCTGTCTGCTGCTCCTTCCCTGCCTGTGCCTCGCCATGTTCCAGACCCCACAGGCCACCAGCACCCCACATGTGGCCATGCCCTTCAGAAAAGCCCGTGGGCAGCTCAGCTGGGCATGGGGACTGGGTGACCTCCCCAGCCTGTCCCCGTCAGCTGGTGGCCATGTGTGGGACATGCAGCTGAGTACACAGCCCTTGCCATCCATCTTGCCTCCTGTCAGGGCCAGGGGCTGCTGTGAACCCCCAGCCCAGCAAGACTCAGGGGCGAGAAGAGGGCAGAGAAGGGGTTCCCCTCTCTGTGCAGGCACCTGCTTTCTCCCTACCTGCTCCCTGCCTGTCATGCCAAGGGCCTGCCCATCCCCAGCTTTGTCCCTGGCACTGCCTGCATGTGCCCTTTTGTGGGGGTCTGCACCTGAGCAGGGGCTATAGAAGGTCGGGGTCCCTCATGGGGACTGATGCATAGTGAGAGGTGTCAGTGTGGACACAGTGCAGAACCCTGCCCACCCTCATCCCCAGGGGAACCCCTGTCCTCTTGCTCAGCCCTGTATGTCCCCTCCCCCAGTGGGACCCCAGGCTCTTGGTGCAGCCCTACATGTCCTCAGCCCCAGCAGGACTGCCAGCCCTCAGCCCATCTCTCTGCCCCCCACTGCGTGATTTACAGGCTCTGCACAGGCAGACAAATGGTGAAGGAAAACAGGGCGGGGGGGGTCCCGCTGGCCAGGGGCTGCCTGTGCCCCGCAGGGGGCAGAGGGGCCGTTTGCTCACAGCCAGCAGGCTGGAGGCAGTGAAGTGGTGCTGGTGCCAGGCAGCACAGCTGCCCCTGTCATGGTCCAGCAGCCACAAGCCCTGGCAGCACCAGGAGAGCCCCTGAGAGGACCCAGACCCCAGGAGCCATATCATAAACTCCAGTCCTGCAACCACAGGCTTTTGGCAATGGGGCATTGAGGAACATGATGCCACCCCATTCCATGGTCCCCAGGGCACCCCACTGACCACCTCACTGGGGTGTTCGTGATATGCTGACCGTATTCCATAGCCACTGTCCCGGCCCTGGCAAGCATCCAAGATTTCCCCCAGCATCCTTCTCTGGCTGTGGAGCTGCTGGACAGCGGGGACTGCAGCGGCACTGCCAAATCCCCCAGCCACCTCCCCAGCAGCCCTGGTGCCATCTGCCAGGAGCCAGGTCCTGCCCTCCACACATTTTTGCCGCTTGACCTGAATCATGTCCAGACCATCGTGGAGGAGGAGGAAGGGAGGAAGGCAGGCAGGAAGCCTCCTGCCTGCTTGGTTCAGCTGTCTGACCCCCTGACTGCTCCTGGGAGCACTGGGCTCACGATGAGGGGGTTTGAAGGCAGAGTGGGACCCGCTGGTGAGGAGCAGGGCCATGGTCTGTGGTGCTGAGTGCCAAGGAATGACAAGGAGCAACTGTCAGGCTGGGGGACACCCCCAGCCCTTCCCAGGACACTGTTGATTCCCGCTGCTGCCAGCTCAGATCTCCCTTCTCAGGAAAAGACTCCATGTTTCCACTGCCGGCACACACCTTCCTCCTGGGCGGGAGGAAATGATCCTGGCAGTGCTGCCGGCAGTGCTACCCGTGTCTCTCCATGTCCCCCTGGCCCCTCCCATTGTGGGCAGGCAGGGTGCCAGGCCCTGGGAATAGAGGGGCAAGGAGTGCATCCCTGCCCTTGCTGCTCCCTGCCTGCCCCAGTCATCCCCCTGGGCACAGACCCTGTCCCAGTGGGGCATGGCAGGGTGTGGGCAGCAGCGTGTCCCCCACTGGCATCCCTCTAATAAACACCCTAGGCACCACACCAGTGCCACTCACTCCTGGTTGCCTTCCCCATCCCAGCTCCTGTGCCCCGTTTTCATCCCATGCCACCCTGTGCAGGACCCAGGGCCGGCAATGGACATCCAGGCAGGGGCTGGGAACACGTTGCCTGTGGGCTGACAGTGTGTGACATCGCTCTGCAGGTGCCAGACACCATGGCACAGGGAGCACTTGCTGGACAGTGGCCCTGGTACTGCCACGGTTCAGAACCACCGTGGGTATGACCTCGGGTCAAGGCGCCCGCAGCCAGGCCAGCGTGCTGGAGTGGGGCCACGCCAGTGGCCAGAGCCAGCACTGGCTCTCAGGGCTGGGGTGAGGACGCTGGCCGCTGGCCGCTGGCTGCTGGCCGGAGCTCGGGGGGCCGGCTGGGGGTGGGCTCCGGAGCCAGCCCCTCCCCGGTCGTATAAATCCCGATTCCCCCTGCAGACAGTCGTCCCAGCCCTGCTCAGCTGCCGCAGCGGAGCAGCAGCGGGAAGGCGTCCGGAGCCGCCGTCGCAGCTGTGCCGGCGGGGGAAGGCTCCCCGCAGCCCGGGGGGTCCCCCCAGCAGGGCGGGGGGTGCGGGCGGGCACCCCACCATGGCCTTCACCATGCTGCGCCCCGTGGCCGCCCGCGTGCTCTACCCCGACCTCAGCATGCTCTCGGAGGACGAGGAGAACCGGAGTGAGAGCGACACATCGGACCAGTCGTTCGGCTGCTGCGAGGGTGCCGAGGCTCGCCGCAAGCTGCCGCGGAAGCCAGGGCCGATGGTGATGGTGAAGCAGAGGCAGGCGGCGAACGCACGGGAGCGGGACCGGACCCAGAGCGTCAACACGGCCTTCACCGCCCTGCGGACCCTCATCCCCACCGAGCCGGTGGATCGGAAGCTGTCCAAGATAGAGACCCTCCGCCTGGCCTCCAGCTACATCTCCCACCTGGCCAACGTGCTGCTGCTGGGCGAGGGCTGCGAGGACGGGCAGCCCTGCTTCAGTGCCATCTATGGCGCCAAGGGCGACCTGGACAGCAAACAGCCCCGCAGCATCTGCACCTTCTGCCTCAGTAACCAGCGGAAAGGGGTGAGCGGGGTTCTGGGATGGGTTAGTGATCCTCCTGCCCCTCCTGGCCTGAGTGAGGCAGGAGGCTCAGCACGTCCCAAAGGGATGAGGGGCAGCGGACCCTGCCTGGGCTGAGCAGGGCAGGAGACTCAGCATGGCTCAGTGAGAACCACAGCTTCTGGCTCCAGCTCCCACTGGAGGTTTCGGCTGCTCCTGGCCAAATCCTGCTTGTAGCCACACGCCTACAGCTCCTGCTCACGTCAGAGGGCTGGGCTGCTCCCCCACGTCCATCCGGGCTGGGAGGTCTCAGGGGTTAAACAGTCACCCCAGAGCTGGCAGCATTGGCTGTCCCAGAGGGAGCTCAGAGCTCGCTGGCTGACCCCTTCCCCATCTCGATCCTCACCCCCACTTCCATACCCAACCCTGCCAGCCCACCAGTACTGTGGCAGGGCTACTCTAGCAGTCTCTGATGTGATGAGGACAGGCAGAGCCCAGCAGACACCCCCCCGAGGGGGGCCAGACAGAGCTTCCCGTCCAGTGTTCTCATGCAGGGTCTGCTGGCAGCACCAGCACATCTCCCACACGGCTGAGATGGCCATGGCAGAGCACCTCTGTCCTGCCCTGCCCTGCCCTGCCCTGCCCTGCCCTGCCCACCCAGCTGATCTCCCCAGCACCCTGCAGGTCATGGGACACCTTTCCTGTGGTGAACCTGCCCTGCTGCCTGTGCCAGGGTCCTGGGTGCCCCTGACGCAGGAAATAGCTGGGCATGATATAGGGTGCAGGGTGAGGGGCTGGAAGCTGCCCAACCTCTTTGACATCCCTTGGCAGGGCTGTGAGCAGGGGCTGCTGTACCCGCCACTGTCCCCACAGACCCTCAAGGTGTCCCACATGTGACCCCAAGTAGTGCAGCCATGGGTCACACTCCAGCTTTTTCAAGTTTTGCTGCTCCGTTTTTAATTGCTCCCCTGACCCTGCCACCCCCTCAGCAGCCTCTCTAGCCCTCCTGGGGTTCTCCAGCCTTGGTAGAGCTGCCCCAGCTGGGATCATCTGGGCTGTTTCCCGAGGCTGGAGCCAGGAGTCTGGCACAGTGCTGGATCCCCCAGGAGACCCTGTGAAGGCACTGGGGCTGGGAAGCTCCTGATGGAGGGCAATAGTGGGAGCTGGGGTGGGATCTGACTCTGTGCATTCCAGCCTTGAGGCTGAGCTGGAGAGGGGCTGTACTGGGCTGGAAATGGGCAGGGCTGGAAATGGGTTGTACTGCACTGGAAATGGGCTGTACTGGGCCATGCTGGGCTGTGCAAGGCTGGAAATAGGCTGGGCTGGAACTGGGCTGTGTTGGGCTCTGCTGATCCATGCTGGGTTTTACTGGAATGTTCTGGGCTAAACCTGGACCATGCTGGTCTGTGCTGGGTTATACTGGGCAGCACTGGGCTGATGTTGTTCTCATAAACTGGGAGGTGGGGCTGAGCTTCCCCATCCCAGTTTGGACTCTGTGAGTCTCTCCAGGGCTGTGGATCTGTCTGGGGCTATGTGTCTGTCCTGGGGCGCTGCTGGCCCTGGCCACAGGTGCTGAGCAGCCATGGGGGCTATGTCCTGCATCATGACAAGGCCAAGGGGGACCCACCTTGGAGGGCTCCACCACAGCACCCACCTTGCAGCCACCCACCCAACCACTCATCAGGCATGGCCTCGTCTGTCTGTCTGTCCACTCCAGGCAGCAAGGAGCTGCCCCAGGACTGAGCCACTGGCCATCTCACAGTGGGTCCCCATGGAGGAGTCGGTGTCGTGGACAGTGGCAGGAGTGGGGTGCCCCCCACCCGGACACCCCATGGTACCTGCAGCTCTCCCTCCTCTCTCTGCAGGGCAGTCGGAGGGACCTCGGGGGCAACTGCCTGAAAGTGCGAGGGGTCACCCCCCTGCGAGTGTCGCGGAGATGAGCCGGGGTCCGGCAGCACCCACCTGAGACAGCGGCAGAGGCAGATGGAGCCCGCACATGCCAGCCCAGAGACCGCAGCGGGGAGGGAGGGAGCTGCTCACCTGAGGTGGCAGAGGCCGAGCCCAGGCTGGCACCACACCGACACTGGCCCTGGAGCCGGCAGTGGGGCGGGAGGACGCTCCCGTGGCCGAGGCTGCCCACGCGGGGCAGGGCCGGGGAGGGGAGTCCCTGCGCCCCAGGGCTGGACTGGAAGGGGCCTGTGTGCGGCCGGCGTTGAGGTGCTCCGGGGGGACGGTGTCGTGGCCCTGGGGACACTGGTTGTGCACATGCAGCCGCTTGGAAAATAAAACCCTATTTTTCTGATGGGCCAGCGCCTGCCTGTCACCCCAGTGTGGGGTGAGGTGGGGGTCCCCAAGATGGCCCCGGACCCCCCTACCCTGCACAGCTGCTCTGTGCTACTGGAACCAGTGTGACCATCCCAGCTCTACTCACTCCTGTGCCACAGGGGGATTCATATGGGGTGAGACCCCTGGGTGAGCTGTCCCTGCGTCCCCAGGCCCTGATGACACCTTTGGCACCACAAAGGCTGCAGAAGTCCCAAGGGGGTCAGAGCTGTACCATGGGATGGGGATGGCACCTCTAGCCCCGTGCTGCAGCCACAGGTGCTCAGCTGGTGGGTTGGGATTGATATAACTGCTTTTGTGCCTTCCCCTCCACCTGATACATCATGACTGGCGTGATGTCACTGCCACCACAACTGCCACCATCGCCACCACTGCC
The DNA here is from genome assembly GCA_020086605.1 of Lanius collurio. Taxonomy (NCBI): domain Eukaryota; kingdom Metazoa; phylum Chordata; class Aves; order Passeriformes; family Laniidae; genus Lanius; species Lanius collurio. The sequence goes on from JACBWW010000027.1 coordinate 4,878,118, forward strand.
ACCAATACTATGACTGCCACCAGCACAATGACTGTCCCCACTATGACTGCCACTGCCACCATGCAGAGCCGTGCATGACCATGCAGAGCTCTGCATGGTGGGGCAGCAGGCAGCAGCACCTGCACAGGGTCAGGTGGGGACATGGGGGGTTCCCAGGCCAGACCCCCACATGGGATTCTGCTTGAGGAATGGCTGGGCGGCGCAGAGAGCCGAGCCTGGGAATGGTGCTGTGCCAGAGCTAGCGGCTCCCAGGGGCCATCGTGTCCCACGGAGCAGAGGCAGCTGTGGATGGGGTGGCTGGGGGCTCCCCCCAAGGGCTGAAGAACTGTAGCTGCTCTATCTCCCTGGGGTCCTGGAGCCTGCATGGAGCAGGGGGAGCATGATGGGGGTCCTGCTGGAGCCTGCCCCAGGCAGGGGCTCTGTTGGGAGCCCACAGCACCTCTCGGCCCCCTGCTCACCGAGGTGAGCCTGCCCCAGGCTCCCTCCCCCGGGTTTGATTTATGGAGCTGACAGCGCGGCGCAGCTGTGAGAGCTGGTCCCAAGCAGGGACCCGGGTGGGTGGGAGAGGTTTGTTCTCAGCGTGGCTAATGTGTCCCAGACCCCAATAAACAGCCGTGAGATTCTCCAAACAGCCCAGGACACAGAATCCCTGCCCCTGGGTTTATCGGGGGGCAGGGGCCATGGGGGATGCTGTGCTCTGCAAACAGCCCGACCTGCACATGAAAGGGGACTGTTCTCATGAAGCTGCGGTTCCAGAGCCCCCCGGGGGGCCAGCAAGGGCTGGTGGTCCCAGTGCTGGGGGCACAGCAGGTCCCAGCACTGAGTGTATAGGTCCCAGTATGTCACAGGGCTGAGCACCAGTGTCCCAAGACATCCCAGTGCGAGCAAGTGGAGCCTCAACAAGCTCCAATACAAAGACCATGAGCCCTGGTGAATCCCAGCACAGGAGCTGTGCATCCAGTATGTATGTCCCAGTGCCAGATACTACGGCCCTAGAAAGCTCCATGCACCCCAGTATGTCCCAGTGCTGAGGCTGTGGGATCCAGCATATCCCAGTGCTAAGGCCATGGATCTCAGCACACCCCAGTGCCAAGGATAGCACAAGGACCCCAGAGCACGCTCCAGTGTAACAGCCTTGGGTCCCAGCATGTCCTAGAGCAGAAGCTGGGCACCCAGTAACATCCAGCACTGGGGTTATGGAACCCAGCACGTCCCAGTGACAAGCCTGTGGGTCCCAGTACATTCCAGCCCCTCCCAGCACCATGAGAGGGAAATGGTGACTCAGAGCTGCAGGGCTGGTGGGAGCTGGGTGCCCCTTTGCCCTGTGTGGGGTGAGTGCTGTGGCAACTGATCGCCCACGGCCACCGCCAGCTCCCCGGCAGCCACAGCCCCGCACTGAACCCAGTCACACTCCCCCTCCCATCCTCTCCCCTTCCTGCGTGCGGACACCCTTGGAAAGGCTCTTGGCCGCTTTCTCTGAGACAGGAAGGTGTCCCCGAGTCTCAGGAAGGAAAAACACTCAGTGCTGAACCCACAAAGACCGTCTCTGAGGGGCCAGGGCTGGAGAGGCTCCAGGCCTGACATCACCTGGGAACTGGAACCAGAACCGCAGCTGCACTCTGCGCCTGGTATTTTTTTTCTTTAACTTGTGTTTTTAAACTTTCTTTTTATAGATTTTTATTTTATTATTTTTTTCCCCTTTCCCTTCTCCATTCCCCTCCCAAATATTTCAGCCTCCCCACAGGCTGGCCAGCCAGGCTGGAATGCAGCAGGGCTGCACCCACGGGTGCCGAGAGCTGCCTTGCTGATAGGATGGATGAGGCTGGGTCTGGCCAAGCAGGAGCTGCTGGAGTCGTGGGCAGGGGGCCAGCCTGGGGCTCACCTCCAGTGATGGGGGGCCAGGAACTGATAGCCCCTGATACTGCTGTGCACCAGGGCTGCTGGCCACAAAGGGACACGGGAGGGTCCGTCTGGTCATGGGGTGTAGGAGGACAGAGGGCGCAGGGGTCAGGCAGAGCCTGCAGTCTGTGGGCAGCGCTGCTTTCCTGACCCACCGCCCCCAGGATGGTCAAATCACATCTGAGCCTGAGTCAGTGAAGCAGGAGGCCCCAGACGGGGATAGAGGACACAAAGGCAGATTTTGGGCCCAGGATCCAGCCCTCCTCATTCCTTGTCCTTTGGCAACAACTTTGGGTGCTGCCTGATCCTCCTGGGCATCCCCCAGAGTGGAGGCTCATGCTAAAGATCCCAGTGTATCCTGGAGCAAAGCTCAGTTGCTGGTTGCCTGGGAAATCCTCCCTGTGACAGTGACAGCCTTTATGTGAGTGTCACAGCTCACTCCCAGCCCTGTCGGACCTGGGGGCGAAGGATAGGGAAGGGGTCCCCAAGGTATAAATGGCAGTGAGTGGGGACAGGGTGACACCGCTCTGCTGCCCAGGGCAGGGTGGAGAGAAGGACCAGGGAGGGATGGGCAGTCAGGGATGGGAGGGAATAGGATGGGATAGGTTAGGGTAGGATGAGATGGCATGGGCAGACCAAAGGGCAGCATGATGGTCCTCTAGGTTGGGGTGCTGGGCAGTCCCTGCCTCCCCGTGCCAGCAGACTCAGACTGTACTGAACCTCCAGCATCCTGCCAGGGTCCCTGGGGAAGAAACTTGGCAAAGGGTCTGCCTGAGACCCTCAAGACACCTGCCACATCCTCACCATCACAAGGGATGCACAGCAAGAATGCCCCAAAGTCCCACCCACCGCAGGGGCGCAATGGACACTGCTGTGGGGCTGCCACCATCCTGCTGTGTCCCCTCCATGCACTGGACCCCTCAGAGCCGTTCGCCCTGCTGGGACCTCTTGCCGGCTGCGGTCCCTGGGGACACGGGCCCCGCAGCAGGGACAGGGTGTGAGGCCGTGGCGCGGGGTGAACGCCAGGTTAATCTCCCGCTGGAGCTTCCCTCTGCAAACAATAAGACAATGCCCGGCCGGGGCCGCCTGCGTAACCAGCAGCGCGGAGGGGAAGTTGTAATATTTGGATTTAGCACTCAGTAAATTAAGGAAGAAAAAGGAAAAAGCGCTGGGGGTAATCAATCAGAGCAGGGCTGGCCCCGTGCCCTGCCCCACGGCTGGCGGCCCTGGGGGCAGCAGCTGAACAGGGTCAGTGGCTCCAAGTCAGTGAGGCCAGGCATGGCTGGGAGCGGAATACATCCCTGAGGACCGGGCAGAGGATGGGCATGTCCCCACCATGGGGACAGCAGCCTAGAGGGTCAAGGTTGGATACCCAGTAGGGCTGTGGGCAAGCATCTCCTGCCACATCAGAAAAGGGATCTGGGCCAGGAGGTTATTTTAATCCAGACCTCTTCATGGGAAATGAAATCCTATTTCTGCAGCTGGTGTGGCTGGGCAGGAGGGCCCGGGGGGGCCGTCACCTTCAGCTGGCAGCGGGTGGCAGGGGGTGACAAGGGAGGGGCTGTCCCAGGCTCTCTCCCCTGCACAGCCCCTTTCCCAGCATGAGCCCTGCAGTGGTGCTGGCTCCCCAGGATCCCACGGCAGGGCCCCCACTCAATCCAACACACATTGTGGTTGGAGATGGGGCTCTGAGTGGGGATGGGAAAAGGTCTCACTGCAGGGGCCCCCTGCAGATGCTCAGGGCAGCAACAGTGCTGCAGGGATGGCCTTAAACCCTCTGAAAAGTGGCCTTCCCACTCACCAGCAGCCCCACTCCTCCAGGGCTGCCCCTGCCTGCCCTGGACCCACTGGGGTGAACAGGGCAGGGCCACCCCAGGGAGCTAGTTTGGGGGGTCAGGGCTGGACCCCACCCTGCAGGATCTGAACTGAGGTCTTGGGAGGGCTCCATCCCCCCCGTGCCCTGGGAAGACACTTTCCCCACTTGGTGACCCCAGGGTGGGGTGCAGTGCAGGGCTGGCAGGAGGGCAGGGGCAGGTGGGGGAGAGGTGACCAGGGGGCAGCAGCGGCACAGGAAGACTTTCGGCACCGTGCCGCGCACCGGGAACCCATTTCCCCATAACAGGGGCTGTTATCAGCGGCAAATCCTCGGAGTGGTCCCAGGGGGGACCTCCAGCCCTTCCCCTCCACCTACCCCACCGCTCTCCCGCTCTGGCCCACGTCAATGCCGCCGCGAAGGTGTCGGAACAATCGCCTGACAAAGAGCTATTTTTAGGGGCCGGGGCTTGGAGCGAGGATACAGCCCGGCTGCTGACAATGGGGGGAAGGGGGCCGGGCTTCCCCCGTGACCACTCGGCAGCAGAAGGACCTGTAAGATTTCCTCGATGACCCAGGCCCGTACAATACAAGGAAAGCGCGAGAGGGAGATACCCCCGCCAGGACGAGCTGCTCCTTTACCTAATGGGAGTGACCCGGGGTGAGGGGCTGCGAGGTTTGGGCCAGTGGCCTCCCCTGGGGGAGACTCCCACACCGGGAGGGAAGTGGGGTGAAGCCTGGCTGTGCTCAGCTTTCCATGAGGTCGGGGTGGGGTGGGCCAGGCTGGCTGCCTTCTGAAGGGCATGGGAAGATCTGGGAGGGTCAAAGGGGTGCAGACACAGCTCAGCACAACCCCCTCCCCTCCAGGTTGGCTCATACCTCGAACCAGAGCCTGGACGGGGTGGGAGGACCGTGACCAGCCCAGAGCTGCATGTCCCCAGCTAGCCCTGCTCCAAGTGTCCCATGAGCCCAGGCTCCTGCTCGAGTTCAGGCTGAACCTGGATGCCTTTCCTCCCCCATAAGTGTCTTCCACAGCTCAGCCTGTGCCAAATGTGTCGGTGGACCATCTTCTCTGGCCAATCCATGGGGGGGAAAAGGGATGTCCTGGGTTGCACGGCAAGAAATTGTGCTAAAAAGGTGAAAAGCAGGGAAATAAGGTCATGGGGTGCAGGAATAGGTCAGGGCTTGGCCTGGTTGCTGCCCTGGCTGCAGAGGGATAAGCCCTTCCATGAACTGCACCAGAGCCCCCACACCCTGGTGGGATCCCACCACTGTGCGGCGGCCGCGGGGTCTGGGAGGGCCGGGGCAGGGCCGGTGGAAGGGGCGGGAAAGGGCTGACAGAAGGGCCAGAGGAGGGACGGAGAAAGGCTGGGACAGGGCTGTGGAACGGCCAGGGCAGGACCGTGGAAGGGCCGTGGGTAAGACCGGGGGAAGGACCGGTACCGGGGCCGATGGAAGCGCCGGTACAGGGGCAGCTCCGCAGGCCGCCGTCGCCCCCTGGCGGCACGTCCTGCACACAGCCCCACAGAGGGTCTGGGCCTAAGCGGCCGCCGCTCACGATCAGGCCTCCCGCCGGGGCCGCGTAGGCCGACACGGACCCCGCCGCCTCCCCGCGGTTCACGGGGACACAGCTGGACACGGAACGGGAACAAACCCGCGTCCTCCTCACGCCTTCGCCACCACCGTGGACTACAACTCCCACAACCCGCCGCGGCGAGCTCCACCCTTCCCTGCGCACGCCTCCGCGGCGCGTGGCGGGGTTCGCGCGGTTTCCGTTTCCGGCGCGCCTCGCTCTGGTCCCTGCGGCGGCGGCCGAGCCTTGTGCCTCCGCCATATTGTCTGTGTGC
>JACBWW010000027.1:4884038-4906782 GCA_020086605.1 Lanius collurio
AGGAGCGCGGGGCCGCGGCGGCGCTGAGGGGGAACGGGCAGAGCGGGCGGGTCCGGTGCGACGGGAAGGGCAGGGCCCGCCGCCTGCTGCCCACGGAGAGGCTCCGAGGCCCCGGGGGAAGCGGGCAGGGGCTATGTAGGGGCCGCCCCGCTGCCCCCAGCCCCGTGCGGGGCCGCCCTCGGCCGCGCAGGAAGGGCAGGGCCCCGCGGAACGGGAGCCGTCCCCTCCCCCAGCCCTCACAGCTCGCACGTTCGGGCCGTGTAGGTGTTATTTACCTAAACTGCTCGGTCGTGCCTCTTCCTCGCCCTCCCCGGAGAAGCGGGGGGATGCGAAGGGGTATGAAGAGGCCTGTTTGTGTTCGCTCCCACTCCCGGCTGCGCAGGGACTCCGTTCTAGGCCTTTCTGGGTGGAGGGGAAGGTCGTTCTCACGACTTCCTGCACCAGCCTGTGGAAGCAGTGGTGGTCAGTCTTGCCCCCGCTGTAATTTCGTTAATTGTGCCGTGGGACCGAGAACTATGTGTCTGTTGGTAAAATGTGGTTTGTAAGAAGAGTGGGTCAGATAAGATTGTGGAACCTCACGTGTGTCAGATCACTTTATTCTTTTTTATTTAGAGCTTGGGGTAAAACCAATAAAGTTTGGATTGTGAATGCTCAAGGGAAGCAGAGGGGCAGGCACTGATCTATGGGCCCTGGTGATCAGTTGCAGGACCTGGGAGAATGGCATGGACCTGCGTGCAGGGTGGTTTAGGCTGAATATTAGGAAAAGGTTTTTTCACCCGGAGGGTGGACAGGAACTGAAACAGGCCCTCCAGGGCAGTGGTAATGGCCCCGAGCCTGACAGAGTTCAAGGAGCATTTGGATAGTGTTCTCAGGCACGGGTGGGGATTGTTGGGGTGTCTTGTGCAGGGCCAGGAGTTGGATTTGATAATCCTTGTGGGTCCCTTCCAACCCTGATACCCCTGAGAGGGGTCTGTGACAGTTTGGGGTTTGTGTTGCTCAAACCTGACTCTAGGCTGGGGCTTTGGAAAGCTGCTCTTGCACTGACCCTCAGTGCTGGGCTTTGAAACTGGGCACGTGTCTCTGGAGAGGGCTGTGCCATGTGCTCACCTGGCTCCTCATGGAAGCTCAATCCTAGGTGCACTCCACAGATGGGTTGGAAAGAGCCCTGCCAGAGGGGTCTGGGCACAGTGGCAGCAGTTCAGAGGAAAGCAAGTGGACACCCAGCGTTCCTGCTAGGGCCTGGGAGTGATTTCTTTGTTCTTTGAACACGCTCTGTTTTCTGAAACAGAATTGCTCAAGTTATTCAAACTCAGAGCTGGGGCTTGTGCCGTCCTGCCAGCAGACCTGGGTGCTGGATGTGAATCCAGCATGGATTCCTGGTGCATTGTCAGCTGGGGCAGAGGAATTGCTCATCCTGTGGTTGCTGGTTTTGGTGTGATGTAGAAAAGGGTGAAGTTTCTGCTAGGAGAGGAGAAAGTTAGGTTGGGAAGACTCAAGGCGAGATTTGGGGAAAGTGTGAAGCTTTGTCAGTTCCTGAATTAGCCCTAAAACTAGAATTAGGGTAATGTTCCAGTCCCCACACCACATCCTCTGTGGAGACACATACTGTGTCTGTAACTGGAAAATAAAAACTGGAATTAGGACGTCTGATCTCAGGTATAGGGCAGGCAGGGCTCTGCACTCAGGAGAAGATCTACCTGTGCCTTGTGGCTGGAATCCCCAGATGACTGCAGGCAGGAAAGGGCGTATTGTAAAGGTCCAGACCTTTCCCTGAGTGTGAAGAATGTCCATTTTTGGTGGTAGGCAGTGATCCTTTCATCTTGCCAGTGGGGAGAGATTCCCTTTATTTCACCTTTCTCTGGTGATTTATGGCGATACCTGGTAAAATAATTTCTATTGTTAGTGAAACCTGCTGTCTTCTTGTTCCCAGTGTGTGTGAAGGTAGAGTTGGGTGTACACATCTCAGACCAGAGAGCTTGACCAGTCAGCTGCTGCTCACGGGGAGTTGAAACAGGGTTGAAGAAGGGAACACCAGCCCAGGAGTGAGGAAGGGAGCATAGTCTTGGCTTTGACTGCAGCAAAGGAGCAGAAACTCATGCAGCTGAAGATCTGGCTGATGTGCCTAGGTGAGGGGATGAGACACAGAGCATGGACAAATGTGGTGAGAGGTAGATGTTGGAGGAGAAAGCAGTGACTTCCAAGTAAGAGGTTCAGAACAGGTTTTCTGGGTTTGGCAGGGCTCATGGGTTCACAGATTGAGGGAAAGTGAGGCTTTCTGGATGTTGGGAATATGGCTCTGAAAAAGTGATGGTAAAATTGGCAGTAGGTTCTAGTAAATGTGGAGGAAATTGGATCATGGAATGTTGCCTGATATTAAGGTTGTTGAGGTTTGTTCAGCGGCAGTTAATGGAACTTGTTTGTTTGAAAAAAGCTGGTGAGATGTGAGAATGAAGATGCAGTCCTGGGATTGGGAATTGACTTGGTAAAATACCATTTCCTGAAGGTGAGACATGGAAAGACTTCAGTGTTTGGTATTTGGGGCATTTTCAAGTAATGCAGATTAGGTTCATCAGCATGGAATGGGTTGGAAGTAGGAATCTCGGGGTATATAGGATGCTGAAAGGTGGTTATAGGTTTGTGGAGTTGCAAGAAACTTTCTTCTCTGATAAAAGGGACATGTACCCAACTTTTCCCAATTTTATTAAATGGTGGGTGTCCTTATACTTCCATTTCAGTTCTTCTCCATTTTCTCCTTACAGAACTAATTTTCTCGTCTTGTCTTTCCTCATGTCCTCTGAGGAATAAGGGAAAGGAAGACAGGAGAAGCAAATGGGTGACATTGTGGTGGTGTGATTAATTTCGTGTCACATTTCTGAAGAGGCGGGGATTTATTTCTGGGTTACCAGACCTGTCACCTCCACCATTTCTCCATTGTGGAATTGCTTGCATTAAGATACCTGTTTTAGAAATTCTGTGCACGAGATTGATACCATCTTAGATCTTTTTGTCCCATAAGGGTCTTGAGAGTAAAAAAAAAACCCAAGATTTTAAAATCAAGAAGGACTGCCTTGACTCAGTCTGGCTACAAACATTTGTTGCAAGAGAGCTCTTGGGTAATTTTTCTAAGCTTGGATATCTCCTTCCAGGGGCTTCCAAGAGCTGACTTCCCTGGAATTTACAGAATGTAATTGGAGAAAGGGAGTTCTCCTTTGAACCTGAAAAAACTGCTTGGAAGAGGAGGCTGCAGCTTTTTGAGCTGGTGTTAGTGCTGTTGCTGAATGTAGAATGTTTTTCCAAGCTGGTTTTTGGCCCCTTTTGCCATCAAGGTGCCAAACTTACATATTGGTAGGAAAGACTGACGAGAAATGGGATTGTTGATGAGGTCATAGGATCAGTGGTTCATGGATATTTTCTGGTCAGGAGTGCAGTAGAGAAACAGCAACATGAGCCTGGCACAAAGTCTTACCTGCTCCTGTGTTCACACTGTTCCAGACAAATTATTTTATTGCCCACTTCATGCTGCTGCTCTGGGAGGCTGAAGAGCAGAAGGGAGGCTTGGTGTTCTCTGTGGACTTGGTACCATCACAGACTCGCATTTGGAAGGTTACAACTTCAATAATTTTAATTTTCCACAGAGTTTATTTCTGAGATTTACGTTACGTCCTCCTTATTAAGTTCTATTTTTTAATTAATATTACCATTTGCAGGGAAGTGGTTTCTAAAGGAGGCTGTTCAGCTCCTGTTCATGTAATGGCTGCATCGTATTATGGCAATTTATTTTGTGTGAGTGGTGAATAAAATGTGTGATAGATGAAAAACAATTTTGAGTCAAGGCAAGAGTTTGGCTGCATGTTTCTCATTGGATAATCTTGAGTGTTAACAGCAGACCTAGAAAATTGAAGTTACTCACTCTGTTTTTGTAGAAAAGTAGGCTCTGCCCTTGCACCTTCTGGAACAACCAAAGGCTAAATTAGTCCTCTTTTAATTAAGCCAAGTGCAGGGAAAATCCAGCATGCTAATACAGAATTACGTGCCAGAACTTGCTTTCCCTGGGTGGGAAAGGTCTTGCTGTGGTGGGAGGAAGTGGCCCCAAATCCTCCTGTCTGTCCAGAGAGTCAAAAAGGTGCCTCTCCCTGTTGTTACCAAAGCTTTTGGAGAAGCCATTTTCTCAGAGCATATTTGCACATGTGCATGTGAGTTGTCAGAAAGTCTTTATTTTTAGTGTTCAGAAAATGGATGAGCGTGGACACACACAACAAATTAATTTTTAGTCTAGAAAAGCAAGAGCTCCTGCAGTGTTCCTTCTCTTACAGCCTTTGTCACAGGTTTCTGTATCTGTTACCAGTGTGCTGTTGAATTCCAGCCTTTCTTCCACACTTGGTTGTACTCCAGAAGGAAAAAAAAAGGTTTTTTGCTCACTCTGCAGCATCTAGATTCATTTCAACTGAGTTTACAAATTAAGTTACAAGTTTGGGCACAATGGCGTTACTGGGGGCTTGTAAGGTGTGAAGGAGAGTGCTGATTGCTGGAGTTTAATGGCTGTTTTTTTCCATTTGATTCTCAGAATGGTGGTAGCTAGTTTCATTTTGTGTTAATAATGATAAATTTTTAGAGAATTATTCAGAACTTCACTTGCTGGCAGGGGTTTGTACTGGGTGTCTCTTGCTGATCCTGCCCCTGGATGCTGGCTGAGTGATGGAGGTGGTTTGTGGTGCATTGCCTGCTCCGTGGAACAGCTGATCACATGGATTTCCTGAAGAAATAGTTACAGGCAGTGTCCTCTGGTTTATCCTTTGGCTCTGGTAACTGTTCCTGCCTCTAAGAATTTCATGATCAGATCAATTTAAACTCTATAACTTTTACAGGTGGTTAGTATAGGTCAGTTTTCTGAGTTCTGCCTAAATACCTCTCTGTACATGAACCATAGGAGTCAAATCAGCTGAATGATTGTCCTGGCAGTACTCTATGTGTACTAATTAATGAGGAAAACAACTGTGTCACTTAGCAGCAATTAGGGAGGTAGAACTTTCCAGAGGATGCTGCCAGTGGAACCTGATGTCAGCTGTGAAGAGCCTGTAGTGCTGCTGAAACATTCCCCTTTGTGAGCCTCCCAGAAGAGTTCCCTGGTGTTGCTGGGTTCCCAGAAACTGTAGTTTTGGTAACTGGAATACTGTCCAAAGCTCCAGCAGTAGAAGATTTAGTTTTGTTAGTGCTCTTGGAAGAAAAAGAACTGCTTCCTGTTGAAGTCTTGCTTTGGCTTTAGGGCAGACCTAAAGCGATATTCCTCCAAAGAAAATCCCCCCGCCTTTCCTGCACTCCCTGCTCAGCCTGACCTGTTGGTTTGGGGAAGAGGTGCAAGCAAAGGAGTTTTGTCATTGGTTTCTGTTTGGTGTGTGTGTGTAAGGACAGGTTCGTTTGGCAGAGCCTGGTTATATTACAGCCATTTTTATCGGATTGTGTCAGGAGTCCTTGGCGCTGGCAGTGAGGATATCCGCTGGGTTTATGGGTGGCTGGGAGCGGTGGCAGGAGAAGCTGCAGGCGTGGAAAGAGGCAGAGCCTGTGCTTGGGTGGTGGGGATTGGGTGTCTTGCTGATGTTGCTGCCCCCTGCAGCTACATGGCCTCATCCAAGGTCAGCTTTGGAGTCTTTGTGTTTTGAGGTCTTTCCCTTTGTACTGCATGCTGGTGACTAACTTAACTCTGAAAACATGAGTGTTCATGATCTTGGGAAGTTGTTTATTCTGCATAGAATCCCTTAGGAGATGGAGCGAGCAGCATTCCTGTCACTGCTGCTGGAGGTAATCCCAGTCTTCTGCCCCAGGTCCACGTGCTGTTGCCACTGATGTTTGGCAAAGGACGGGTGTTCAACCAGGCTGAGATGCTGGAGACCCGTAAGAGGGTTCATGTGAGCTGTGCTAAAATTCAGCTGTTACAGATCTGAACGAAAAGGAAGACAAAGCATGACAGACCTGCTGCCAGGAGAGTGTGTGGCACCAGAGCCACTGCCAGGGCATCCTGGAGGGTGACAGACATGTTAGACGTTGCTTTCCGAGTTGGGAAAGTGGGACAATGAAGTTTTCCCCAAGACTATGAAGAGTATCATTAAAACATGGAGTTACAGTAAAACCATTCCTGTGACTTCCCTATAGATTGTGATCCTCATTACAGGGGATGACTTCTTCATTGGCAGGAACTGTGAAGAATTCAGAGAGGAATCAGTGGAGCTGATGAAGGAAGAGGCAATCTAAATTTAGGATGTTTCTAGTGCAGAATTACTCCAATATGTTTCTTCCAGTATAACTAAACCTGTCAACTGCTTTCCCTACAGACTGGCCATGTCTTGTTTTGAATTAATCACAACAGTTCATGTTTCTTTTTTAAGAGAATGTTGAGGTCATAACATATCATGATTTGTTATTTCTCCACAGTCGGACACAACCAGCTATTTAAAAGAAATCTGGGAAATAATTTTGGTGGAAAACACACTTAAAGCAGACTGTGCTGTTCCAAAACAATACCCAGAGAAGAGTTTGATTCCAAACCTAAGCTTTTTTTTAAACTCAGATTTTAAAATTTCATTTTCTATTGATGTGGTTGCTTTAGTAGGTAAATGATCTTCAGGAAAGGATGTAAAATACCAATTTTGTTAATCCAGGCTTGTTTCTAGTTTAGCTATAAAATCATAGAAAAATATAGGTTGCAAGGGACTTCTGGAGGTCATTTGTTCCATACTTGTATTGCTGAAGTTTCAGCATCATAAGAACACACAAATCAGGTTTCTTTTGTGAGATAGAGCATATTGTTTTATAAAGTTGATTACTATTATTTCTTTTACCTTTACTGTTATTTCTTTTAAAGGTAAGCTGGGTGTTGATTGATGTTGACTGCCAACAGGCTGTACTGTAATATTTAGGCATGTCTTGATTTTTTAATTCCAGTGGTGTTTCTCAGTATTAGATATTCTCCAAACTCTGAAGGAGTGGGCGCTCTTCCTTGGGAGGATTACAGGGCTATGTGAAGGAAATAATCAACAATTTTATCTGATAATTGTAATTCTTGCTCACCTAACAAATCACATTTTGCACTCATGATTTTAGAGGCTGAGTTTAAGCCTTCTGCTATGAAAGGTAACATCTCACTTGCACTTGTAGATAAAAGAAGGGGAATAACCTTTCAATTCCAGACTCCATGCTGTAATTCTGCTCTTCTCCACTGACAGAGCTTTTCTTCTCTCCCAACAAACCCGCTGCTGTCTCAGCCTGTTTACAGTCTTAGGCTGGCACAGTCACCACTGTAATGAGCTTACGTAGGGAAAGTAGAAGTGAGGGGAAAGTCTCTAGACCTGTTTGGCCAATCTGTCCACCTCGCTTTCTCCTTGAGAGGAAGGTGAGCTTGTCTGGAATTCATAAAGCAACGGAAATGTTTTCTTGGCTCTTCAAGTTCAGCTTGCTGCAGTTCAGGGCCTGTCTTATGCCTTTGAGACTGCTGTGGGCTCACTGAAGCCAAGCTCAGGTGGGTGATTGGGAATAACCAGGTTTATATGGTGTTGAACAAGGTTTTCTGGGTTCACTCCACTCCTTCTGGATAAACTTGGATCTTCCTGGCAATATATTGCTCACACTGAGGGCAAGGCATGCTGTTAGCAGCAATCCACAGGGAAGCCAGTGTCAAGCAGGGCTTCTGTTCTTGGGTACATTATTTATACTCCAAACCTTAGCCACAAAGGTCATCACTTGGATAGCACTTGTGAGTTCCTTCGGACTTGGGAAGGTCTTGGCTTTTAGCTCACTGGGAGCCTGTATAAGTGCTGCATCATACTGGGACAACTTCGTAGGTTTTAAGTTCTGTGTGAGTAGCTGCTTGAGAGAGGTTCTGTGCCAAGAACATTTCCATTTAAGAGGAGAAAAAAAATCATTCCAGTATCTCAGTTATTGTGGATTAAAAAAAAAGGCAAATTTTACTAGAGGCAAAGTAGGTGTGTTTCTCAGAAACTAATCTGCATGGATTTCTTAGCTGTGTTTTGTTGCTACTTGCTCTAAGTGCATGCATCTGGAAGGACAGAGGGTGTAGGAAATACCTGTACTAATTGGAGTAGGTCCTGGAAGTATGGATACTTCACAAAATATCAAATTCTCTATGGGGGCATGGTTGTCCTTAGAATTAGAATGCCTTGTAAGGATAATAACATCCCTTTTTTAAAATGAGGGGATTTGTAACTGGTTTAGATTAAAATGTTTTAAAAATCAGATTCAAAGGGAACATTGAGAGGTTTTTTACCCTTTTATTGAACTTTAGGCATAAAACATCTAAATTTGCCAAACTCTTCAGACAACAGGCTACTGTTAGAAGAATTAAAACTTTTAAGAGCTAATCTTTTTTAATTAGGAGGCCTTCCAGTTAAAAAATTCCTATATGGTGGTAGTACAATTGTTCATCTCTGGGCACTCCTGTGGAGTCTGTGTCAGCAGGACAGGAGCTGTGTGTGGCTCTGTTCTTGTGTGAGATGAGCAGGGTTCCTCTTGATAAGGCTGCTGTGTGAAAAATCAGCTAGTTATCAGTTTGCTAATACTCCAACGGCATTTTTTGAGGACAGCCTGTGGGGGAAAAGGCAGCAGTGAAACTTTGGTGTGGTGCTGCTTTGTTGTAGCTGTCGTGGAAGCCCTTTTGGGTGATATCTGTCCAAGGGGTATCACCACAGGTGCTGAATGAGAAGCCATGCTCTGTGTCCTTGCACAGGCAGGCCTTGGCAGTGAACACCATGTCAGACTGTAATTGGGAGCTTTGTCTTCCTCTTTCTGTGCCCTCTGATATGTTCCCTAAAAGCTCGTGGTTGTTTCCTAGTAAAACACTTCTCTACCAGGAATTAAAATCTTAATCTTGTTTTTGGAGATGCTCAAGGCTGCACAGGACCCCAATCTCACCGCATCTACTTTTAGCAGACTCTCCCAATATGAATTATTCTATGAATCTGTCGTTAATGCAGGAATTAATAAATTACAACATTTTGTTTGGATTCTGCAGAAATAGAACTCATCTTTTTTAACAAGCTCAGGACACTTCTGTAGGTGCAATTGCTGCTCATACTGTAGATTTTTTTGCCTTAAAACTGCAGGCTCAACTGACACTTGCATGTCAACACCTGTCCCCATTATCTGTCCTTACTTGTGTTATTCCCTTCTGCCAAAGAGCTTGGATCCACTGCAAAATAATCCCCCTCCAGGGGCACTGAAGGCAAAATCTGTACAAATTCCTTGGCAGTTTAGAGCAGAGTGAGTGAGCAGCTTTCAGGCAGGGCAAGTTTGTGTATGTCTGTAACTCTGCTTTAAAACTGAGTTATCTGTGCAGACTCTCTCTCCTTCCTGTGTAAGGAACAGTAGACAATAATACCTACCCTCGTAAATAGACATTGTGTGCCATTCTTAGAAGCTACAGTTGACAATTTCCTGAAAAAGCCCTTCCCTGAGCAACCAGTTACAATGTGCTGCTTGAGCTAGGCTAGAGCTACGTGACAAAAAATAGCCACTGTGAAATTTGATCTATCTTTAGATAATGTGATTGATTTTTCTTTTTCTGTTTTTTCTTTTTTTTTTTTTTTTTTTTTTTTTTTTTTTTTTTTATCTGCTGAAACTGATCTTGCTAGGCTGGGTGAGGGGAGCAGTCGCATGTGCTTTATGGATACTGGGTTGTGCTTAAAAATTAAAATTGCTAAGTCATCTGAGACATGTATAAGTTCAATTAATTCCTTCTCAAGGAGTATTGGACAGAGGAAATGGGCCAATGCATCTCCTGCTAGAAGCACATGAAATGAGGAGAAACAAAAACACAGTGACTGAACTTCGAAATCTAATAAATTTCACTGTACTAAACTGTTCTAGTAAACTTGCATGCTCTAGTATTGCCTGGGGACATCTAATTTCTAAATGTCTGAGTCATGCCACATAAATGCTTTGAGGTATTAGATGATTGCTGCCTCATCTTCTGAAATTGTATTTTGTGAGAGGACTAGCATTTTGTCCAGGAGTAGACTTAATATATTTTTAGGAGTACTTCATATTCTTCCATTAGCTGGACACATGGCTGAAGTGCCCCATCCTTCTTATATTGGTCTGAGGCCTTGGTCACCCTTCATTGTGGACTTTGGGGTAGTGCTCTGTCCCTGTTGAACCTTGGATTACTGCAACCCTGTCTACCTGAAGCTGCCACCACCACCATTTGTGTGTCAGTAGGTCAAAAAATAACCCAGTGCTGGGCTTTGTCCCACCTAAGGAGGCTTTGTCCATGTCAGAGCCCTTGCATGCACTTCTGCCTTTGGATGCAGGACCAGCTGTGGTCAGGTTGTGAAGGACAGTGAAGGACATCAGACCTGTGTCTGCCAGGTCCTCCACCATCTTCACAGCCAGTGGTTCTTGCTGGGTGCTCACAGGAGCTGGAGTGCTGCAGACCTCAGATAAACAACAGGACTCTCCCTGTAGAGCAGGAATTTTGCTTCTGGAGTTTTCTTCTGGTGTGACATGTCCTAATAGCTTAGGCTAACCGCCGCTCCAAGCAGATTTCTAGGTCTTTCTCATTAATGTATGATTAAGGGGGCTGTTACTTTCTCCTGCAGTCTGGCAGTTGCCCATTTTCTGTGAAGGGACAAGATTGGCATAGTAAGTAAGTGTATTAATTTAGATAATAGCATTGCCCACTGTTTGAGCACATACACAGGGTTATAGGGCCCTGCCATGTGCTGCTGCACATCAAACAATGTTGTTCCCTGCTCCAGTACAACTCCCTTGTAAGTTATTTTGAAAGCTGACAAGGGGATTCTTGTATTTAAACATCTAAAAAGGTGTTAACTTCTCCTTGTGAAAGATTTGAGAGATACAAAGGCACCACTTTTATTTTAGATAGGACAATATTGATACAAAGCTGTAGTGAGTTACTGCTGTCCTAAATATTCAGATCTAGATGATAAAATACTCAGACATATATGATAAAAATACAGTGTTTGTCTTTGACATACAGTAACTTTCTTTTGAGTGATTTTGACTAGTCTCAATACTGATAAAACTTACCAGAAGCTCTGCAAAAATCATGTTGTAAGGAGGAAGGATTGCAGGTACTTTGGGCAAGCAGAAAGCAAAGGAACATCTTCAGACTCTTGCAGCAGTGCATTTCTTTCATGTTTGACTAAAGCATCATAATCCAACACAGATGCTGCTGTCTTTTGGACAGTCGGATTTAATATTTTGACTGTAGGGAGTTGTGACTAAAGTTGGTTCCCATCCCAGCAGAATTGATTTGGTTACATTGGATGGCCCAAGACTTGTGATGAGGGTGAGATGGCAGCCTGTGGCTGTTGTTTTCACTCTGGAGTCGAAAGGGGGGAATCTTTGCAGATACAGAGCACGTGGCATTCTTCCATTTTGGAAAGTTACCTCTACAACCAGCATTTGGAAATAAGGGGCTGAAAGTTGTAAGGTCGGGGGGTTGGTTTGGTAGGGGCCAGTCCTGTGAGGGAGAGCAGACAAATGGCTTTTAGGCTCTGACAAGAGATCCCAGGCCTGTGGCTGGGCAGGCTCCAGCCTTTCATTTGCCACAGCTTTTAATGATTAACTTAAACACTTTTGAATTACCTTGAGAATTTAACCTCTGGTTTATATTCTGTCTGCAGGTGGAGGAATCTGAGGCCTTTCTCTGTCAGCATTGCAGACCAGGTCGCGTCTGATTTCACATCTCATTTCCGCCTGCCAAGCTGTCTGATATGTCGGGACCCGTGCCGAGCAGGGCCAGAGTTTACACGGATGTGAACACACACAGACCTCGGGAGTACTGGGACTATGAGTCGCATGTTGTTGAGTGGGGGTAAGTCTCTGGGCTGCGGGAGGCTTTTTCACACTTCTTGGCAGATGGCAAGTTGAAAGGATTACAACTTCTCTTTAGAAAAATGTTTCTTACCAAACTTTTAAATCCTCAGTTGTGGAGGAACATTTATAGCAGCTTCCTTAAAAGTTGGAAGAATTTTTACTAGGTAGTCAGGAAACTTCCCCTTTCATAGGGAAGAAATCTTTTTCTGAAACAATCCAAACAGTCCTGAGTGCAGGGCTGAACAGACATGAAAAGACTTTCAAAGTGAAGTTGCTGCTGACTAGAATGAGTGAAGACACTCCACAGACTTAAATAGGTACATGCTATTTTACGACTTGTTGCTCAGCTCTGTGCAAGTGTCTGGAAAAGACATGGCTGCTTCTCTTTGGAGGAAGGAGGTGTCTAAATTGAGCTCATGACTAAAGTGTCCCAGAGTCAGACAGCAGTGATGGCAGCTTCATAGCTGGGGTATGGAGGGCCCAGACAGAGTTCTGCCGTCAGCTGTGCAGTTCCCAGTTTCTGGAATGTACACAGTCGTCTGAGCATAAGTGCTGCTTTGTGCCCAGACTGTTTTTAAACAGCCTTGCACTTAGATTTTTGCTCTTATTGTCTTTGCTGAATTTTACCAGCATTATACAAGCAAAAATGGAGCTTCCAAATGCAGAGAGAAGGGTTAGTTCTCATTTGCTGATGCTGAATACATAGTTGGGCTTTCAATCCATAGTTTTGGCTTGAATCTATCTTGGGCAAATAGAAGCTCCCTGTTTCTCTCCTAATTCTTAAATCATCCTGTTCAGGAGAGGTAATGCACTAGTTAATCCCCTCTGTCTGGGAAGTGAGGCAGTAATTGAGTGTTAAGGAACAGTTTATAAATTGTGATGGAAATGACTGAGCCCTTTGGAACTCTAACCTTTTCTCTCCACAGAAATCAAGATGACTACCAGCTAGTTCGAAAATTAGGCCGAGGCAAATACAGTGAAGTATTTGAAGCCATCAACATTACAAATAACGAAAAAGTAGTTGTTAAAATTCTCAAGGTGAGCTGGGGATTGGGCAAAAGATAAAATCTGTCTTGAGGTGATCAGGAGGCCAGAGAGGGCTGTTTGATGTTCTGAAGCTGAAATCCTTAAAGCCTGGCTTTGGAGTGTCACTCAGTGAAACAGGCCATCGTTTTGAGCCTCCTGATATAAGCCTTGCACTTGGTTATTAAGTTAGATTTCTGCCTGTGAGGAATTAGGCTGTGTCTTAAAGAAACCCTGATGTGCAACACCTTTTTATATGGAGCTAAGCAACACTTAACAACTGACTACAAAATTCTTAGCTTCTCTAAGTGCCAGTCCTGGCAGGCTGTCATGGCCGTGGCCTTCATTTCGTGATCCTCCAATACCCCATGGACTTCTCATAGTTAAACATTTGCCACATACCAGTTAAGAAGTGTTCAGGTTGGAAAAGCACTCAAAGGTAATCAAGTCCAGCCAACACACCAGCATTCATGTCCCCAAGTGCTACATCTATATCTTTTAAATCCATACAAGGATGGTGTCTTCACCACTGGAGCAGCCAGTTCCAGGACTTGGCAACCCTTTCTGTGAATAAATTTTTTCCTGATACCTATACCTCCCCTGGCATGACTTGAGGCCATTTCCTCGTCCTATCAGATCATGTTCAGGGAGGTTTTTATTTGAAAAATGCCATCCTCCTGCCTCTCCTTCACATGGAATTGTCTGTAGCTGTCAAGATTGTGTGATTAGAAAGGAGACAGCAGATATTTGAGCCCTTACTGGTGTGATGCACGCTCGGGTTAAATTGCAAACGTTCCAATGTATTTTGCTGATCTGCAGTCACCTGGGTGTTATCATGTGTGTTGAGCTATTAGCCTCACTTTACTGCAGGGCTTTATCTTACACTTTGGGTTTTTATTCTTCAGCCTGTTAAAAAGAAGAAAATCAAGCGTGAAATCAAGATCTTAGAGAACTTGCGAGGCGGTCCCAATATAATCACCCTTGCAGATATAGTAAAAGATCCTGTGGTGAGTAAGGGAGGAACTCAAGGGGTACTCTGGAGTTATGGGTGAAGTTGCTCTGTTTGATTTCGGCACTGACCTGGCTTTTTGTTTTCCCCTGCTCTTAAAGCCTGCTTTTGAATTGACTAATCAGATCAGCTCTTAATCTGATAAACTTCTTTTAGAGGGCCCTTCCCCCACAGGTCCCTCCAGCCCCTCACTCTGTGAGGAGGAGATAACAGTGAGCTGAGACAAGTTAATTCGCTTTGCAAATGCTGCTGGGGGCTGGGGGCTTTGGCTCTGCTGTCTCTGTCTGAGGGGAATCATAAATATGTCCAAGGCAGAGGGGTTTTTTACAGTTTTAGGAGAAAAAATTATTTAATTCATTATCCTAAGTGGACACATAGCTTAACATGGCTGAATTTTTTTTTTCTGTTTCAGTCTCGAACACCCGCTTTGGTTTTTGAACATGTAAACAACACAGACTTTAAGGTACAGTGTGGGATGTGACTTCTTTTTTCCTGTTTGAAAACCACTTGTTCTGTTTTTCTGGGGAAGGACAAGTATGTAGGACAGGCATTTCCTTCCAGCCTAGAAAATGCTTTTAATTTTAAAGGTAAATACAGTTGTGACAGAAGTTTTTAATTAGCCCACCAGTACCATTTTGCCACAAAAGTTACAAGATGAGCATGGGGATTCCAAGAAATATTTAACCTTGGGAGCAAATCAGTCTGTTACCTGGTGGCCCATTAGTGCCTCTTTGAGGCATTTTGCTTTTTATGTGTACAGGTATTTATTGGAACCACTTTAAATGCAGACAGCTGTTTCTGTGGCCTTTCATACTCCTGGGAATAGGGATCTGAATGTTTCTTGGTCCCATCATACTGACCTCCCTCATGCTTGTGCTGGGTGGGTACAACCAGAGGGAGGCAGTGACAGGAGCCAGGAAGTGCTGTCTGAGCAGATCTGGAAGTAAACTATGTATGGGATTTGTAAAGGGATAGGAACAGACTGATCGGAGTCAGGTGTGGGATCAGTGTAACTTGGAAAACTTTGACTACACCTTCAAATGGGTTTGGAGAATTACAGCAGCCCAGAACAAGGCTGGATGTTCTGGATTGGCAGGGATGTGATGGGTTTTTTGGATGTTTAGCACTGACATAATGTGTTTGTGTCCCACAGCAATTATACCAGACATTAACAGATTATGATATTCGATTCTACATGTATGAGATTTTGAAGGTAAGTTGATGTTTTGCCATTTTGTCGGTTTATTTCTAGTATTTACTCTCAGCTAATCCTGTAGAGATGGTTCTCATGTCATTGATGATAGTGACATTATATTACTGAGGGAAGGAAAGAGAGAGCCTATGGAAGAGTTGGGCAGAAAAATATCAAGTCAGTATTGATTTTTCAGCCTTGTTTCTGCAACAAATTCTAGTCTTCTTTCTTTTTTTTTTTTCTTCTGTGGCTAAGAGAGCCTTTTGGTACATTGAGATAGCTTAAAATCCTAAGTCAGGAGTACATGTAGCTCCTGAAAACTGGGAGCTGTTACTGGCTGGGTTTGTGCTCTAGTATAATGTGAGTCAAATGTCTTTGTCCATTCTTCTGAACTAAGTAATTTCTCCTTAGGAGTCTGAAGAAGAGAGGCTTGTGTGATCATTAGTGCTTAGTAACTATGCTCTTAGAGACTCTGAAATTCCAATTTTTATGAGGAAGCACATGAAGTGAAGTCAAGACACTTGTGTTGCTGGGACCTCCCTTTGAGAGGGAGCTCTAGAAGTATTTTCTGTGATTAGTGAGTCTAGTTCAGGATCTAACGCTGGACAGTCTTGTCACATAGTTAGACTTGGTAAGTGTGGAAATACTTCTGAATGTGGTTGAACTTGAGAGGTTCTTGTAACTCCAGCATCTGTTTCCTTTCACCTGCAGGCTCTAGATTACTGCCATAGCATGGGAATCATGCACAGAGATGTCAAACCTCACAACGTCATGATTGATCATGAGCACAGAAAGGTAGAGTAGGGTGGCTGGGGGGTAGGGAGGGGTCCTGCTCTTCTCTTGGCAAACTGGGATCCCTTTTGGGTACTCCTGTGTAGTGGTACTAGAAGACCTCTTTAAGTACTAGTACTCCACTCTCATGGTGTGGACAAATGTAAAATGAGAATGTCGTGCTGCTTTTTGAGGTTTTACTTGGTCACGTGTAACCCACAGGCAGGGTGGTAACAACAGGTATTTTATTTAGACTGCTTGGTGATACGGGTTTGGGGAGAATATGTAACCAGATACTCTGATCAAATTAGTTCAAAATGGAAGACTTGTAAAATTACTTCAAATTAAGCTCACCAGTGTCATTCAGCCGATTGAAAGCTGGAGCATCCCTTGAGCCTTTTTCTTTGTTTTCCACCATTTCTAGCTTAGACTAATAGACTGGGGTTTGGCTGAATTCTATCATCCCGGCCAAGAGTACAATGTCAGAGTGGCTTCCAGATATTTCAAAGGACCTGAACTTCTCGTAGATTATCAGGTAAGAATTACTAGGACTTCTTACTGACTTTTATATGGAAAGTCAGTGCCGTTTCAAGGTAATAAACCCAAAATTCAGATGTCTAGAGAGCTGAAGCTGAAGACAGTCTGTTCCAAAATGTATGGCAGAAAGCAGTGGCCATAAAGCCCACTGAGTGAAAGAAACTAATGAGTAGTCTCAGGACCTGAGGAAGAGCTGCAGAGTTGTCATGGATCTTGGAATACAAATGTTGAATATTTTTTTAGCAAGGCTGTGTTTGCAGTGGGGTACAGGAATGAAACAAAGCCCCTGTGGGAACAGCGAGTACTGCACGAAATTCTAAATTAAGCTATGAAAGCATCCTCATATCTGATGGCAGTTTGCATTATGGAAATCACAGTGTTCCTGGTGACTTTCAGACCGTGCTGGTTCTGGAAAAAGGCACGTCCTCACCTGCCCATGGACCCTGGGGAGTCCACACCTTTTGTTGCTTGTTGCAATGCTTCCTTTCCCAATGCACATTTCTCAGTGGTTTATAACATTTGGAATCTGCAGTGAAAAGAGAGAAGAAAGCTCTGATCTTTAACATCCTGGCAGACAGGGATGGAACTAGGATACCTGCTGTCCTGCTAATTGCTGTATCCCAGTTTGAGTAACTGGAACACTGAGCTGAACAGTGGTTTAGGGACAAAGATATGTGAAGATAGATCAATTCATTTCCAGACTAACATGGCTGTGTTCATACCACTGGAGGGAGGGGGGGACCCTATTAGTCTTGGAGGTCTGTTCTGCCTTAATTCATTAGAAATTGAATTGTCCTTCTGGTTTTGTACAGATGTATGATTACAGTCTGGATATGTGGAGCTTGGGTTGCATGTTGGCTAGTATGATATTCCGAAAGGAGCCATTTTTCCATGGCCATGACAACTATGATCAGGTGAGAGCTGGTCATGTACAATGTCTGTTCTCTTAGCACCATGAAGGGTTCTTGCTTAGGCTTTTATCAAGTCATCCAGAGAATTTTTAAGCCTTTCTCTAATGGCTTCTTTGCTCAGTTTGAAGCCACATTCCTTTTCTCAAGTGTGTAAGATTATGTAACCAATTAAATAGAAATGGATTTATAGAGCTTTGTACTTAGGAGCTCCTCAGTAGGTGTCTGGGAAAAGCTGTAGAAATAGTTATATTAAGGCTGGTGTGTTTTAGTACATAGTTTGACTATTCCTGAGGTTATGTTATGTGGAAAGCCCCTGCCACTATTCACTCTCCCGCCACTCTGTATAGACACTGTGCATTTGGTACATGTTTATACAGTTTCTGAAATCTTTGATGTGTTGCCTTTAGGCCAATTTTTTTATATTTAATCCTTTATCACATGCTCAGCATGTGACTGCCATGCAAATATTCTGGAACAAGCACCTTCTATTCTCAAACCTTTATTCTGGAGCTCTCTGGGGTGGTTCTTCACCTTTCACATGCAAGATCCAGAGTTTCTGCTTTTTTGACCAGTTATCCTTGCCTTCCTCTCTATTGGTTTTGAATATTTTCTTGCTACTAAGGGAGGTAGTGTTGCAAGGTCTCAGTTTTAGAGGTTTTAGGGTCTATGGCTCCCTTTCTGGCTGCCTTGGGGTACTGAGCTCCAGCTGTGAGTGGAGGGATGTTCCTGATGTCTGGGACTGTGTGGCTGGGAAAGCCAGAGCCACAGGCTGATCCTGTGGCTTCTGGTTCACACTGCTGGGACGAGGTTCAAGCTCCCAAGGGAATGTGCTGCTGTATCTTCATGCAGGCTCTGGTATTATCATAACTTCACAGCAGTGACTTGTTTTTGTATTTGTTCCCAGCTGGTGAGGATAGCCAAGGTGCTGGGGACGGAAGATCTGTATGACTACATCGACAAATACAACATTGAGCTGGATCCACGTTTCAATGACATCTTGGGCAGGTGAGCCAAGGTCTGGAGTCTGGTAGACCCAGACAGTTACAGCTTTGTCAACAGACCTTGAAATGAACAAAAATTTGTGGGAGAAATCAGAGCCAGGGTTCTGGAGAACTGTCACTTTGTGCCTTTGGTCCCTTTTGCCAGTGTTTCCTGTAGTCTTTTATATGGAAATGGACCCGAGGAAAGATTTTTAAATGTCATCTAGGCAATAAAGGAACTACTGGAGCAGAAAGCATGAAGGGCAAATGCTCTCTTCAGTCTGGGGGGAAAAAAACCAAAATGGTGTTTCTCAGCATTACAGTGCAGAAAGTCAGGTGCTGCTAAAGATGGCGTTTATATGTTTTTTCCCCTCGTAGTGATACTAAAATTAAAGGAACTCGGGTGCATAAGAGAAGAGCAGAACCTGCAGTTTTGGGCCTGTAGTCCATTGTGAACATTAGTCCTGCTGCTCTTTGGGGTCATGGCAGGGCTATGCAGGGGCTGTGGTGGCCGAGGTGGCTGTGCTGGGGCTGTGACTGCTGTGCCACCGCGTGGAGACACAGTGACACTGCTTCCTGTTCTGGAATGTCTCACGTGGCTGCTGCGCAGAGCTGCAGCCTCCCTCGGGGCTGGATATCTGTAACAGTTCTTGCTCCTTCAGAAAGTGAGTTTTGGCATCGCTGTCCCCTGCCTGGCCTGATTTGGGCCTCTTTTCCTGCAGACACTCCCGTAAGCGATGGGAGCGCTTTGTCCACAGCGAGAACCAACATCTGGTGAGTCCAGAAGCTCTGGATTTCTTAGACAAGCTGTTGCGATATGATCACCAGTCACGACTCACAGCGAGAGAAGCCATGGAACACCCCTACTTCTGTAAGTATCAGCTGCTATCCTGAGAGTTCTGCCTCTGGGAAATCTTCCTTCCCATGAGTTGTGCAGATGGGAACTGAGAATTGCAACAGTTTCTGCAAATAATTGTGCTGGAGCTGAGGCTGCTGGTCTCTGTGTGCCACTTCCACCAGCCAAGGAATCAGTGTTTGAATGTCCATGTCAGGCCTATGAATCAGCAGGTTATATCTCGGAAAGTCACCTAAATTATGTGCTTTGGGGTTGCTTTCTGCAGGTATTCATGCATTCCTGTGTTTGGATAAACCCAGAGTTGTTGATAAACAGGCATTTTAACTCCTTCTGTTGCTAAATTGCTTAACTACTGCTACATTCAGGTGTTGATTTTGCAAGCAAAAATGTAACTTTCACTAGTAAATGCTTTTAAATGGTTGCTGTTTTTCACAGATATTGCTATTTAGGGGTTTGAAGCAGCTGCAACCATGCATAATGTCAATATTTTCTCATGTGGTTTGGTTGGTTTTTTTGCTGCTGCTGGCCCAGTAATTAACAAACTGTTGTTTGTGCTACACCTGTTGGAAACATCCCAGGGAAATGTTTTGCAAGTATGAGTGTTAGTGAAGCCAAAACCTTGGAATGTGAGAGTTGGACAAACAGTTCATTAGCTTGTGTCCACAAAAAGATACAGGTCATGCTGAGCTCAGCATGAGCAAAGGCAAAGTTCGGAATTCCCTTGTCTGACGGAGGAGGCCTGGGAGGCAGGAAGGGGGATTGTCCCTGGTAAAGTGAGAGCATTTTTCACAGACAGCTGAAAATAAAGAGTGAGTAAATTGTGATCATCTCATGGAAGACAAGTTCTAGTGACACTCCTGACAGCTCACAGAGCTGTGAGATGTGTATAGAGACATGACACCTGATTGTAATTACTCATAATCTTTCTGCTTGCTACACCCATATTATGGGTTTGGCTTTCTGCAATTACACAGTTGCTTAGCACAGAAAGATCAACTTTGCCATAATATCCCTCAGCTTTTCCTGACAGACAGTCCTGCTGAACCCCAAATCACATCATGACTTTCCCCAATATTGCATGACCTTGGTACCTCCTTGAGCTTCCCACTGGAGTTGGTGTAAATGTCTGTGTTTCAATAGATGATGGTTGACATTATTTGACACAGGCAGAGTGCCAGGAGTGGCTGAGCACAGAGGCCACGGGCAGTCCTTGTGCCTCAGCAGCTCTCTGGCAGCACAGCACTTACTGGTAGTGTGCTCTTCCTAGATCCCATTGTGAAAGACCAGGCTCGGATGGGCTCGTCCAACATGCCAGGTGGCAGCACTCCTGTCAGCAGCGCGAGCATGATGTCAGGTCGGTTCTATCAACTCTTCTTGGTGTGCTAAAGCATTTGTACATGTGGGGTGGGTGGGAGGATCCAGGAGAGAAGAGTTCAGCAGGTGAGGTGACATTGGGTCATCTCCCAGGACTGGGGACAAGGGCAAGGAGACTGCAAAGTGGGTGGGAAAGCCTGATAAATAAGGCCTTGGGCAGCTTGACCTGTTTGTCTGGTCTCATATTTAAAAAAAAAAAAAACAAAACAAGTGATTTGCAGTTGATTTTCTGGCAGCAGTTTGAAGGACAGTCCACTGGCACAGGCTGCTCAGAGAAGTTGTGGATGTCCAATACCTGGAATTGTTTAAGGGCCTGGTTGTACAGGGCTTGGGCCAGCCTGGTTTAGTGGGAGGTGTCCCTGCCTATGGCAGAGGGGTTGGAACAAGAGGAGCTTTAAGGTCCCTTCCAACCCAGACTGTTCTGTGATCCTGCCACATCTCTGCCCATCAGTGCCACTTGGGTGTGTGCAAATCTGTGCCCTCCCCAGAGCTGCAGGGAACGGTCACAGATCTTTAGTCTCAGTTTATTTTGGCAGTTCTGAAAACGTAACTAAACCACAAAGCTCCCACTTGACTTCAGAAGCTATCCTGGATAGCAGTGCACTGTGGTTTCACTCTAATTCCCGCTTACCTATCTCTCTTCCAGGGATTTCTTCAGTGCCAACACCTTCACCCCTTGGACCTCTAGCAGGCTCACCCGTCATCTCTGCCACCACCACCCTGGGGATGCCGGTTCCAGCTGCTGCGGGCGCCCAGCAGTAGTGACGGGCTCTGTCTCCTGCTGCCTGAGCTGAGTCAGGTGGGGAAGAGGTTTCCCCCTCCACCTCTCCTCAGGACGCAGCTCGTGCCTGGCAGGGGAAGGGAGGGGATGAACGCTTTGGAGACACCGTGTCTGAACTGTTGCTTGTGGATTTATAGTAGTTCAGTCATTATATACAAAATTATTATAGGCTGATTTTTCTTTTTTTACTTGAACTTTTCGTAACTCAGGGGATTCCCTGAAAATACCTACAGATGGAATACTTCTTGGACAGTTTTTCTTTCCCCCCCCTCCCCACCCTTCCCCCCCAAAAAAAAGCAAAACAAACAACTCTTCATGTAATAACAAAGATGAATCAACAGCATTTCCAAGCTCTTGCATCTTGCTGGAAATCTCTTCTCTTCATGATCCCACCATTATTCCTCCACAAGCCTACACCTTGGGGGATTGTGCTGTTCTCCAGAGACTACCAAACCAAGTCTTCATGAGGCAGGGGAGGGGATTCTTAAGTACCACTCACTTGAGCCCCATTCCTGCATTGTCCCAGCCAGGGTACACTGAGGAGACAATTCTAGTAGGGAGAGGTGGGATAAGCTTAAAAGGAGTAAGTGCAGATAGTGTCCAAAACCCTGATTGGATTGGATAATGTCTCCTTAGGAGTCAACCAGAATGCCAACTCACCCCCTTGCATGTAATTCTAGTCTTAAAAATGAAGTTACTGATCCCATGGAGTCCTTGCCGCCTCCTGAGACAGGTGCTCCTGTAGAGTAAGGCCTGCTCTGATCAGCCCCTTTCTCACGGAGGGTTCTTCCAGCCGTTGCTTGGCTTGGATCTCTGGAATTAGTTTGTTATTGGGTATATTGTTTTAAAATTGTTTCTATAGGTTTTGAGCTGGTGGCTACTTAAAGCTGGAAATATCAGACTGCGCCAAGTCCGATCCCACATCTTCACCCACCATCCCCTCCCTCACGTGCCATGTGGTGAGAATACCAGTTACCTCACAGTCTTGTAAATATGCACTGAGAGGAAGGAGCGAGGAGACGTTAACTTAAACTGAAATGGTAGATCAGTAATTGTGGACAAATATTATCATCGACAACAGAAAAGCACCCTTGTTACAGCCCTGCTACCCCTTGCTGTGTATATATACTTTGTCCTTCATATGTGAAAGATCCAGTGTTGGAATTCTTTGGTGTAAATAAACATTTGGTTTTATTTATCGAGGTTAGATTTAAGTTCCCTGTGTAGAGGCCCTCCCTGGGGTGGTCATACACTGACACAGGAGTGCTGACAGTCACATGTGCCCTGGGCAGGCCATGTCCCTGTCACACCCATGGGGCGCAGTGCAAAGAAGCCTTACACAGATGTCACAAGCCAAAGTATCTCCTGGGAGAAGGATCTTTTGCCATAACAAAAACCCTCCTGTCTCAGCCATGATGGTGGGGAATTGAGATGATGAACCAATTATTAGGTGTTTGTGCCTG
>JACBWW010000027.1:4907170-4919165 GCA_020086605.1 Lanius collurio
GTCCAGAATCTGCTTCCCCCTTCTGCCACTTTTATTTTGTGTAAACACTTGATTCACTCTGATTCTTGCAGGCGTGGATGCTGTGTGCAGGCCTAATTCCTGAAGGCTTTGCTCCTACGGATTTTTTTGCCCTTGAATGGCAGCCTCTTGCCTATTTTTAGCCACATTAGTGAAGCAGAGGAAAAGGAGAACTTTGTCATTGCAGGATCTCTGCTGGGACTCTTTGCTTGGCCTTTGGGCGTTTTATCTGTTGAAAAGGACTGCCAGAAACTGGCTGCAGCTGTGCAGGGCAGGAACAATGTTTTCCCTGTGACATCCTGTCCCTAAACACATGTTGTTAGCAGGGGACTGATAGAAACTTGTGCTGGTGGAGGCCTCGCAGTCTCATGCAGTTGGCACGGTTTCTGTGAAAATGGGTCCCATTGAACTTTTTCTAGAACTCCTGGGAAATTAAAAATTACTAAAACGTCCTCATCAGTGCTGGATGTGCAGAACAATTCTCTCTTCACAGCAGCAATGTGCAAACATCAGTAAACCCTGCTCCCGTCCTCCACAGTGGCTTCCTTGCAGATAAGGGTTCTGCAGATCTAAAGATTAAACCTCTCAGCAACTGGCTAGCTTTCCCTGGGCCTGAAGAGTATGGGGAGACAGCATTAGGGCTTTGGATAGTTTTTTCTGCCAGTTTTACCTCCCTCCCCTGTGCATCACATCCCTTGGGATCAGGCAGGTTAGTAAATGCACAGGTGCTTCTTGCACACCACAGTTGTCCTTGCTCCCACAGCAGGCACTGGTAGGTGACACAGCCACCTCTGCTGTTCCCACAGGGATGCCAGATGACCAGAGGGAAGTATTGCAGGAGGAGCTCATCGACATCATCCTCCACGTCCTCAAGCGCAACCCCCAGCTGCACTACTACCAGGGATACCATGACATCGTGGTCACCTTCCTCCTGGTGGTGGGGGACAGGCTGGCCACGGCACTGGTGGAGAAGCTCTCAACGCATCATCTCAGGTACTCAGTGGGAGGAGAGGAGCCAGCTGTGTGCTCAGGCTGTGGGGATACCTGTGCAGGTGGAGCTGGCCTGGAAGGGGAGCTGGGAAGGCAGAGCCTCAGGTTAAAGCAGCTTCCTGTCATGCCTATACCCAGAGGGGTGCTGTGAGAGCAGCCTGACCACACAACAGCACATGGCTTTGCAGGGAGCTGTGCCCTGGGGAAGGGATAATTGATGGCTGTCAGTTAATTTATAGCATCTCTTGGAGTTGGAAAAGCCAACACACATGCATTATTCATGGTTGTGTGGCTGTCAGAGCCTATCCAGTCCTGGGGGCTGGTTCAGCACCTGCCTCCCACTTGTCCTTGCATAGCCCTGAGCACTGTGGTCTGTATTGCCAGTGTCCCACACTTCACATGAAGAGTCTCTCCTGTCTGTGCACTGAAATAAGAGCAAGCTTCCAGCTGGGGAGTGTGGTTTGGAGGGATTATCTCTCCTCTCCCAGGCAAGAGTCAGATCTTGGGTGCTGGAAAGGCTTTGAGGTTCTTGTGTGCACTGCAGCAAAATAAGAAGTGTCAGCTGACAGCAGCATGATGGTCTGGGCCTGGGTTCTGTGTGCAGCTCAGCCCTGTGTGTCCCAGACAAGCAGGAAGGAGGCTGTTCCAGAGACAGAATTCTTTGGGGCTGGGGGTCACCCCGCTAGCAAGGCTGTTTATTGCATGTACTTCACCTTCTGCTGTCTCCCTGGAGGGAGAGCTGGCTGACATGTTTGCTTGACAAAGCTTCTTTTAAATCTTTCCTCAGGGATTTTATGGACCCAACGATGGATAATACCAAGCACATTTTAAATTACCTGATGCCCATCATAGACCAGGTGAACCCTGAGGTGCATGACTTCATGCAGAGGTATGCAAATGTTCCCTTAGAGCCTCCTGACTCTGCCCTGTTGCCGCTCTCAGGTTACTGTTCCCAAGGCCGTTTGCACCAGCACATCCCCAGCACCACAGTGACTTCCTCAAGGAGTCCACAGCTGTCCCACAGCTGATGGTGACACCCCAAGGCCATGTGGCACTCATTTCTGAGCAGGCTCAAACCTGTGCTACCTGTCTGGAGGAGCTTTACATGCTGCCATCTTCAGCCCAATTGTCTGCAGTCTGTGTTGGAAAGGCTGGGGATTTGGGGACAGGGTTCTACAAAATGCTACAACTGTTTCATGTGACCACTTGTGTGGCTGCTGGGACCTTGCTGTGGTTTGTTGTTAGTTCTGGGGATAATTCCCCGATGTTGCATTAGGGACACACAAGTGTGCCGGTGCAGATCAAGCAGAAGCAAGAAGGTGAATGGGAAGAGTTCAGAACCCTTTTTTGGGCAGATGTGTCTTTTGTTTCACAGCCAGGATGTCTTTGGGTACCAACCCTGATTGCAAACTCCCAGAATTAGTAAGCCCTCAGGGTGAGAAGGAACCCAAATATCTGGCTGTGCTGCAGGGCTTCGGTTGCCCTCAGGCCAGCAAGCCAGACAGTGCCATGATACATCACACATTCAGGGTCCCCTGGAAGCAGCGTTTGGCTGTGGCCCCCACTGGATGTGGCACAAGTAGTGGCAGCGCTATGCCTGGGGGTTGTGTCAGAGGTGCAGTTCCTGCTCTGGGGCTGGGTTCAGTGCTCCACTGACGGCCAGCTCTATTTCCCCAGGCACAGCTGGGATGGCTTGGGAGCATTTCATCCCTGTTTCCAGGCTGGCCTAATGATCCTTTCTCTCTGTAGTGCCGAGGTGGGAACCATCTTTGCTCTCAGCTGGCTGATCACTTGGTTTGGCCACGTTTTGTCCGACTTCCGGCACGTTGTGCGATTATATGACTTCTTCCTGGCGTGCCACCCACTGATGCCCATTTATTTTGCAGCTGTGGTAGGTATTGATGGAATGGTCAGGGATTAACTGCACTGTTTTGAGGTGGTGGGAGTTTGGGGCTGCAGAGGGAGACAGGCAAACCTAGTGCTGGTGCTGTCTGCAGCTCCACCCCGCTCTGCAGAGCCCCCCAAGGTCAGTGATGCCCTTGGTGATAGCAAAGGGCAGATGGGATCCAGGGAAGCTCAGGACAGCCTGAAGGTGTCCAAATGCGCAGGCCATACCAGTTCAGTGCTGTGGAGGCAGCATGACACGGTGTTTTTATTTCCTTTCATGTGCTGGTCCTGCTTCTGGTCACATGCTGGGATACCTGGCTGGCTGCAGACAGCCCTGCACTGTGCATCCACCTGCCCATCCTCCTATGGCAGAGGGCAAGTCATGGAGTTAAACCCTGCTAAGGTTCTGCCCGCATCTCTGACCTGCCAATAGCAGGCTCTGCTCAGCAGACAGACCTAAGTACCCTGAAAGACGCTTTCCTTGGCCTCAGAGTCTCAGAAGGGGTTTGGCATTTCCCTTCCCAGTGAATGCTTCACTGAAGTGTGTCCTGAAGAAGGTCTTTCAGCTGGAAGTGTTTTTTTCTTCTGGCTCTGAAACAAGTGCCAGCATGTGCCAAGGAGTTGTCCTCACTTCCTTGTCTGTTCTCCTCTTACTCCTCTGCAGATCGTGCTGCACCGGGAGCAGGAAGTTCTGGACTGCGAGTGTGACATGGCCTCTGTCCACCATCTCCTGTCCCAGATTCCACAGGACCTTCCTTATGAGTCTCTGATTAGCAAAGCTGGGGACCTTTTTGTCCAGTTCCCACCATCTGAACTCGCCAAGGAGGCAGCTCAGGCAGCTCAGGCGGAACGGTGAGTGCTGGGCAGCCCATGTGTTCCCTGCATCCCCTTGCCAGGTCTTGCCTCCCTGTGGAGATCTTCGTGACCGGAGGCTGGTCCCCGAGGTGAGCGGGGGACACTCCTTGACCTGTTCCTTCTCTTGCAGAACTGCGGCTTCCACTTTTAAGGACTTTGAGTTGGCATCAGTGCAGCAGAGACCAGACACTGTGTTGAGGCAGCGCTTCAGGGAGAGGCTCCGAGGGGAGGAGCGGCTCCGAGGGGAGGAGCGGACAAAATCCATCTTGACAAAGCCCCGGACCAACCGCTTTGTCAGGCTGGCAGTGATGGGGCTGACTGTGGCACTGGGAGCAGCTGCCCTGGCCGTTGTGAAGAGCGCACTGGAGTGGGCACCCAAATTTGAACTGCAGATTTTCCCCTGAAGCCGGAGGAAGGGCCTTCCCTGTCACTGCATCGTTCCCGGGTGGGAAGGGCTGATATTTGATGAAGGACGTATCCAGAAACGACCTGTCTGAAGATTATTTTTTTTTATTGTTGCGTCCAGTGACGCTTTTGGCCTTTGTGACAGACTGAGGGAACCGGCCCAGCAGGACGGTTCCCCACACCATGATCACCTTGTTCCCCTCTCCCTGTGCAAGGGTGAGCAGACAGGTGCTGCCGCTGTCCCCTGAGGAAACAGAGGTATGGACAAGTTTGGCTGTTCAGGTGACTGTACAAAGGGAGAGCTGTGTGTGGGCTGTGCCCAAATGATCCTATGTTCTCCATTGGGGAAAACTAGTGGGAGTGAGAGCAGATCCTTGCCTGGTGGAGAGAGTCCAACAGGGTTGGGTCTGAGTGGTTGTGTGTATGGGGGCGGAGGGCTGTTGCACTCCTGAGGAACAGGGCAGCCCTGTGGCTCTTCATTGCTCCAGTGTGCCCCGCGATCTGCCTTCAGCTTTGCTGGTGCTCCAGCTCTTCCCTGTCCTGTAGGCACCCTCTGAGTAGAGCCAAACCTTTCCCACACCCCCACCAGCACAATGCTGTGAGCTTCTCTTCAGTGTGTAACATTCCCTGGCTCTTTTTGCTTCCTCATCTTTGCAGCCTGATCTGTTTGCAGGGGGCAGGAGCAGACCTTAGCTCCCCTCAGCTCTCAGGCACTGCCACCTGATGCACGGGCAGTGCTGTGACCATATCTGGGGTCAGTGAAGTGAGACATGAGTGCAGTCACCCTGCCAAAGGTGTGTGCTGTCATGTGCCAGGTTATGCTATCACAAGTCTTAGTGGCACGGTAAACATCCATTGCAGACTTCTTTAATAGCTCTGGAAGTGGACAATAATATGCCCACATGGAGAAAGGCTTTTTCCACCTTGTGAAACACTTTGCACAGGATAGAAGTTGCACTAGGAGATGTGTCAATCACCCACAAGCTGATCAGGCTTCAGCATTGCCTCTGGAAACAACATGAGGGGTTTCCCAGAAAGGCCACCCTGAACCCCTGCATAGCTCCCATCTACCCACCAGTCCCATTGACAGTCCCAGCACTCCCTGCCCTCCAAGCTAAGCAGTAAATCCTTCTAGACAACCTGGTGTCCCACTGAGACAAAGCCAATAGACACTCTATGCCTCTACCTCTCCCCCAAGCTGCTAAATCTCCCTCAAGTGCCCTTACCTGTCCCTCATGGCTCCCTCCCACTGCCTCATCATTGCTCTGTTGTGCCCAAAGCCATCTGTGCCATGCCCAGGGGCTGCACACCTGAAAATGAGGTGTTGGTTGAAGGGATTTTGGGATAGAGAAGAAAACTCATCCCCTGCAAAGCTCAGCACCCCCTACTTCCACCGCTCTTGGTCCATAACCACCCTGGATATGATCTGCTTTGCCCCGTGGGCCCTTGCTCATGGAAGTGCTGTGCCTTTCTGGCCAGAGGGCAGTTGTCATTCCTGACTTGTGTTCCCAGGCTCTGAGCAGGAGTTTCTTTTGCCTCTGCAGGTGAAATGTGGAGTGTGTGAAACTGCCCTTGTCCAGGCAGGCAGCAAGACCTGTTCCCTCCTTTCCTCAATGGCACCAGTGCCCTTGGAGAGACCTGGGGCTGCTCAGGGGGCTCCTCCCAGTGTGGCTGAAGGCAGAGCTAATTCCTGGTCCCTTGGCACCCCCAGAGCAGGACTGGGAGCTGGGTCACTTAGCACTTTAGAAATGGTTAGTTGCAGGAGAGTGTGGTGACCTGGGGATGCTGCTGGAGGGCCCAGGACTGCTCTGTACACCGCCCTGAAGGAGGGGGTGGCTAGAGGCCCCCAGGAAGAGCCTCTGAAGCCCTTCCATTCCCTGGCCATGATGCACTTTAATTCTTGCGTTGTCCCTGGCAGGAGGAAGGGCCTGGGAGGAAATCATGGTTGCGGGTGCTTCAGTTACTCTGTACAAAGACTTACACACCCCCTGTAAATGCAGATTTCTACAAACCCTAAAACTGTAAAATAAACAGTTACTAAACACACTTCCTGCCCTCCCCAGGCCAGGGCTGCCAGATCCGCTCTTGTGGCACCCTGTGGCCCAGAACTGACACCTTCCCTGCAGTGGCCAGGCCAGCTCAGCATGTTCTCACACACAGCAACCCCCGTGGGAAGAGGAGCAGGAGCAGAGCCAAAGGGTGCGTGCGTGCCCTGGTCACTGTTCTCCATCCATCTGCCTCCCTCTGGGCCAACGCCAGGCCTTGTGTGTGCCACTGGCTCTCCGGGGTGTCCCCCCCATCAGTGGCGTGGTGCTGGAAATAGCCTGACC
Organism: Lanius collurio; assembly: GCA_020086605.1. NCBI lineage: Eukaryota > Metazoa > Chordata > Aves > Passeriformes > Laniidae > Lanius > Lanius collurio. The sequence goes on from JACBWW010000027.1 coordinate 4,913,656, forward strand.
TCCCGGCCTGCCCTGTACCCCAGGCCGGGTGCCTGGCTGCAGGAGGAGATCCTGGGCATGATGCCCAATTCCCAGGGCATGCTCCACTGAGCTGGGATGATACACCCGCCTTCACCAGGCTGGAAGCAGGTTTGGCTGGATGGCTCAAGGCTGGCAGCCTTTTGGGCTATTTTTAATTCCCTGTGGCTTCTACAGGAGCCATTTTCTCAATAGTGCTTGGAGCCGTTGGGGAGGGACACCCTTTGGGCAGCAGGGGGGAAGGAGGAGTGGTGGGAGGTATGTGGCACCTTTGGGGTAGCCAAGAGGTCACTGCCATGTGTGACTCAGAACCAGGCAAGTGCCAACGTGCCTGTGCAGGCCATGTTGGAGGCTGGACACCAACTCCGTGTGGCCCTGACCATTGGTAAGGTCAGGAGGGCAGTGGTGATGGCCAGTGAGCTGTGACCGTAGCTGCCCCATAGTCCCCCCTGCTCTCGACAGTGTCCCTGCGCACCGGGGGCTGCGGTGACACTGGAACATTGCTGCCCCTGTGGCACTGCCCATGCCCCGGGTGGTGCTGGGGGCTCTCCCGTGGGTGCAGCCTGCAGACTTGGGGGTCACCGTGGCATGGGCAACCCCTGCACTTCTCCCACCCTCAGGGATAGCCCGGTCCCCAGCAGCGCAGGGAGGGGCTGGCAGTACCCGGGGATGCTCTGGGCTCCTCTTGTTGCCGTGGCAACAGCTGCGGCGAGACTGGGGGCGGGGGTCTGGGTGTGATGCAAGTGGCGCGTGACCTCGTGGCCCCCCCGGGCCCTCCTGTGGGTCTGGATTAGTATCCCCGGTCCCCTCCCTCTCCGGTTCCCCCGCTTATTGCCCTCGGTCCCCTCCCCCTGGCTGAATGGAGTCGGGGGCGGCGCCGGGATTGCCCACATACACACACGGGTGGGGCCAGGGGCTGCATATGCACAGGCACATACGTGCACATACGTGCACATGGCTCACACTGCTCCCAGGGACGCCCAGCCCACACTGACTGATGAGGGCGAACCTCCCCAGTGGGGGAGAGCCCATAGGAACCGGGGCTCAGGGTGGGAACGGACATGCGTGGGAGCTGGATGCTGGCCCTCGGGAATCCCACATCTCCCTGGGGATCTCACATAGCTTTGGGAACCCCAAATTCCCCTGGGAGGAATGAGGCAGCACAGAAGGAGCCAGAGCCGTGGGGAGCAGACCAACACACTTTATTCCATAATCACAACAGTCAGGATAATAGTTAGCCGAGGTTCCACAGAGCAAGGGCCAGCCATGTCACACCCCCGAGACAGGCCCAGATGGGGTCGTCACTGCCCCTCGGCTAAAATCCTGTTTCTCCACGGTAACAGACACAGGGACCCTTCACTAACACAACACTACAAAGGTGACCCCGAGCGCTGGCACCCGTCTGCAGGCTGCGCCGGGGCCCCACCAGCTCCGGGGACCCCCGGCCCGCTCGGCCGCCACCAGGGCAGCTGCTTCCTGAGAGAGGTTTGGTTTATTTTTATTATTTATTATTACTATTATTATTATTATTCGCTTTGTCTGGAGTGATGACGGGATGTCGCACGCGCACGCACACACGCTCGCACACGCATGCCAGCCAGCACCGGGCAGCGGGGGCGCAGCGGGAGGGGGCCGCACGCTGGGGGGGTCTCTAAGCACTACAACCACACGGCACAGAAAATCCACCACTGTCCACGACGGTTCTCCCTGACAAACACACCCGGCGAGACTCGAGGAGGGGGACAGGGGTGGGGACGGGGACAAAGCGGATGATGTTGTGCTTGCGGCCAGGGCAGGGGACCCCGGCGCTGGCTCCGGTTCTGACTCAGAACCTGCTCCTGAGGAAATATTTCGCCTGACAGTCTGTGGAGGGATCACCCTGGCTCAAGGGTGATGCACAGCACGTGGGGGACCACTGAGACCCGTGTCCCCCTTAGGAATGGAAGCTGAGCCCTGAGCTGCAGGGTCAGCAAAGCACACATGTGATGCGAGACCCTCAGTGTGGCCTCAGGCCTTGCTGGTACCTGGGGGCTTTGGCTTCCCCATGGACAGGGATGGAGGGCAGGTGACCGTCAGCCTCATCGCCCTCCCTGAGAACCCCTGGCCACAGCACGGGGTGGCTGTGCACCCCAAGAAGGCACCGAGGTGCTGGGTGAGATCTGTGTGTGTCAGAGAGCTCTGGGGCCGCTGGACCCCACGGGAACCCCAAACCCGGCTCACACATGGGAGGGGGCTTCAGATGCTCCTGGCGCGGGGCTGCCCAGGGGGTGGGAAGGCAAAGTCCCCCCGAGGCGGCGGTGAGGCAGGAGCAGGCTGCCAGAATCACGGCTGTCCCGGCGCTTATTTGGCTTTTCCACCTTTTGGGGGCGGGACTGGATCCGGTGGGGGATGGCCGGGGAGGGAGGGGACGCAGAGAAGAGGACGCGCTCTATCCAGGGAACACGTGTCTTATGCGTGATGCCCGCCTGGCTCCGCAGGCTGGCACCCGCACGGGGGTACCGAAACACCGTGGCTAATGCCAACACACACGCACAGCTACCGCTACACACCGACACATCTACACTGCTGATGGTTGACCATCGCGGGGGGCCTCGAGGGGCCCCCAGGGACTGGGCTGGGGGACATCAAGCATCCCTGCAAAGGGCCCGGGGACACAGCTCTCCCTGCGCTGCAGTGCCTATCCCCATGGCTGAGCCAGGGCCATCAGCAGCTCCAGCAGCAGGGCCAGGCACCTACTCGGAGGCACCCTCAGGGGATGCCAGGACATGGGAGGTGGATGTCCTTCCCCTGGTCACGGCTCAGTCCAGCCTGACAGGAAGGGGCAGGCACTGGGTAGCCTGTGACTGGGGGAACTGTCAGCCCCAAACCAGGGAGGCAGAGTCCCAGGCAGCCGGTGCTCCGCTGCCGCCAGCACCCCACTGGCCGGGAAGGGTCCGAGGACCCCAAACCCAGAGCCGCTGGGGAATCGGGGTCATGGGGGACCGCAGGGGCTGCTTCAAGCAGTGGTTGCCACCGAGCCCAGTACAGTTCCTACAGACGCTGCCAGTCCCAGCCATGACCACGTCCCCAGGGACGTGTGGGGTCCCCACCCAGCACAGCTGTACGAGAGCGCAGCCCCTGCCCCCCCAACCACAGCCTGCGGCAGCTGCCGAGCCAGCACTGCAGCCACGTGCTCCCGGCAGTGGGAGGAGGCGGCTGTCGCAGGAAGGAGCCATTAGGAAAAGCAAAGAAAATCCCAGCTGGAGGAGCCGCTGCAGCAGCATCTTCCCTGCCAGCATGTTCCTGCTCTTGGCTCGGCCAGCAGCAGAGCCCAGAGTGGTGCTGTGTGGAGGAGCTCTGCATCAGAGCATCACCCACACGCCCACCAGCACTGGCTGCAGCTGCTCTTGGACCAGTTTGGGTGGTTGCTTAAGGCAGATTTTCCATAGCTGCCCTTCCCTGCCACCCTGCCCTTCCATGCTGCTCCCTGCCATCTCAGCAGCACGACACGCCACGGCTGGGCACAGCGAGACCTGGCTCCGCTGGCCAAGGTCAGCCAACCCAGAGCAAGTCCTGCACAGGCACAGGCTCCAAGGTTAAATTGAGGGCTGGCTGCTTAGGGAAGGGCTCGTCCCCATACAATTTTGGGGTGACTCCGGACACGGGCTCCCTCCGTGGCACAGCTTTCCCTGCACAACTGCCTGGCGAGAGAAACAACACAGCCTCCCGCGCCCACGTGCTCGTCACGTGTGTGCAACTTCACTCTTCCCAAAGCGAGTGGCGGGGAGCACACGCCACAGGGAAGGAGACACTGCTGCGGGACTCTGATCCTCCCAAGCCAGGGACCCCTCACAAAATAGGGAGTTGGGAAGGGACAGTTTGGCATGGCTCGGCATCCCTCCCCAAGGGCTGCAAAGAGGAAGAGGAGAAAATTGAAGCCATGCATTCAATGCAGTCAAAAACCAAACGGAATCAGCCATTCTCCAAGGGATGGGGAAAGCGGGGTGGGCACCAAGAGCTGGGGTGACGTGGATGCTCCTGCTTCCTGGAGAGCGGGAGGGCACACGGTGGTGGCAGAGATGGGAGCGGCCGGGAGCAGCCATGGCTGTCAGCGCCGGGGCCATGGGGGGAAGCAGCCGGGTGTGACAATGAAAACCCGATGAGATGCATTTCACGGGCAAATAACCGCGGCGGGCAGCCATGCGTCCTGCGGGCACGAGGTGACAGTCGGACAGACAGACGGATGAAGAATGGGTGCGTGCCAGGGGGTGGGGGGAGCAGGGGCTCTGCCTTCCAGCAGCTTCAAGGCAAAATACCTGATTCCTGCATGTAAACAGCTGGTTTCGGTTTGTTTGTTTTTTTCCTGGGTTGTTTTTTGATATGACCTGATTGTGGATGAAAATAAAATTGAGCGTTACCTGCAGAGCGTGGGACTCAGTAGGTAAAGACCAAGTCCGAGATGCTGGACATGAGCCAGTCCCCTGCTATCATCTCCGTCACCTCGGGCGTGCAATAGTCCGGGAACTCGAAGTGCGAGGAGCCTCCCCGCGGGAAGAGGTCGTGGTCCTTGTCCAAGACGGACCAGTCCAGGGCACCACAGGTGGCGCTGGCAGGCGCCCGCCCGGGCATGATCCCCAGCAGCTCTTCCTCCAGCTCCTCGTCGGAGGAGCTGAAGGAAGAGGGAGGCGACCCAGCCGACATGGGAGAGGGGGACCCGCTCTCTGGAGACCTCCCTGGCTCCGGGCAGGGTGTGGTAGGGCTCAGGGGTGCAGGGGGCTCCTGGGGGCTGTGCTCTCCGTCGGGTGCCGGCTGCCAGGCAGCCGTGCCAGGCACCACAGAGCTGTCCTCAGCGGGCACCTCTGGTGCGGGCTCCTGCGGGGTGTCGGGGCCGGTGGGCAGCTTGGCGGGCTGCCTGCGGCTGGTTGAGACACGGCCCAATACGGACGGTTTGATCTTCACTGGGAGTCGCGGGCGGGCTGCTCCGGTGCCCACCTTGCCCTTTTTCCGAGGCCGGTACTTGTAGTCGGGGTAGTCAGCCATGTGCTTGAGGCGCAGGCGCTCGGCCTCCCTGACAAAGGGGATCTTCTCGGAGTCATGGAGGAGCTGCCAGCGTCGGCCCAGGCGCTTGGAGATCTCGGCGTTGTGCATGTCGGGCCACTGGTCCATGATCTTGCGGCGCTCGTGCTGGGACCACACCATGAAGGCGTTCATGGGCCGCTTGATGTGCCCGCTCGGCGTCTTGCACCAGGCGGGCTCGGTGTCACGGGCGGGCAGTGGGGCGCAGGGCTCCCGCCGAGCCTCCGCGCCCCGGCCCCGCGGGCCGCGCTGCACCATCCCGGAGCCGGGTACCCCGCCGCCGCCTCCGCCTCTTCCTCCTCCCCTCCCGCCACCGCCTCCCTGCCCGCCGCTACGCGCCGCGCCGCGCCGCCCCCATTGTGCGGAGCGGGCGGCGGCGGGGCGGGGCGCAGGCGGCCGCGACAGGGCCCGGGATACTGTAACCCTACTGTTTGGAC
>JACBWW010000027.1:4919514-5039373 GCA_020086605.1 Lanius collurio
AGACAAGCATCCCGGTACGCCGGTAACTCTCTGTGCCCTCACGTACCGAGGATGCTCCAGCTCCTACCAGTAACCCGCTGCTCCCCCAGTCTAGGCACCCCGATGTCCCCGGTGACCCTGACACCCGCACCCTCGGGAGCACCTACGCCCCGCGCAGGAGCCTTTGCACGAGTCCGACCGGCCGGGACACCGAGTATTACCCCGGAATACTGCGCTTGACCCCTGCCCTGCAGGCCCACCGGTCTCCCGGGACACCCACTCTTCCCGGTCGCATCGGCAGAGCCCTGGCCCCGGAACAGTCCCCGGGCCGCCCACTAGGGCCTGCACCGCTCGGTGCCACGCGATGTGGGAGCACCGACGCCTTCGTGGAAGTGTCCCCGCCACCCATGTCAGCGGCGTCTCCCTGGGGGTCGGCCCCCGGCGGGGACGGGAGCGCCGGGCGGGGAATGCGCTGCCCACGAGGCGGACACGCGGCCCCCCGGTGCCACGAGTGGGGCCACGCCCCTCCCGGTCAGGCCCCGCCCCCTCCGCAGGGCGGCACCAATGGAACGGCGGCGGCGGCGCTGTTGCCCCGGAGACCGCGGGCTGCCCGCCGGGGGCCGCGCCCATTGGCTGTCGCCGCCGCGCGCGGGCCCGCCGGGGGCCGCGCCCATTGGCTGCGCCGCGGCCGCCAGTTGCTGTGGTGACAGGGGAGCGCGCGGAGCCGCGCCCGACCCGACCGGGCACCGCGGCCGACCGGACACCACGGGCTGTCGCCGCCCTGCGCTCTGAGCGGGAACTGTGGCCTGTCCCGACCCTGCCGGCTGGCCTGACATTGCGGCCAACTGGGACACCGGGGTCTGCCCCGGTGCCTGCCCTCCCGTCGGCTCGGCCCACAGCCCCGGACGCTCCTCACGCCGTCCCGAAGCCCCGCCGCGCGGGTAACACCACACAGTCCTCCAGAGCGGCTTTGTACCGGGCCCGCGAGCGGCGCCACCCCGAGCCGTTCCCCCTCGGGATAGCCGGAGGTCATTCCCCGCACCGGTCACCCGTATGGCCCTAGCACGGGGCAGCTGCTCGGCCGCCTCCACACACATCCGGTCTTCGCTGCCACCCCGCCGGCAGGACCGGTTGGATGTGCATTACACGGGTCGCCCGTGGCGTCGAGCAGCTCTGCGGGGCCGGAGGCGGCTGCCCATCCCCATTGATCCCGTGCATCGGGGCCGCCTCTTCCCAGGCTCCCCGGGACGGCCGTTCCTCTGGTCCCTCCCGGCCCCGGCCGCCCCGCAAGCAGCCGAGTCCCCGCCGGGTTGCTCGGGCTTCCACAGCTGCTTCCAGTGCCGGGAACCCAGGCCCCGCCCGGTGGATCCTGTCCCGGTGCGGTGCCGGGGCGGAGCCGGCAGGGGGCGTCCCTTCCGCCCGTGAGCGTGAGCCCCGCCTGGTCCCCGAGCCCGCCTGCTGTCGCCGTGGGGACCGGCTCGGGTTTCGGGGGGTACGGGGCATCCCCAGGAGCCTTAGCGAAGAGGGGTTCCCGGGGGGCCATGGGGCCCGGGGGTCCCCGGGGGGCAGAGGATGTGAGGATCAATGGGATGTAGGGCTGTCCCAGGAGGCACAGTGGCTGCCAAAGGGACAAAAGAGCCAGCCGGGGATGTTTCTCCATAGACCAGAAGCAGTATCACCCCTATAACAGCCTACTAAATCCATTCCTCCATACTGTCCCTGGCTCCAGCTGGCTGCAGGAGCACCATTCTGCTTCCCAGGGCCACTCCTGTGTGGAGTGGCACCAGGCACGGTGACAGATTCCTCCGTGCTGCCAGTGCAAGCAGCAGTGCCTGAGGGTAAGGTCAGGGTTGGTGCAAGGAGACATTTCCCAGCTCTGAGGAATGAGCAGCGACTGGATTTCTCCCTGTGCAGAGGATGAAGGCAGTGGTGCAGACCTGCTGTCAGAACCGGCTGGATGCAGTGAGGGCAGAACTCCAGGACAGAGCGATGCCTTAGGTTTTGACCTTTGTGTTTTTCAAATTCTGTACTCCTTAGTGTGTAACTCTGAAGTTTCTTGTAGCTTGCAGTTTCTGCTCTCTCAGGCTAGGTAGACATAACAAAGCCTCTCCGGGCCTGCACTCCAAGGACACCCAGACTGTCCTAGGCCAAAAAGTATAATCCAAAGAGCATCTAAGGGGGGCAAGCGGACAGGAAATTACATCATTAACTGAAGCTTTAATTGGAGAATTAACCCTGATATACAAATGAACCAAACCTATAAAAGTGTGAAGAACTTGTGACCTGTTGTCCATCTTGGGGTCCATTTTGGCAATAGCCTGTGGCTCCCAGGGGTACCTTTGAAGGCCTTTCAAATAAATACCTATTTTATTCTTTTACTCCTGTCTAGTCTCTGTTTCTAGGAGGCCTCTCAAGGCATCAGTTCTTTGGCACCTCAGAAGGGACAATGAGGCTTCTGAAAGTACTCTGGGACTCAGAAAGATCCAGTTTGGCTCCCCACCCCACGCTGGCACCTGGGGGAGGGGGGAGGACTGTTCCTACAGTCCAGGAGGCATCAATAGAAAAAACAATGGAAAATAATCTGGGAAGCTAGTTGCTCACATCACTGTGAAATGAGTCTATACAGTCATGTTACCTTTGCTTTCCATCCTCGGTTAAAGACACTGTGTTGATTTTATAAATGTCAAACAATTCCATTCCTGAGAATAAATCCCATTTGCTCTGTGGAGATGATCTTCCCATCACCCTGCCGGGGGGGAGAGCCCTGTGACACGTGGCAACCTGTGCTCAGGGGGGCCTCCCCATGGGATCATTCCTTCCTGGCGTGTCCCAGCTCCTGCCCCCTGGGCACACACAGGGCTTATTTTTCATGAAAATATCACCCTGTTGGGCAGACCCTCACCCAGTAGAGCAGCAGTGGTGTGGGTGTCAGGGGGACTGGATCTCCTGCACCCGTTTCTGGGTTTTAACTGGAAGACAGGTATGGCTGTAGCTATGGGGGCATGAGCTGAAGGAGGAGGAAAGCCTGGAACATGTCAGGAAGGAGGAGGCGAGTGGCTGTGTGATAGATTAGTGGAACTTATTTTTTTTCTGTTTAAAAAAAAATGATAAAAAAGGGGAATTAATTAGCGTCAGCAGCTGGTGGGGCTGGGGTTACTGAGGGTGGATGGGAGGAGAGTTAAAAATAGCAGGAAGGCCCAAGTGGAAAGTTTCTGTAACATCACAAGTCAGGCATTTGGTGCTTACCCGCCCTGACAGGCAGGAGCCTGTGCCAGAGCCCTCTCCACCATCCTTAGCCCTTTCCCAGTGACCTCCCTGCAACTTTTCACACGACATCACCAGCCCTTCGTTTTGCTAATTAACTCCTTGCTTCCAGATGCTGGATTTGCATCTTGAAAGAGCAAAACCACCCACAAGTTGCTCAGCCTGGGAATGTGAGGGTGCAGAGGAGCACAGTGCTCGTGCTGGCCCTCCCTGGGTCCCTGCATGTCACTGGCAGCGTATGGAGCCCAGAGGGGCTGTAACTGCTCCATATCCATTCCCATCTGCATTTCAGCTTCCCCTCCTTAAAAATCCTCCTATTCCCTGGGGCCCTGGGTGGATTTCACCAGTAGGTCTGAGCCCTATGCTGGGACACTCTGGATGCACAGTTTGTCCTCAGCAGAGACGGAGATGGATGAGGCAGCTCTGAGCAAGCCCAGCTTGCTGCGCTTGTCCCCACTGCGAGAAAGCAGATGTACCTCGCTGCTCCAACAGGCTTTTTCTGCTTCAGTTTGTCTTTCAGGACTGACAAGGAGAGCGGTTGAATTCATTCCTTCTCCCTCTCAGAGCCCCAGTACTTGTGTCTGGCTCTGCTGTTCTGGGAAGGCTGGCAAGAGCTGAGCCTGCCATACAGAGGGTGGTCTGAGGACGGTGGAGCAGGGCTTGGGCTGCAACTGATTTTGGTGGTTGGCAGAGTGGTCAGTGACTGTGGCAGACCATGAGGTGTGAGAAAATACTGCTGGATTGCCTGGGGGTCAGGTTTGGCTCTTGTTTACTCTAAACAGGAGCTGGGCACTACCCACACCTGGTTTTAAAGCATTTCCCTGCTCCCCCAGCTGCTTGCATGGTCCTGGGTCCCAGAACAAGCATCTGGGCTGTCCCCACTAAGAGCCAGTGCAGGACCCTGGTGACATAGAGAGGGTGGCACAGCTGACACAAGGCACCCACCCTGTGCCCCTGAGGACAGGACTACCATGCAGGGAACAGGACTCCTCTGAGCGCAATCTGAGCAGTCACCCTGCTCCTGCTTCTGCTCCTCCTCATACAGAAACAGCCAAAGAACAGCAGCTTATTCCCGCTCTGTGCTTTGCCCCTCCTAACTCTCTTCTCTCTCAGGTGCATGCTGGGTACCGAGGTGGTCCTCAGCATTTCCACCACGGAGGTGTCCCTCTTCTGATGCCAGCCCCTGGCCCAGAGCCTGGAGCAGCCAGGCTTGAATGAGGTGCCAAGCTGACTCCATTGCCTTCAGCCCTTCTTCCCCCAGTCCTGCTCACCACCTTGGGCATTTGCTGATGTGGTTTTATGGCACAATAAAGGTGTTGCTGTCATTCCTGCCCTCCCTGTCGCTGTGCTCTGATCATGAAGGATGTCCTGGGACCAGCCCTGGTGCCATGAGGCTCTGCAGTACATCCCAGTGTGGGCTGGACTGGTGACCCAGTGTAGGGCCAGATCAGTGCCCACACTGGGACAGTTGAGGACAGTTTGGGACAGCATTGCCAGTGCCTGGGATCGAAAAAAACCAGCTCCTGCTATTGCCGGCTCCTGCTAGAGCCGCAGCCTCGTGTTCCATCACCGCATCTTGGAGACGGAGCTGCACAGCCGGGCTCCGGGCTTCTAGGTCCTGAAAAATGCATCCTCTCCTGGGTAGGGCAGGACCGGACCAGGCTCGGCTAGCTCCTTACTTGGTGGAACCGAGCCTGGGGCGGCGAGACCACGGCCAGTAACCGGGGGAACTCTGCTCCACACAGGACGGGGGCGTGGTGGAGCCCCCGCCTGCGGCAGCGCATCCCGCAGCATCCCGATGTAACCGCTGCTTCCATGACCGAGGGTACGCGTCCCGGGGGAATCCGCGGTTCCCCGGCACCGCAAGCCCCGAGGGGACCTCGGGGACCGGGACAGGGCGGCTGGGCCGGGCCGAGGCCGGTGCGGGCGAGGGTGTGTCAGGCGGGGGAGGGATCGGAGCGGCGAGGGGCTCCACCTCCCGGGGCTTAAAGCCCGGGGCGGACGGCAGTGCGGGTGTCCCGGAAAAGTTGTGCCCGATTTGCCGCCAGCTCAGAGCGGGAGCGGCTCCAGGAGCGGCAGCGGCACGGTCGGGGGCTGCCGGGTGCGGGTGCCCTCCGGGGCAACACCCACTGCCACCCTACAGGCCCCCTGCCCTTGGTGCCGGTGATGACCCTGAACACGCAGCCCGGGAGCAGGAGCCCGCTGCGGCGGAGGGCCAGCACCCCGCTATCGAGGCCGGGTGGCTCTGGGGCCACTTCGCGAGGTGAGCCCTGTCACCCCCAGCTCGGCCATACGGCCTCCGAGCCGGGCGGCAGGGCCCCCCGCGGCAGCTGGTCCCCCGACTCCTCGGGCTCCGCAAGCCTCCGGGAGCCCCGGTACCGAGTGGTGCTGCTGGGTGACCCCGGCGTGGGGAAGACCAGCCTGGTCAATCTCTTCGCCGGCGTCCAGGAGCGGGACCTGCTGGACCAGCACGGAGGTGGGTGTCTGATGGGGGGATCTGCTGCAGGGTCACCTATGGGGCATCCTGTGGCCCCATGATGGGACAAACCCATGTGCGAGGCGGAGAGGAGCCCGGGACCCGGCTGTCTGGGAAGCGCGGCACTCACCGGGTTCTCCTGGTGTCCCGCAGGGGCTGCATACGAGCGCAGGCTGACCGTGGATGGCGAGGAGACCACACTGCTGGTGCTGGACACCTGGGAGCCAGAGCCGCGGGTACGGCGGGGCTGGGTGTTGGAGGGAGCTGGGTGAGCCAGGATGTGCCATGGGGACATTGTCTTGGCGCCTCTGAACACTTTGAAGGGGAACCTGAGGCTCCCCCATCCCTGTCTGAGGCTCACCACCATGGAGCAGGGGATACACACCAGACAAGACAGGCTGGGGTCACACCTCTGCCCAGCTGTGTGCCCACCCTCCCCAGGCATGGGAGGCTGCTTGCTATGTCCTTGCTGGTGTGAGTGCTTATATGATAACCCACTTCAAAATGCATGGAAATAGCTTGGGATGGAGCTGAAAGATCCAGCTGGGTAAATCCACAAGTCGGTATCGCCAGCCAGAACACATGCTTTAACAGACCGAACGGTGCCCCCGAGAGCCTGGCATGGGGCATTCCTCATGCCCAGCACATGAGGTATCTCCTGAGCAGAAATACCAGTGCTGCTGTCACTGCCTCCTTCCAAGTGCCTCCCTCCTTCCCTTCATGCCAGGGCCCTGCATTCCTGTAGGTGCCACCAGGCACTCCCCGGGAGTGGGGATCGAGTCAATGCCCAAGCTGTGGACAGGGGTGCAGCACCCACGTGGACTGAGGCTGTATTTGGCACATACCTGCACTGCCCAGAGATGCCCCAGCATTGTAACACCCCGACAATGGCCCCTTTTTTTCCGCTGTGGTTAATTCCCACCCTGCCTAGCAGTGCTGGATCATGCGGGGTGCAGCACCCACCACACTGTCCCAGAGCATTCCCAGGGCATTCAGCCTCACCTCCCCGCATCAAGCTGAACTCACAGCCCCAGCTAGCTGTTGATAGAGAGGAAAACTCCCAAACACTCCCCTCAAAATCAAAAGCTTTCAATCTGCGTTTAATTAATAGGGTCATGCATCTGTTCCCCACGATGTGGAGGCTGGTGGGGTGTGCTGACAGTGCCAGGGTGCTCTGCTGTCCCCTGGAAGTGGTCACGGCCACAGATTGGTGATGTCTCGTTCCCCGTGTGGTGACAGGGTGAGAAGAGCCAGCGCCGCAGCCACTGCCTGCAGGTGGGGAATGCCTACATCATCGTTTACTCTGTCACTGACCGGGACAGCTTCGAGAGCGCCTCAGAGCTGCGCATCCAACTGCGCCGCGCGCGCCAGGCCGAGGACATCCCCATCATCCTGGTGGGGAACAAAACCGACCTGGTGCGGTGCCGTGAGGTGTCCGAAGAAGGTGAGTAAGGAGTGAAGGTTCTGGCTGGCAGAGACCTCCTGAGGGGGCTCATGCCCAGCTGATTCCCCCACATCTCTCCCCTCGTCCCTGGACGTGCAGCTGCCGTCGTGCATGTGGCAGTGCCTGTCCCACAGCATTCGGGGTTGCCAGCGGGGCCATGCCAACTCCCTGCCCTTCCCTTGCAGAGGGCCAGGCCTGTGCTGCTGTCTTTGACTGCAAGTTCATCGAGACGTCGGCAGCTCTGCAGCACAACGTGTCCGAGCTCTTCGAGGGGGTGGTGCGGCAGATCCGCCTGCGCCAAGGGGGCAAAAAGTCCCACTCACACCCCACACCTGGCCAGAAGCACAAGGAGAGCCTCACCAGCAGAGCCCGGCATTTCCTCGACAGGCTGGTGGCCAGGAACAGCAGCAAAGTGGCCCTCAAAGTCCGCTCCAAGTCCTGCCATGACCTGTCTGTGCTCTGAAAGCCACAGTCCCATCCCTCCACACAGGCTGGCTGGGACTCTGCTCTCTGCCAGCAGCATGGCCCGTGGCTCTGCAGAGAGCTCAGCCAGGACTGGAGTGATGCTGAGCATGTGGAGCTGTTTTCACCGGTGCTGAGGGATGCGAAGGTGCTCTGGATCCAGCCACTCCCCTCCAGGAGAGGGGATAAGTGGGACCAGGTCTATGGAGCAGAGGATGGGATGGGTACCTGTACTTGGGGTGTTGAGATTTTGGAACACTGCTGCTCCTGTGGAGCTGGAGGTGAGGGGTGGCTGTGCTCCAGAGCAGGGCTGGAGATTACCCGGAGTGTGGCAGGTCCCGCTCACAGTGCCATCATTTGCAGGGCAGCAAGGACTGGCGAGGGCATTGTGGCAGTGTCCACCTTGGACAGCCTGGACCCTGGCTGGGGAGAGGGGGCAGGGGAGCACCAGTGGCATCACCTGGCACCCAGACCCTGCTGTGCCAGGGCTTTGTGCCATGTCTCCCTGGCACCAGTGTTTCTGTGCTCTCTCTGTATTGGTGTGATGGGGAAATCCTTGATCTGCAGAATAAACATCATCAGGGATCTGCTGTTCTCTGCTGGGTCCCTGCCCTGGGGAGTCACATCCCAGAGCCACATGGTCGGATTGAAACCCTGTTTCTTGCCTGTGGCCAGGGCTGAGGATCTGCTTCCTGCTCTAGCCAGCCCTGGCTGGGTCCTTCTCCATTAGCTGGAATATCCTGGGCCAGGGCCAGGGCTTCCTTTGGCCACACTTGGTGGAGGTCCCAATTCCTCATCCAGTGGTCCAGCATCATCCCCTGTGAAGACCCCTGCACCTCCCAGCTCTGGAAAAGCCCCTGGGAAGGGCTGAGCTCTGCTGAGCTGCAGGTTTCAAGCTCCTGAGCACCATGGGAGCTGCAGCCTGGGCAGGGAGCCGGGTGCTCAGTGGCTCCTGGTGCCCCGGGAGGGGGCAGGGAGCAGGAGCCGAGCGGAATGGCACAGCCAGGAAGGGACGTGCTTGGCTGCAGCAAGCAGGGAGTGACCCTGGGCACCCGGGGAGGCGATGCTGGAGCCGTGTGGGCTTTGCCTGTTGTTTTTAGGCTGTGCTGCCATCCAGCAGCTGGGATGCCATGGGGGAACCTGCTCAGGACCCTGGGCCCAGTGCCAGGGAGGATCAGTGGTACCCTCCTGCCCAGGTCAGGAGTTTCCGCTTGCTTTGTGGTCAGAGCGTGGGGAACCACTGGCTGTGGCTGGCACAAATGGGACACTGGGGTGGGGCAGCACCCTGTCCCTATGGGAAAACAGTCTCTGCAGAGGTGCAAATCCCAAGCCTTGTCCTCAGAAATGGGGAGGTGGGTGCTCCGATGTTTTTCCGTGCTGCTTAGGGCCCATGGCATTGCTGCTCTATCCTTGCTGCTGCTCTGCTCCTACTGCTCTGCCCTGGAGCTCTCGGCACACCGATTCCTGGTGCTGCTGGAGGCGATGCTGTGGTTCACACGGCACCAGCCACGCCGGGGTTGGGGGCTGCACCTGAGGGACAAGGGGCTCCTTGCTGCTGCTGGTCCCTCCCGCAGCTGCAGCTGGTGTTTCCCTGTGGCAGGAGACGGGGGAGGGGGGCCATGGGATGGAAAGTTGGCAGTCAGCAGAGAGGGGAGTGGAAAGAATGAGCTCAAACCCAGAAAAATGCGGCCGTGCTGGAGGATGGGAAGAGTGGGAGGAGAGGCCAAGGGGGGCCACGGTGAGGCGCTGGGAAACAGAGGGAGGGTGGAAGGAAGAGGTGCTGGCAGGGGGCCAGGGACTGCCTGGGCCCACCCCTGGGGAAAGTGGTGCCAGGTCTCGATGGTACGGGCTGCTCCAGCGAGTGCTCTCGGGGCCATCTCAGTGCCATCTGCCCCTGGGTGGCCACTGGCTCCAGTGCTATCTGTCCCTGGGTGGCCATCGGTCCCGATGCCATCCATCCCTGGGTGGCCACCGGCTCTAGTACAATCTCCTGCAGTCCCCAGTGCCATCAGCCCCAGTGCCCACCACCCTGCTCCCACCTCCATGGGACCCTGCTGGCTCCTCGATGCCATGTTGCCATCCTGGGACAGCAGCCCTGGACTCCCCCCTCTCGCTCTGCACAGCGACCCTGCCCTTTGTGAGGATTCCCAAGCCAGGCTGGGATTTAGAAGGCAGATGAACCCTCGGAAGGGGCAGTGACAGGGTCAGGAGCTGTGCTGTGCCAGGCAGCAGGGTAGGATGCAGTGGGGTGTGGGGCACACTGGCTGCTGCTGCCCATCCTTCTCCGCTGAGGGAGTAGCAGTCACAGGGAGAGGGCAGCATCCCGGGCAGGGGGCCAACCCCGCAGAGAGGGGCTCCCAGGAGGCCTTCCCATCTGGCCTCCGCCTGAAACATGGAACTATGAATCACCCCGGTCCTGAAATAGATTCCTTCTATTTAAAATACAAAATTTAAAAGACACACACACACAAAAAAGCAAAACCAAAAAAAAACTAACCAAAGACTTGCGTTTTAATCCCTGCTGTGCTCCCATCTCCTGCCCATGGCTCAGATCTAAAGTGGGGGCAGCGCCATTTCACTGTGCTCAAATCTTCACCAGTTTTTGCTCCTCAGCAAACTTTCATCCCAGCGAGGAGGAGGAAAAGGCTTGGTGGCACAGCCGAGCTGCCAGCGGCTTGGAGTATTTGTGAGAAAAACACACATTTCGGCCAATTTTCCACCAGAGCCCTGGTCCCAGTCCAGCGCATGGGGACAATTTACTGCCTTTTATAAGGCACATTAGAGAGGGACTGTTGGCTCTGATCACGGGTGGGCTGGGAGCAGTCAGGGCATTCCCAAAAACGGAGGGGAGGTCCTTGGAAAACGGTGACGGGCAGGAAAACCCAGAGCAGCCCAGGAGCCCCCGACCCAACTCGCTCGGGTCTATGGCACATAGAGCTGCCACCTCGTGCTCGGGGGGAAAACTGCGGGAAACCGCCCAGCAGGCCCCTCCTCGGGCTCTCCCCTGCCCTTCGCACAGCGGGGCTGGGCAGGGAGGGTCTGGCCCGGGGGTGGCGGCCCGGGGGTCGCGGGGCGGCGGCTCCGAGCGCTGCCCTTCTCCTGGCAACGGGGCCGCGGGGGCGGGGCCGGCCTCAGCGCCGCTACGCGTGACGCACTTCCGGCCGGTAAGGGGACGTGTCGGTGCGGACCGCGGTGGGAGCAGCCGCCATGGAGGAGCCCGCGGCGCACAACGGCAGCGCCGCCGGGGCCGCGCCCGGGGCCGGGACCCCCGCCCGCCCGCCCGCCACCCCCGAGGGCATGGCGTTGGCCTACGGCAGCCTCGTCCTCATGGCGCTGCTGCCCATCTTCTTCGGGGCGCTGCGCTCCGTCAGCTGCGCCAAGAGCAAGGTACCCCCGCGGCTCGGGGCAGCCGGGCCTATGGGCCTCGCCTCTCCCTAAGGGTCTGCTTCGGGCGCCCCGTTCCACGGGAGGACCGGCAGCTGCATGTCCCCGGCCCTGGGTCTGGAGACGCAGGGGACCCCGGGGAGAGAGTTGGCTTCCCCCGGGGCTTGTCTAGCCACGTCCTCACCGCCTCGATAAATTCAAGTGCTGCAAAACACAACCGTCCCTTGTCCCTCTTCAAGAGGAGCTGTGTTGGTGGGACTCGTGTGTGGCTTTGCCCCGCGGCACTGGGGCTGGTCCGGGGGAGCTGTCCTGTGGTACAGCTTGTCCTGTCCCGGTACCCCTCTCGCTGTTCTCTGCATCTCACAGCAGGGACTTAAATCCCAACACTTGGGCTGCTGTAGCTCAGGAGGGAGACTGGTTTGCACAGTCTGATCTGTTACTGGTTTTTAAATCTCCTTGTGTGCCCTTAAGCCTCATATCAGGGGCTTCAGCTGATCTTGTGGGGCTTCTGGCAGCCCAGGCAGGGGGGAGTTGTGAGCAGAGCCCAGCCGTGGTTCAGGGCGGGGGGGTTCTCGTTTCTCACTCTGCAGTGAGCAGCAGGAATTTGGATGCCTCTGCACTGCTGGGCACAACACAACAACTGCTGTGCCCAGGATAAGCTGCACAAGGGCTTCCGAGGTGTCCTCGATCTGTACTGGCCGCAGGTGTTTGCCTGAGTGAGATTAGATCTCTGTGCAGCAGCCAGCTGGGCTTGGAGCAGGCAAGGAACAGGCAGAAAACAGGCAGCCCTCTGCCTCCTCTGAAAGCTGAAGGTCTCCTGTGGGAAATGGCTTGAAAGGGGCTGGTTGAGCTGGTGCAAAGATGTCTTGGAAGGGGTTTATAAATCTGGGGCTTTTGAGCATGAGAAGTGTCCCAAGAGCAAGGTGAAGGATGAGAAGGTGGCAGGAGAGACACGTCGTGCACGGGGTGATGATCACAGATGGTGGCACAGATGGGGCTGGCTGGGTGTGAGCGGTGAGGGAGCCCAGCTCCCCTCTGGGCAGGGGAGAAAGGAACAACGCCAGCACAGGGTTTTATTCCTTTTCCAAGAGGAGAAAAGCAGTAAATTGTGACTGCCCTGGGAAGGACAAGTGCAAGGTTTGTGTTTTCCATCTCAGCCTCTGACACAGGCTTGCCTCCAGATACAGCAGGGACCAACGGGTGTTTTGTCCCTCTCAAAACCACTGTGAAGCCCTGCGTGTTGTGTCTGTTCACCTTGCTGCTCAGGTGTGAAGCCAGATCAGGGGCTGATTCATTCCTGTCCTCTCCTTCCCTCCCCAGAACTCCTCGGAGATGCCAGAGACCATTACCAGCCGAGACGCTGCTCGCTTTCCCATTGTTGCCAGTTGCACCCTCCTGGGGCTCTACCTCTTCTTTAAAGTAAGTGAGTGGCACTGGAGCTGGGGCAGGACATCCTCCTGCCTGGCAGGAGCTCCCATAACGGGTTGACTCTGGATTTGGCCCTTAGTGTTGGGACAGGAGGTATGTAAGGCTGCACAGATCAAGCTCTTTGGTGTCATCACGCAGGAGGACATCAGTTCTTGCCTGAATTGTCACAGCTTGGGGGAAATCAGTGCCTGTTTGTGCACAGGTTGGTTCTGGAGAGCTGCCGAGGAGCAAATAGCCCTGAGCTCTTCCTGCCTTCGTGGGCCAACCTGACAGAGCACAGGCTGGAGCCAGAGGGTGCCAGGAACTCTGAAGGGCAAATGCTGCTGCCTCTGTGTTGTGCTCCATGCTGTGCTCCTGGAGCCGTGTCAGCTCCAGGCCTGGGGAATCCCCTGTGTGATCAGGTACAGTGTTTCAGACATTCAGAGCCCACAGGCAGAGTGAGATGACCTGAGCAGTGGATGGGAGCTCTTGGCAGCATGTGCTTTTGGTGTTGTGGAGAAGGTGTCTTGGCCTCAAGCACCTTGGGCTGCCCATGCAGGTCTGGCATATGGCTGAGCTCCCAGAGGGGTCTGGGGAGCTGTAGGGCTGCACCACACAGTGGTCCTATGGGCATAGCAGTTTCCAGCTGTGCTGTTTTGGGAGACCTACAAGGTGCCAGGGTGCTCCTGGCTGTCCAGGAGGTGAGGGTTAAGGTGCAGAGTTGGGAATGGTGCAGTTCAGTCCCTTCTCTGCCGATGGCTGTGTGCCATGTGCTTTCCTATTCCAGCATCCCCCTTCCAGGAGAGCAGGGAGGCCCCCAGGATCCCTCCATGCTGGTTTGTAGGAGTGTGATTCAGTAAGGGAGCTTGTGTCTTGGAGGGCAGGAGTTTTAATAACACCCTGTTTAATTAGGGCAGGGGATGCTGCTGCTCCCCTGGGCCTGGGCAGCCCCTGGGAGCCGTGTCTCACTCCCTGCTCTGCAGGGGAAGCTCTGGCCTCCTTTCTGCAGCACTGGAGTTATTTTTTGACCTGAGCAGCTCACAGATGAGCAACAGCTCACGGGCCCATTGTGCTTGTTCTTTGAGCACATGGCTATTTCAAACATATTCTCCCTTAGCATGCAGGAATTTGGGTTATTCCAGTTATTCTTATCTCCCTGGAGCACTGACACAGCTGCTGCCAACAGGAGCATGAAGATGGGGAGGATGCTGTGGTAACTAACCCCTCTGTGATTTTGTCTTGCAGATATTCTCTCAAGAGTACATCAATCTTCTGCTTTCCATGTATTTCTTTGTGCTGGGTATCCTGGCCCTGTCCCACACTATCAGGTACAGCCCAAGGATGGGTGTGACTGGCACAGGGCTACCCAAGGCTTCAGTTCATCTTATTGGAAGGGTTTTAGAGCACCATTGCCCTGCAGCAGACCCCAGTCTTTAGGGTATTTGCCCAGCTTCTTAGGATGTTGTCCCTTGGTGGTGGGAACCAAAGTCCTGGGGGTCCTGGGAAGCCAGCACCCCATACAGCATCACTGGGAGAGCTTGTGGAGTGGACACCATGATGGGACAAGGCCAGCTCATTCTGAGGAGCTTCAGTGGCTCAGCATCACAGAATCAGAATATCCTGAGTTGGAAGGGACCCACAAGGATCGAGTCCAACTTCTGACCCTTCACAAGATAACTTCAAAAATCCCACTATTTCTATTTCTATTAACTGTTTTCAAAACAGTTCTTGAAATCTGGCAGGCTCAGGGCCATGACCACATCCCTGGGGAGTCTGTAACAGAGCCCAGCCACCTTCTGGGTGAAGAACCTTTTCCTGATATCCAGCTTAAACCCCTCTTGGTACAGTCATTGCTGCCCTGCAGAGCTCTTCAGCACTTTTTTTGGGATGGGTGAGACAGGCAGCTGGAGCTCATGGTAACATCCCTGGCCTCTTGTGGCAGTGCGTGGCATGAGGTGTTGAAAGCTCAGGCTGTTTCAGTAACTGAAAAAGTTGAACTGGTTTCCTGTTTCCTGAGCTCTGGGGCGTTGGGGACCAGATGCTTTCCTTAGACTGGTTCTGAGCAAGGGCTTTCCTCTGCTCCTGGCTCTGCAGCAGACCCAGTCAATGATGGCCCAGACAGTGCTGGGTACCCAGAGGGTTGCTGGGCGGCATTTCCTGGGGTCTGGGTTGGGTCCTCCTTTCTTGTGGGTGATGCTCCATTTTGTTGCCCTGGAGTATGTGGGGGACTGTCACATACAGCCAGATCAGATCTCTGTGCAGGATGAGTTGCTGTGGCTCCTGCCAGTCCCTGTTGGAGCAGAACCTGGGGTTTCCCCATCTTGGGAGGGGGTGTGGGGCCCCCTCAAATGCAGAGGTGTTGGGCAGCACCTCTTGTGGGGTTTCTGTCAAACTGCCCTTCTCTACACCTCTCGTTTCAGCCCCATGATGAACAGATTCTTCCCTGCAA
Organism: Lanius collurio; assembly: GCA_020086605.1. Lineage (NCBI taxonomy): Eukaryota > Metazoa > Chordata > Aves > Passeriformes > Laniidae > Lanius > Lanius collurio. Next base: position 4,934,380 of record JACBWW010000027.1, read on the forward strand.
ATTTCCCCAACAAACAGTACCAGCTCCTCTTCACCCAGGGCTCCGGGGAGAGCAAGGAGGGTACGTTGGCTCACTGGTCTTTCAGGGGAGCCTGAATGTTTTCTGCCTTTACTGTTTTGGTTTTTTTATGCTTTTGTGGTCTTACGACTCTCAGCCCATTGAAACAACCTTCTCAAAGACTCTCCTCTTGCTCCCCGCTGAGCTTCTACAGCCAGTGTGAGCCCCGTGTGTCCCTGCAGAGCTGGGCTGGCACTCTGCCTCTGTGCTACCTCTGGCTGGCAGGGAGACCCCAGAAACACCTCCCAGAGTGCTGTAGGGATAGAGCTATAGCTGTTGTTAAAAGCACAGCCTTTATTTAAGCCCCTTGGAAAGCACAGGTCTGACTGGTTTGTGCTGCCTTACCTGGGCCACATCTTTGCACTGGCAGAAGATGCTTTGATAAGTATCCTGCCCTGTAGTAGCTTTACTGGTAAAGGATTATTTCTGGTGATCCCATCATGAGTTAACTGGCACAGGAAGAGGAGAAGATTTGTCTCTCCCTGCCTTAGGCAGAGCCTGAATCCAATTTCCTTATTGACAGCAGGACCGCGGGTGCTGTCCATGTGCCGAGTCTGGCTGAAGGGGAAGGTCTGAGCTTTGCAGGGCCCACTGCTTGTTCCCAGGCAGTTTGCATGTGTGTACCACGGGTACAGTCCCCTTGTTTGGGACGTGAGCACTGAGCTCTGGGCTCCCCAGCTGTGGAATCACTCATCTCAGCCCTGCATGTGAAGGGGAGCTGCCTGGCCTGCCCCAAGTCTGATTTCTCTGTTTTCTTACAGAAATAGTGAATTACGAGTTTGACACCAAGGATCTTGTGTGCCTGGCCTTGAGCAGTGTTGTGGGGGTCTGGTACCTGCTGAGAAAGGTAAATGAGGCACAGCTGGGAACTGGGCTGGATAAGATACAGACCCATTTCCATGCAAGATGGGGATTCCATGTGCAGCGAGACCTAGATCTCTTTTTCCTGTCTTTCTCAGCACTGGATTGCCAACAATCTCTTCGGGCTGGCATTCTCCCTTAATGGGGTGGAGCTGCTGCACCTGAACAATGTCAGCACTGGCTGCATCTTGCTTGGGGGCCTCTTCATCTATGATGTGTTCTGGGTAAGTGGGAGCATTCCACAGTCCATTGGTGGAAGCATGTGTCTGGCATTCCTGCCTTTCTCGAGGCACCATGCTGGCTGGCCACACACTTGCAGTCAGAATTTTCACTTTCTCAGCCCATAGGGGTGTGGCAGGGTTGATGACAGAATCCTCAGTGGCAGAATGTGGCTCATCAAATGTGTTTTATTTTATTCTCTCACTCAGCGAGCTCAGGGCTGGCAGGGACCTCATCAGGGCTATTGTGGGGTACTTGGTGTGTGTCATACCAGGTCCTATATTCCCTACTATGGTCTTCCCAATGCCTGACAGCTGTTGGGTGGGCTGGAGGCTGCTCTGGGGCGCACTGAGCCTGGTTGTATGAGCTGTGCCTTGGCTCTCTCATCTGCTGGTTTCGTTAGTGTCCGTCTGTTGCACAGAGGACCCAGGCCCTGGAATGCCTCCAGTCCCTTTTCCTCAGCCAATGCTGCACCATGACTTTTTCCTTTTGAGGTTTTCCTTAGTTCTTGCAGTGTATTTGAGCTGCTTTTGTAGAGGAAAGTGGAGGGGAAGGCAGGAATGCAGTCGTGTGCTCTGCTCTGTGCATGGAAGAATGTTTCTCCTTGTAATGTCTGTATTCCCCAGTCCTTCCTGCTGCCTCCACCTTCTGAATCACCATGTTTCCAAATATCTGAGAGCCTTGTATACATTGAGGTCTGTCCAGCAGCTCTGCAGCTGCCTGTGTAATCCCTCCATATTTACGCCTGGCTACTGTGGGTTGTTTTGTACTTGGCTGGTGCTGCCCCTGTTTCCCAGGTTCGTTAACAGTCTGGGCTCTGTGGTTTTTTAGCCTGTGGGCCACTTCCTGCTCAGCTCTCAGCTGGAGAAGACTCAGCCTTCTGCCTTAGCACACCTGGTGACCCAGGCCTTGCTTAGTGTGTGAGCATCTTCCCGGGGCTTTGGAGACAGTGAGTGCATCCCTCTGCTCTCCACTTGCTGGCTGTCTCCCACCTTGGCTTCCCCAAGGATTATAATATTGCCAGAGACCTGCAGAAGGGCTGCCTTGAAGTAGAGGCCCTCTTACTGTGCCCCTCTGCAGGAACTGGTCACTTGGATCTTGGCACGAATTTAATCACAGTGAGATCCCAGGAGGGTTTCAAGGAGGAAGGAGATCTCAGTGGGCTGATGCTGTTGCCCACATGTAGTCTTGGGGGTGAATTTGCATGTGGTGTTTTTTTTCCCTGATCCCAGTGTGGAGTCCTGTCACTCTGTGGCTGTGCTCAGAATTTGCTGCACCTTATGGGAGTTAATCTGATGCTTTAAGGTTTCCCCTTAATCCAAGGCTCCAGGATCTTGCTCACCCAGTGCTAACCAGCACCTGTTTTTTTGTGCCTGCTGGGCAGGAGGCCTGGAGATGGAAAGGAGCAGAGATCAGGGTGGCTGCCCTCAGTGTTTACAGTCCACCCCCCAAATGCTGCCAGTATTTACAGCTGATAGGGCCATGCAAGTAAATGACCTCAGAGCAAACTGCAGCTGATCTGACACTTGCCCCTGTCCTTGCTGGAAGCTCCCAGGCTGGGACGCTCCCCTGGGAGCTCCTGCCCTCCCACTGGACTTTCCATGGAGCTGACTGATTAAAGCTGAACCGAGGTGCAGGGCTGGGTGGTGGGCAGCAGTTCTGCCATGTGAATGCTGTTCCCATGCTGTCCCTACGCTGCTCTGAGAGCAGGACAGCCATGAAGCAGCCACCTCCTCCAGTGCTGTCATATCCCTCCCCTGGACAGTGGGCTTGCTTGCAGGGCTCCTGCACCCACATTTTGGCAGGTCTTTTACTGTTTTTTGCCACTGAGGCCACTCCTGGCCATGGGGTGAGGCTGTAGCTGAGCATGTGTGTGTTCCTGTGCAGCTGTGGTCACCTTGGGCTCCTCTGTTCTAGGTGTTTGGCACCAATGTGATGGTGACAGTTGCCAAATCGTTCGAGGCGCCAATAAAACGTGAGTAGATCTTCCCTGTGTGCTGGGGTCTGTTCTGCTGCAGGCCCTGCCCCATGCACCCTCCACCTCTGGAGATGGCTCGGGCTGGGATGTGTGCAGGAACATTTCCTGCTAGTGAGCCCTCCTCCCTGTCATTGGTCAGCCTCAAGCCAAGGCAGGTCTCTGGAGAGGGATGGTTTGCAGGGCCCTGGTCTGTCTGGGTCACTCTGCACCTTTGGAGTGCACAATTTCACCTTTACAAAAAAAGAGTCCAAACCAAATAAACACCACCAGAAAAAACAAAACTACAGAGCCCCAAAGCAGCAGGAGGGCTGGGGGGGGTGAACTGGTCCTGCTGCAGTAGTTTCGGTTCTGGGACCCCTTGGTTTCTTGTCCTGGAATTGTCAGAGAAAGAACAAGGGGAGCTACAGGGAAGGAGGGGGCTGAGGGCAGGAACAGGTCCTTTTCCCTGCCCTTGTCCCTCTTTGCCAGGCCCAGCAGGGCTGGGGTCTACTCAGGGGGACGCTCTCCCTCACTGTGCTTCGCTCTGCTCCTCGCAGTGGTTTTCCCTCAGGACCTGCTGGAGAAGGGGCTGGACGCCGACAACTTTGCCATGCTGGGACTGGGAGACATCGTCATTCCGGGTGAGGACAGAAGAGGGGGGACGGGCCTGGGATCTCCTTTGAGGGGGCTGCGGGGAGCAGAGCAGGTGCCTCACTCTGCCCTTGGCCAGGCCCAGCCCTGCGCGGTCTCCCGGTGGGTTGGGATTCTTCCCCGCAGGTCCCGGGTGCTGTCCCGGTGCCGCGTGCCACGAGAGGGCACTGTCACCCCGGGCACGGCACCGGCCCTGGAGCGCCGCGGGTCCTGCCCTGCCTTCCTCAGCCTGCCCTGCTCCTCCAGCCCCTCGCTGTCCCTTCCCTGCTTGTCTGGCCCCTTGCTGTCCCTTGTCTGCCGCTTCCAGCCCCTCATTGTTTCCTTCTCCCTGCAGGGATCTTCATTGCCTTGCTGCTGCGGTTTGATATCAGGTGAGCAGGCAGCAGGGAAGGGTCTCTGGCAGGTTGGATCTTGCAGCACATTTGAGCTGCTTTTGTAGGGGAAAGAAGGGAAGGGGGAGCCAGGAGCACAGTCATGTGCTCTCTTCTGGATCTGGGCATAGGGACATGGGACCAGGGCAGGGGTAAGGAAAAGCTCTTGGAAGAGGGGGCTGGCTCTGTGGATATGTCCTGAACACTGGGGATGAGTGGTTTGAGTTCAGGCATAGGTAGGGCAGGCAGCATAAGAATGGGAATCAGAGCAGCAGCATGTAACAGCCCCAGAGAGCCTCACCAGCTCCCTGGAACCAAGGAGTGGGGGGCAGTGAGAGGAAGCAGTGACTGTGGGAAAGAGCGGGGAGTGCTGGCACCTGGGAAGTGCTCATGTGAATGCAAATCAGTGCCTGGCAGTGCTGGCTGCCTCCAGGTTGCCACTGACGTTAGAGGAAGCAGCTCCAGGGAAGCTGCACCTACAGCTAGGCTGCAGCAGTTGCCCCACACCGAAAGGCTCTAGGAAGCAGGGTGCTCTGTGACTGCAGTGGTGTGGCCCTGCTCCCACTGCTCTTGCACAGACCCTCTTGTCTGTGCCAGTTTTTCCAGGTGCTGCCACCCACATCCTGCCTGCACCTGCTGGGAATCCCAGTTCTCACAGCCTGCCCTGTGATAAAACAGCAACTGCTGAGAGCCAGGGACAGACCAGTCTCCACCAAGACAACAGGGCCTACTCCCTGGGTTTCAGCCCCAGCCCTTCCCAGTTGCCATCCAGCAGCAGAATCTCTTGTGTCCTTCCCTCCTCCAGCCCCTCACCTGGGTATTACTGCCTCCAGTCCCATACTGCTCCCACAACACCAGGGGCTGCACAAGCAGAGCATTGCTCCCCACACCTCCAGCATGGTGGGAGATGGCTGAGAGTACCAGGCCAATTCCATTTCAGCCACTGGCATTCCAGACCTGAGGTCACTGAGCTCTTCCCTTTCCCTACAGCCTGAAGAAGAACACGCACACGTATTTCTACACCAGCTTTGTGGCCTACATCTTTGGGCTGGGCCTCACCATATTCATCATGCACATCTTCAAGCACGCCCAGGTGAGCTCCACCCTGCTGCCTCCCATGGATGCACATCCAAGTGGGTCCGGCCAGCTTGGCTATGAAGTTCTGCATCCTGCCAGGAAAAAGTAGATTTATTCCTCTTCTCTTGGCTTTGATTTTCTAGTGCCTGCCTGTACCTTTCCCTGTCCCAAGCTCCTGTGCCCAGCTGGAGCAGAGGCCTGTTTGGGGCAAGGCTCCTTGTTGCCAACAGCAGCCCCTCAGCCAGGGGCCCTGTGTTTTTTGGCTCTTTGCAGCCAAGCTGCCCTGAGCACCCACTGGCTGTGCTGCAGGGGCCCTTGGGAGCCCATACACTGTGGTCTGCACAGGGGCCTCAGTGTGTTCACAGCCCACTGGGACCTCACAGCGAGGATTTTCACTGAATCCTGGAAAGGTTTGGGGAGGGACCTCGGAGACCGTCTTGTTCCAACTCCCCTGCCATGGGCAGAGACACCTTCCACTAGACCAGGCCTTGTCCAGCCTGGCCTCAAACACTTCCAGGGATTGAACATCCACAGCTTCTATCTGCTCACAGGGAAGAATTACCTCCTAATATCCAATCTGACTTCATGCTGCTGCACCTCTGACTTAGCTCTTGAAGCTGCATTTTGGGGTGTTAACCCTCTGTGCAGCCATGTGACAGACACCATGGGTGCAGAGGAGACGAAGCCATGAGCTCGCCTTGCACTCCTCCCAAGGAGTGATTTGTGGTTTGGTTTAACAGTTGTTTTTCTTCCCCACAGCCTGCGCTGCTGTACCTGGTCCCTGCCTGCATCGGATTCCCGCTTCTCGTGGCCTTGGCAAAGGGAGAAGTAACCGAAATGTTCAGGTGAGCCTCAGCTGGGGATGGAGCTGTTTTGCCGGTGGCGCTGGAGCACATGAAGCGTGCAGATGTTCCCACGCCTGGGCACAGCTGGAGGGACGGGTTCATCTGGGCATGCTCAGGGTGTGCGCCAGCACGTGCGTGGGTGGAGGGAGCCGGTCTGTGTTTGTACACGCCGGGCCTGGCTCCAGCCTCCTCCCAGGAGCTGGGTGGGAGCTGTGGTGTGGTACCAGCAGGCAGCACCTGGTATTGCTTTACGCCCCAGTGACAGGCTCTTCCCATGCGCTGGCAGGCAGGGGAGGGTGGGACTGCACACCTGGTGTGGAGATACTTGGTCATTGTGTCCCAGGGCCTGTGGGTGGGGAAAAAATGGAGCCAGAGCTGGCTGTGAGAGCAGCCAAGGCTGGTTCAGGCACATAGCAAGTTCCCTGCTTGGTCAAAGTCTCCTGGTTTGCAGCAGTCTCCCTGCCCCACAGACTGTGGATACAGAGGAAGGGGGACTGGGCTGTTGTGCTCCAGCTGTTCCAGGCTGTGGGCAGCTCTGGCCTCCTGCCTGGGAGCTGTTTCTCTGTCATGCTCGAGACTTGGTGGTGGCTCAGTACAGTAACAATGGTTGATGCAGAGGAGAGAAGGGAACATCCTAAAGCAGAGCTGTGCACCCTCCAGCCTCCTCAGTACCCCTTCCCCTGGGAGCCTTCCTGAGCTCACAGCCTGCTCAGAAGGTGCAACGGGAAGCCAGCTGTCCTTCCTCCCCTCCCCTCCCCTGGGAGATGCAGGTATGCGTGTTCCCAGCGGCTCTCAGCTGGGCCGTCCCCAGCCCTGCCTCACCTGCCCCTCCTTTGATGTTTGCTTCTGACAATCGCTGCTGCAGGCGCTGAGTGTCCTGGGATCGTCCTTCCTGTGCACCTGGGATCCTGCAGCAGCTCTCCCCAGTGCTGTGACTCACCAGCTGACAGCAGCAGCACCTCCTGCCAGGAAACTGGGGAGAGATGAGCTGTGAGGCTGGGCCTGCTCTGCAGCAAGGAGTGCAGGGAGCCTGATAGCCAGGGGCTAGTGCCCACCCCCCTCCCTGAGCAGTAGCATAAGCTGCTCCAGCAGCAAAATTTTGCCAGGGCAAGGGCAGGATGCTGGAGGGTTGCAAACTTGACAGCCCCTGGGGGCCAGACCTCCCTTGAAGTGGCTCCAATTGCAGGTAGAGGAAGTGGGATTCAGAGGGACCAATGCCTGCAGGGCAGTGGCTCCCACCGCAGGAATCCCACCAGGTGTAGCTCTGCTGTGCTGCTTCACTACACCCTGATCCTCCCTGGAGCTGGCAGTTCCCTGTGGTCTTTGCCTGCACATGGTGTCTCACAGCAGTGAGGGTCTGCAGGCAGGGTGGGAGTGAGCAGATCCATGCTGCCAGCCCAGGCAAGAGGTGCTGGTGGAGCAGAGGTGGGTGACACTGGGATCAGCTCCATGGCTCTCAGCCTTGCCAAACCTCCCTAGGCTAGGTGGGAAGCTTCACTCTGCCTCCCTCAGCAGTGGGAACCCATCCTGCCCCTCACACCTGCTGTCCTCGAGTGGCAGGACAGGGTCTGCTGCATCTCCCTGTCACCTGCCCAGCCCCTGGGCTGCTCCACTGCCACTTCCCCACTGCTCAGGCTTGCTCTTCCTAGGTTCTGGCTGCCTAGCTCTGCTCATGCCAGTGGGAGCTGCCTCATCACTGAGTTTCAGTGCTCACTGTTCCATGCTGCAGCCCTGTCGTGGAGTCTGCAGGCAAGGAGAGGCCAACGGGTGCCAGCAGGTGAAGGGAGGTGCCAGGCTTCCTGCACAGGGTGGTGCGTTCTGGGTGCTCTCACTCCAAAACTCTTCTGCTTTTTCTCTCTCTCCCCCCCTCTCCTTTCTGTCCTTGTCTTTCCCTTCCTGCTTCCTCTCTCTCCTGCAGCTATGAATCCTCTGCTGAAATCTTGCCACACACACCAAGACTTACCCACTTCCCCACGGTGTCTGGCTCGCCGGCCAGCCTGGCTGATTCCATGCAGCAGAAACTGTCCTGTCCCCGCCGACGCCGGCAGCAGAGCCCTAGTGCCATGTAGCCACTGCCACCGGGGCCCCTTGTCTGTCGCTCTGGCCAGGTAGGGGCAGGTCCTGGCTCTCCCTGGTCCAAGCTCTCCGTATTTCCAGCTCTCCTCGCTCCATGGGCAGAGGCTGGAGCTGTTGCTGCACTGCTGTGGGCCAGCTTCTCTCCCATTCTGAGAGAGGAGACTGGGAAGGGCAAGAGAATTTGACATCCCAGCCCTTGTCCTTTCTGCTTGGAGCAGCATTGCTGTTTCCTTAGCCTGGGGCTGCTGCTGGAGGGGGTTTGCAGCCAGAGGAGTGGGACCCCAGGAGGAAACACTGCTGTTGATCTTGCTGCGGTTCCCCTGTTAACCGGCCCCACTGGCACCAGTGCTCAGCCAAGGAAAGCATGTGCTATCCAGGATGTCCAATGGTGCTCTTGGGAACAAGGACAGACCCCCGGGCACAGTCTGGCCCCTGGCTGGGTCCACCCTATCCTTGGAGATGTCTGAGGGGGATGCATCCCCCATTTCCCTGCCTGGGCTCTGCCCCATGGGGTTTCCTGTGCTGGGGGCTGATGGCTGGAGCCCACCTTGTCCTCAGCAGCAGCAGGGCAGACCCCAAGGCCACAGGCTGGGCTGTCCCCACATGGCAGAGGGCTCTGTCCCCAGGGAGGAGCTGGCCCCACTCATGTTCCTCTTGTCCCCAGCTACGAGGAGAGCTCAACCCCCAAGGAGGTGCCAGGGGCTTCCAAAGAAGAGCCGACAGAAGCCTCCAAGAAGGAGAAGTGACCTTGCCCGTGGGCCATGCCTGGTGTTGCTGGGCTGGGGCCCTTCAAGACCCTCTGCAAGTGACAGACGACGAAACAATTGTGCAAGAGCATCGTGTTGTGTGTGTCGGAGCAGCCACCCAGGTGGGGTATCGATGTATGCCGGTTTTTAAATTTTGTATTGTGCATTTGCTTTCTCTCATATTAAACCATGTTGAAGGAAGGAGTGCTGGTGTGGCCGTGCCCCTGCTCAGCTGCCCAGCCAGCACTGGGATTGGTGTCCAGCTCACCCGCCTTCTCCCAGTGGGGCTGGTGGCCGTTGTCTGGCTGTTTCCAAGTGACCATCCCCTTCCCCCTCCCAACTCCTCTGGCACTGGGCCTTCCCCCAGCCTGGCCTCTGCTTTGTGATACCCAGATTTAGGGCTGCAGTCACTGACCTTTGTGTGGGTTTGAGCTGGGATTTGGCCCCAGAGCAGCGTGGCTGAGCAGGGATTGTGGGGATATGCTCTGCCTCAGCTGCTGGGGTGCTCAGCGAGCTGAGGCCTGGGGGAGAGGGAATGGGAGGGCTGGGGGGGGTGACTCCAAACCCAGCCGTGGAGCAGAGTAAAGACAGCATGGCTTGTCCCCCTTCCTTGCAGGGAGCCAGGCACCATCCTGCACCCCTTGGGGCTGGGATGGGCAGAGGATGCTGGTGCAGGCATGGGGGCTGGAGGGGCTGCAGGCAGGGGCAGCTCCAGCATCCACCTCGGCTTCCAATGGGACCAGCTGCCCTGTGTCCTGCAGCACTGGCAGTGTCCTCCCTACCCCTCCTGGGGGCCCACATGTGGAGGATCCTGCATCCCTCTGGCCATGCCCACTGCCAGAATAAATAGAAAGTGTTTGCTGGCTTGGCAGCTCCTCCACAAAAGCCGTATTGAACCATTATTCCCTGCGCCGGCTGCGAGCACTAAAAGTGGCGCCTTGCGTTCTGCCATCTAATGACCCTTTGCAGGCTCCTACAGATGTTTTCTATGACTTACAGCTCCTTTTCCAACAGCCCTGTCCGCAAAAACAAGAGGGGCCACTTTAATTCCAATTAAATACCTCCAGCTAAGCAAACAGTGTGCAGCAGGGTCTGGGTACAGCGCGGCCGCCAGGCCCAGCCCACCGAGTCACTGAGTCTAGACTCCAGATGTGATTTCACCAGCCTCCAGTGTTCCGTGGAAAAGGACTCTGGCTCTGCCGTGGGGTGCAGGACCCTACCCTGAGTCAGGACCCCACTCCCCACCATGGAGTGTCCCTTGGTGTGGGGCTGGCACCACATATTGGGAGGCTCTGCATCCTCCCTGGCTTCAGGTGGTGGGAGCTGCATCCCTTTGCAGCTTCCAGAGGCCCTAAAACTGCAGGAGCAGGCTGGGAGGTGCACAGGGTCCCCCCCGGGCCAGCATCACCCTCCTGCCTCCCTGCTGCCCTGCAGAGCTCAGAGCAGCTCGTGCCTGCTGTAGGTGCAGTGGAAGCGTGGCCAGGAGCTTTCCCAGGGCTGCAGGGAGCGGAAGGCCTGGGAAGGGGAGAGCGGGGTCACCCCTCACCCTGCCTGGCCGATAAGCCAGGGCCGGCCAGGAGGAAGGAAGTGTGTTGGGCCCTTGCAAGGAGCCGCCAGTGGAGCCAGCACTTCAGCTCTCCCTGGTTTGCTCGCCTGCTGCACCTGGGCCTGTGGCACCTCCGGTCCCGCCAGGGCCGAGGCCACACGGCTCCACTGTGTCTGGACCTCTGCTGGGCCACCTTCCCCTCTCCGCAGGGTCCCTCCGGCTCGGTGGGGGCTGCGGAAACAGGGATGTGCCGACTCCAGCAGGAAACCTCCGTCCACTTAACTGCACCCAGTTAGGGCAGGGGCCAAAGCTGCCTGTTCTACTGCCAGAAAATGTGGGGTTTGAGATGATCCTCACCCACCCACTCACCCATGGCACCTCAGGGCAGTGGTGTAGATGCCTGTGTGCCAGGGGAGCTCCTGGGCACACGCTCCTTGTGCCAAACTCCTGGCAGGAATTGCAGTGGGGTGGGATGAGCTGAACTGGGGGTGCCCAGGCTACAAACACCAGGCAAGGGGAGGGTGGTTTTTTGGGAATGCTGGTGCTTGGGGTGAGGAGGGACACACTCCACGCCAGGGCTGCTTGTCCCTAGAGCCCTGTGGAGCCTCCACACTGCAATAGGGGTGCAGCTAGGTGATGATGGGTGATGGGTGTTGCGGTTACACTTGGTGCTCCACTACGCAGGGCAGGGAATGCTTTGCTGTGGTGGTGGGTGCTGGTGCTGAGAGCTGGGGTCCCGTGTGATGATGGGTACTGGCGGTGGCGCCCGGCCGGCGGCTGCGAGCAGGGAAAGGAAGCAGCCCAAGGCAGCCCCAGCCCCGACCGGCCGGCGAGGAGGGGCAGGAAGCTGGAATAAATCCCAGGAAGGGCTGCCTGGCTCCAGCTGGTCTGGGCTGCAGCGGATGAAGCTGGGAACGGGAAGGGAGAAGGCGGGAGGGGAATGCGCAGGGGCTTTCTCAGGCCTCGGCCCCGCTCCAGCTGTGCCGGCGGCCCCGGCACATCTGCAATCCTGGCTCAGCACTGTCATGCGGACATGGGGGGTTGGAGGCTCTGTGCAGCCTCAGGGCTGACCTGCGGATGGCACCGGGAGAGGGGATCTGGATGGAGCCCAACTCCAGCCAGGGCAGGAGCAGCCCAAGTTTGGGGGTCCTGATCACTGGTGGGGGCCCAGTCTGACCTGCGGCGTCTGTGCTGCGTTCCAGCCCCGCATGCCGGAGTGCGGGCTGGGGCTGCCGGTTCCGGAGTGCCGGCCGTACCCCGTTCCCCCATCACAGCAGCACGGGCAGCCCCGCGGCCCCTCGGCGGCCTGGCGCGGCCGTGCCCTGTGTGGTCCCGGCGAGGCGGGGGTGGCCGGGGGCTTTGATGTGCTCGGCTGCCGGGCAACCCCTGCTCAGCGCAAAGCAGCCGCCCCCCGGCTGCCCCCCCGGCCGGGCTGAGCCCCGCCAGCACCATATGGCCGAGGCTGCTGTTACCGCGCCGCGCGCCCCGTTCCCAGAATTGAGATGGAAATGAAGCTCTGTGTTCTGCCGGACAACACTGCTGCGCCGGCCGGCACGCCGTGCCAGGCCAGGACCCCGCGGCCAGCTGTGGCCAAGGCAGTGTCCCGGTGCCACACTGGCAGCCCTGGCCCCAGCACCCCATCCCCAGCACCTCAACATGCAGAGGGATGGGGTGAGAGTGTCCTGTTCTCGGGGGCATCCCATGGGCTGGGGCAACCGGAGTGGCTGTGCCAGGGTGGCTGTGCCACGTGTGCCGTGACACCCACCACGGCCACGCAACCCGTCCCCGTCCCCACGCCGCCCGGGGTGGCCGGTGGCAGGGGCGCGGGGTCCGTCCGGATGGTCCTGGCATTGTTGGCAGCGCAGCTGGCGGTGGCGGCGGCCGGCCGGCGGCCCTGAAAGACATTCCTGTGCACAATGTCCCCGGCCTCCCGCCGCGGCCCGGCCACTGCCGCCAGATGGGGGCTAATTAGCAGCTTTGAGAGCCGCGGTGGGAACCGGGCAGCACCGGGCCCTCCGCCGAGCCCTGAATGGAGGGGGCGACCCCAGCGCCGTGCCCACCCTGGGAACCGCCACCGCATCGGGCTGGGGGATACAGGGAGGAGGGACAGAGGGAGGGACGGGGGGGGGGGGACAGAGGGATCCAGTTCCCCCCGGCCAGGCTGGCAGGGTTGGAGTTCATCCATTCTCTCCAGGATTGCTGCTCCCCCTCAGAAGAGGAAGAAGAGGGGAGACCTTCGGCTCCCTACATGACTGGGGACGTGCAGTAGGGTCTGGCCCCCCAGCCCAATCCCATAAAGGGCAGGGAGAACTGCGCTGGCACTTGGGCACGCACGTTGGTGTGCAAGGCAGGATGTATGTGTGCATGAGAGTGTACACGTGTGTGTGTGTTCCTCTGTGTGCATCCATCCACGTGTGCCTCTGTTGTGTGCGTGTACTTGTGGCTGCGTTTGTGTTCCACAGGTTTGTGTACGTGCGTGAATCCTCCTGTGCACACGTTTGGGGGTGTCCCACACACATCTGCGTGTGCAAGCACGTCCATGTCCCTGCCTTTGTACGTGCACACGCACAGCCACGCTGCGTGTCTGTGTCGTACACACACCGCGAGTCACTGTACACGCACCCGGGAGTGTCTGAGGCTGCAGCTTTGCCTGCTCCCTCCCTTCCCTCACCATTTCGTGCTGCTCAGGGTGTGCCGGGCTCTCGCTCGGAGCCCTCCCGGGGCGCTGCCTGCCCTCCCCGCAGGTGCGGGGTAATTAGCAGTAACGCTAATTACAGCCCGCACCAGAAACCCTTCGGGGTAAGGACCGGCTGCCTCGCACGGTGGCGGGACCTCCGCCGGTTTCCCCCGCGGCAGGACCGTGCTCGCAGCCCGCTCCCCGCGCCGCCCCACGCACCCAGTGCTCGACCTCTCTGCCTGCCCCTCGAGTGGACCCGAACCTGGTGACCTCGGCCCCAGCAGCCGCCACCGGGAAGCTCTGCGGAGGTTTGAGCTCCGGGGAACGGGGAACGCGAAACTTGGGCCGGGGGGCGCGGCGCACGGGTTGCCCCCTATGGGGATGCCCCTGTGCCCCCGTGGTGCCCCGGTGCCCCCGTGAGGGTACAGATGTTCCCCTGGGGGTCCCTGTGCCTCCTGTAAGGTCCCGGTGCCCCCATATCCACGTGAGGATGCCGGTGTCCCCGTGGGGGTCGCGATGTCTCCGTGGGGGTCCCGGTGCCCCCCGTAGGGGCTGCAGGTGTGTGTCCCCCGCCCCGCCCCCGTCGCCATGGGCACCGCCCGCCAGGCGCCGCGCTGACAGCGCGCGGGGTTTTATGAATGGGTGACGTCACGACCCTGGCGTCTCACGGTCTGAGCCGCCGCGGAGGCGGGAGGGGCGCGGGGGGTGCGGGGGGCCCGAGCGCCCGGAGGGGCACCGGGGGCTTGGAGGGGGCAAGGGGCGAGCGGGAGTGCGGGGAGCCCGACACCAGGAGCCCGAGGGGCAAGCACCCACGTTAATGGCGGGGCAGGGTGGGTGCTCCGCACCCCTGTAGCCTCCGCAGCGCCGGTGTCCCTGCACGGCAGCCCAAGTCCCTCACGGCTCTCTCATCGCCATTGCCCCTTTAAGACGCTGCCCTTCGGGGCGCATGAATGGAGTGGGCGCGGCCGTGCCCGCCCTTCCTGCGCTGCTATTGGCCGAGGCTTCGCCGCGGCCCCGCCCACCCGTCGGCGGCGCTCTATAAGTGGCGCGGCGGGGCGCGGGCTCCTTGTCCGCCTGCCGCGTCCCCGTTCTGCCTGCCGCGCTCGCAGCCCCTCGCCATGAAGGTCGCCGCTGTCGTCCCTTCGCCGCTGCCCGCGGGCGCTGGCGGCCCGCTGAAGGCGGTGCGGCCAGGAGAGGCCGCCCGCTGCGGGCCGGGCCCAGGGGTGTCCCCGGGGGCGGCCGAGCAGGCTGCCGCCGCGTTGCTGTACGATATGAAGGGCTGCTACTCGCGGCTACGGGCACTGGTGCCGACGCTGCCGCGGCACCGGCGAGTCTCCAAGGTGGAGCTGCTGCAGCACGTTATCGACTACATCTGGGACCTGCAGCTGGAGCTGCAGTGCGGCCCCCCATGCCCCGCTGCCGCTGGGGACTCCCCCGAGGTGAGTGCGGACCCCATGGCACCGGCTCAAACCCGCGCTCCTGACGGGCAGCACCGGCATTCCTTGGAATCTCCTTCCCCCGATCTGCACCACGCTCTCTCCTTCCTGGGGATGTCCCTTCCTCCTGTCCCCTTTCCGTCCCCGTACTCTCCGGCACCCTCCTGGTAAGTCTTGACCGGCCGTTTCGTGTCCCTTTCCCGCAGGCTCCGTGCATTCCCGCTGCCGATCGGATCCTCTGCCGCTGAGACCTCTCTGGACCCTCCACGGTCATCCCCGGGATTCCGGTCCCATCACGGACATCGTCCCCAGGACCCCGGCCCTGAGCACCGCGGCTCACCTGCATCCCTGGCTCCCTGGCGGGGCTGCCCTGGGGGTCCCCCCGCAGCCTGGGCAGGGGGTGCTGTGGGCCGTATCCTTCCTTCTCAGATTGCTGAGAGCATTCCCCGTATTGTATATTACAATGATGCTGGAGAATATTGTTCTACAATAGCTGGAGTTTTGTTATTAAACAAGCCCTGATGACCACACGTGCCTTTTCTTCCTGCTCCTCACACCCCTTCCCCTTGATTTTGGGTGTGTTTTGCCCCGGGGGATATGTGCCACATCAAACGGGGGGGGTGGTGGGGAGGAGCTTGTGCAGATCACTGTGGGGTGGGTGGGTGTGGGGAAACGGGGTCTGGGACTCTGTAGTGCTGCTGGAGAAGGGGTCTGACACGCTGGTCCCAATTCCCCCTGTGTCCCAGCATTGCCCCTACAGAGCCTCTCCCAGTGGTTCCCTGGTGTCCATATCTCACTGCCTCCTTCACTCCGTGGGCTCAGACAGGGGGTGTTGAGGGGTACGGGAGGAAAGGTTGTTTGCAACCCATGTTGTGTGGTGGGATAATGCAGCAGCACTAGGATTTATCTTCCCCTGAGCAGGCACCTTGATGGGATGATGACACAGAGGGGACAGTGCTATGAGCCAGGTGTGGGGTTCTGTGCCCAGATGAGAGCATGGTTTCCCCATCTCCCTGGACAGTGGTGTGTTTGCAGCCTGGGATTGCCTTCACTCCCCTACCCAGCAGCCTTCCCGGCAGTTGTTGCTGTGTCAGGACTGTGGGAATTGCAGGGGTGATGCTGCAGGGATCAGTCCCTTTACAGGGGTGAGCAGATACAAGTCCTGGGGTGCTTCTCTCTGTGGCCCCTCCCCTGTGGTTCCTGCTCTTCCTGGTGCAAGCCCTGCCTGTGGGGACAGACAACCTCTTGGGACAAGGAAATTGCATCAGAGGTTGTGCAACCCTGAGGGCTGGGGGTGCCCCGGGCAGCTGCCATGACCTGAGCTTCCCTGTGACTCACAAACACCCCAAGGACCACACAGCCTCCTGTTCCAGATCTGTTCAGATCTTCCTACGGGCCTGGCAGGGGAAAACTGGGGTGCCTGGATGTGGTTGCTCTAGTGGAACCCTTTAGACCCTGCAGCCAAGGGATTTGGGGCTGGAAGGTGTTGACCAGCCCTGGGCACAGGTGTGTGCATGTGTGAGCCTCTGCACACCATTTGTGTGTGGTTGCACGGTCACAGCTGCGAGTGTGTCCGTGTGTGTCCGTACCCACTCGTGCTTCCCCAGCCCAGCAGATCCCCCGGCACGGCCTGTGTAGGGGACAGATGACTTGGGATACCAAGACACTCGCCTGTCCACCCCTGTCCTGCCTGGGACACAGCAGCAGGGGACACATGGCGGGCCTGGGGGCTCTGGGTCTCTGTGGATGAACTTTTCCCTCGTTGGATGGGTCTCCTCCATCACTCCCCAGGTCCTCTTTATCACTCCCACCGGTGTCTCCTTCATCGCCCGCCTCCCTCCCAGTCCGGTAGCGTGGCGCGGACGGGGCAGTGGGTCCCTCTCCCGGTGCCCGCTCGCACTGCACGGCCTGGGCCGGCCTCCTGGAGTAGCCCGGAAGGTCCCGGGACTGGGGGCTCTGCTGGGGCCGGCGTAGGAGGCGCTGGGGCTCTTCCCATGCCACGTTCCCGGGTGCCGTCCATACTTGTTCATTGCCGCCTGATGTGGAAGCTCCAGCTGGAGCTGTGCAGAGAGGGCTCCGTGTGTGACCATGTGTGTCCCCACGTCTCTCCCTGACTCCTGTCCAAGCCCAGAGTGCCCTAGGACCGAGCCTTCGCGATGCAGCCCTGGCCGTCACCCGCTCCTAAGAGGACTCGAGGTGGCCAGGACCGGCTTCTGTCACAGGAGAGCTGGGGAAGGGGCTGATGGAGCCAGTCCAGGCTTGCAGCGGGGCTGGCAGGGCTGAGCCGCCTGCACGTGTCGGGATGCCGGATGCGGCAGCACCAGGATGTACCGGAGAGCCCCAGGGAGCGCCCAGCCCGCGGGCACCTGCGCCCCAACCGGTCCCTCTGTGTTTTCATGGGACCTGATTCATCCCGGAAGGGATTAGGGACTGGGAAAATGGGTGACGTTGTGGTCTGACCAAGACCCAGGATGGACACTGGCGTCAGAGCTGGTCCCTGCTGTTCACTGCCACGTACGGCCCCAGGGACACGGAGGAGCTGGGACCCATGGCAGGACCTGCAGCCCCCGCGGTGTGGGGCACTGCACCCACGTGTCACGGTGAGTGCTGGTGCAGGGCGGAGGCACCCTGGGGTAGAGGGGCTGGGGGTCAGGGTCAGTGCTGACCTTTGGGTCACTGCTGGGGGCTCTGGCTACCACTGCAGTCATGGCTGGTGGCACTGGAGGTCCCAGGCCAGTGGGAAGCTGCTCTCAAGGGCTCCATAAGGTACATTATGAGAGGCTATGGTCCCTCTGGTGAGGTTGCCCGTAGGCTCTGTGTGTCTCTGTGGTGCTGGGATGAGGCCCTGCCTATCCTAAACATACCTCTGTGTCTGCCAGGCGGGATCCAGGAGGGCAGCTGGACCCCTGTCACCCATAGCCCATGGCACTGGAGGGGCTCACCCTGGCTAGGGGATAGTCCTGCTGATGGCGGGTTCGGCAGTGCAGGTGGCTCCTTCCCCACAGCCGGGATTTTTTGGAGGGGATTGCACAGTTCTGCTCTCACTCTGACTGTCCCAACATTTCTATCACTTCCCTGGGGGCTGCCTCTGCACCCCAGTCACCCTGACCCCAGTTAAATTTAGGTAACCATACACAGGGTTCCCAGAGCCCTTCCCAAAGTGGGAAGAGCTGCTGTTCCCTGTCACAAATGGGTTGAGCCCTGTTAGCCCTGGTGGAGTCCCCCTGCTGAAGGACCAGCTCATTGTGTCCCCCACTGCTCCACTGCTTCCAGGCAGGGCACAGCTGAAGTTCTTTTGTTTCCTTGGCCTGGCTGGGTCTCTGTGTCCCCACATGCTGGTCCCATGCCCCTGTGGGGAGCCCTGGCTGGTATCCCTGGCTCGTGTGCACCCCCACGGTGGGGGGCTGGCAGGGGGTGGCGTGGGACCCTGCATTCCCCCGCTCCCACGAGTGGGGAACAACGGGGGATGCGGCTTCCCCTTTGAGTCATGTGTTGGGCAAGGCTGGGCTTTCAGTGGCCGGAGCACTGTGGCGTCCCCATGTGTGTTGATGTCACCCAGGACTCCCTGTCCCTGATATAAGTCTTAGCTGTGCTGGTGCACAGGGAGGGGGTCTCTACACCAGCTGCCTGTCCCCCAGACATGTCCTCTGCTCCAGCTTCCAGGTACCAGGACCAGCCTCGAGGTACTGCGTGGCTCTGCCTCCTGCTCCTGCTGCCCGTCTGTGTCTCTGCCACCATCACCAGCCCCAGCACCAATCCTGGAATCAAGGCCTGGCTGACCCAGAGGACACTGGAGTTCGGTGAATCTGCGCTCCTGACTAGGCGGGGGTGGGGGGGACCAGTGGGGGATGATGTCCAGACTGCTGAGGATGGGGAGTGAAGGGGACTGGTGGGCACCCCCAGAAATGAGGCCAAAATCTGCCAGGAATGGGGGATGGAAGGACCAACCTGGACCTGGCTGCTCACTCCCCTGACACCCCAGGTACCCCAGTCCCTTCCTTAGTGTCACCCCAAATTCCCACTTTGCCCCAGGCCGGCACTTTGGGCTGGAGATGCTCCAGTCGATGCTGCAGAAGGAGCACAAACTGAACCTGACAGGTTCCTACAACACCCCGCTCCTGGGGACTCTCACCTACGCTTTGCCACGGTAAGAGCCACCTGTGGGGTCCCTGTCCCTGTCCCCATCCCTGTCCCAGCTGCATCTGTGAGCACAACTTGCTTGTGTTGTGCAGGATTCACATCCATGAACTGCAGATGAATGAATCCACGCTGGACTTTGCCGAGGATGTGGGGGTGAGGCTGACGGTGCAGCGCGCCCGGATCCAGCTCAGCGCAGACTGGGCAGCCCAGCTGGGTGCTGTGTGAGTCCTCAAGGGGACAGGGACTCAGGGTGGCTCAATGTCACCCCTATCCCTGTGCTCATACACTCTGTCCCCAGCCAGGACAGCGGCTCTGTGGAGCTCCGCATGCAGGACCTGGCTGTGGCAGCGGTGTTGGGGGTGAGTGAGGACGGCAGTGGACACCCCACGGTTTGGAGCGCCGGCTGTGACGCCCAGGGCACCGACCTGCACATGGAGTTTCACCGTGGATACAGGTGATGCCAAGCCCCCTGCTTGATCCTGTCCTTGGCATACAAGGATTACTGGTGCCTCAGCCAGGGTGGTGGGCTGGGGGAGGATGGGTGGGTGCTGTGAGGTGATCTGAGCACCCCACTCTGCCCCACAGCTGGCTCTACAACCTGCTGGCACCACTGCTCCAAAGAACCCTGCGGCAGCAGCTCAACAAGCAGGTGAGTGCTTGGCCCCTGTGCCCTGGAGTGTCCCCGTCCCTGTCCCCCCCCCCCCAGCCCAGTGAGGCTTGGAGACCCTCATCCCTGGGCTTGCTGACACCCTGCTCTGCTTCCAGCTCTGCCTCGTGCTCCACAGGGGCATTGACAGGCTGGATGCTGTCCTGAAGCACATGAAAGGTGGGTGAGGGGACCCCAGGACTGGGGAAGGGCAGCGTGGTCCTGGGGGTCTGTGGACAGGACTAGTGCCCAGCAGGGTCAGCAGGACCCCACTGTGGGGCTGGATCCAGACAGAGCCAGGCTGTGGGAGGAGGCTGGTGGTCTGACTCCTCCTGACCCCTCCTGTGTCCCTGCAGTGTCCACCCAGCTGGACACCTTTGCCGCCATCGACCACTCCCTGCTGGGACCGCCTGCCATCACAGAGGAGTATGGGGACATTGCCCTCAAGGTAATGTCATCCTGGGCACCCCGGGGCCAGATTTGGGAAGGGGGAGCCTGGCTGATCCTCATGTCCATCTGTGCATCTGTGCAGGGAGAGATCTTCAGGGTGGGCACGTACCAGCAGAGACCCTCAGCACTGCCTGTTGCACTGCCTGTGGCATTACCCATGGCACTGCCCGTGGCTTTGCCCACTCCCCTGCCCAAGGCACTGCCCATGGCACATGAGCCCATGCTGCTGTTGGCCGTCACCGAGTTCGTCGCCAACTCAGCCGCCTTCACGTACTTCACAGCCGGGGCCCTGCGCAGGACCATCTCCAGTGACGGGGTAGGGATGGCTGGAGGGCAAAGCTGTCCCCACTGGGGTCCCACTGGGGTGTCCCCATGCTCACCCCTGCTCAGCCCCAGCACCCTGATCCCTCCCTCCCTTCCAGCTCCCACGGCAGTTCCCTCTTCAGCTGAAGACCAAGAGCATGGAGGTCTTCTCCCCCCAGGTGAGTGGGATGGGGCACAGGGAGAAGGGGACACAAAAAGGACATGGAGTAGGATAGGATGCAGGTGGGATGGGACATGAGATGGGACACAAGATGGGACTGCAGGAGGAACAGAAGATGTAAGGGAAAGCTGAAGGGTGGGGCACATAAAATGATGCAGGAGGAATGGGATGGGGGATGGGGCACAGGAGGGATGGAATGCAGGAGAGAAAGGTCACAGGTGGGATGGGACATGGGATAACACTGAGGTCAAATGGGGTGCATGGGGGACAGGACAGGGAATGGACTGCAGTGGAAATGGGATGTGTTGAAGGCAGTATGGGATGCAGACAGAATAGGACATAGGCAGGACAAGGATACAGGCAGGGCAGGGATGGGCACATGGGACCTGGGCAATGGTGGGGACCAGATGGTGGCAGTGCCAGCATGGCTCTGTGCCATCCCTGCCCTGTCCCTCCCAGCTGCAGGAGCGATATCCAGACCAGCCCATGGAGCTGCACCTCTGGGCCCGCCAGCAGCCCCTGCTGACCTTCCATCCCGATGCCCTGCATGGGACCCTCTTCAGCTCTGCTGAGGCCTTCGTGGTACTGCCCAATGCCACCCGTGTCCCTGCCTTTCTGCTGAACATTGTGAGTGGCTGCTGCTGCCACGGCTCAGCGAGCCAGGGGACCCCAAAGGGCTTGGCTGGGGCTGGTGTGCCTGTGCTCCTGGCTGGGGCTGTGCTGGGTGTTACTGAGGATACTGGGACCAGCTGGGTGATGCTGGATTGCAGGCACTGCCCTGGTTTCTCCAACAACTCTTCTTGCTGCAGGACGCCAACGTGACAGGGAAGCCGACAATCACCAGAAACAGGCTTGCAGGCACTGTGAGACTGACAGGGTTAGTGCCCGACCCTGAGCTGGGTCTGAGCTCCCCTGAGACATACCTGGAGAGCTCCCTGATTCCTCACCTCTGTTCATTTGCCTCTCTGAGTCCTGTATTGCTTGCTCAGACCCCATCCTGCTTCTAGCTCGTATCCATGCCAGCTGCCCTAGCAACCTGGACTGGCTCTGCTGGGGTCTTGTTCCCACCATGGAGCTTCACCTGTCCCTACCCTGGGACAGGACAGTTCCCATCCCTGTGCCTAGCTCTGACCTTGATCTTGTCCTCCAGGCTCCATGTGACACAGGTGGCATCAAACGTGGGCCCAGTGGAGGTGAGTGTCTGTTCCAGGGAAGCCAAGGAGAACCTTGGATTCCACATCACCTTAGGAGCAGGGTCTGGGGGGAATCAGGGGTGCTGTGGACCCCGTGCATGGCAAGTCTGGCAGGGAGCTGAGCCCTGCCTGCACCATGGACCCCTCTGCCTGCTCTGTGCTGGGCTCAGACCCTGCCTGTCCCACAGGTGAAACGTCTGGAGACCCTGCTGAAGTTTGGGCTGTGGCTTTTTGGGGTGCCCCAGGCAAACAGTAAGTGCTGTCCCTGTCCTGTCTCCATCCCTTCACAGCTGCACCAGGGCCACCCCCTATTATGACTTTTGTCTCCCCACAGAGTGGCTCAAGGCTGGCATCCCCCTGCCCCTCCCACGTGGCCTCAGCCTGCTCAGACCCCAGCTCTCGCTGCAGCAGGTGGGTGCCACCACCGTCCCCTTACCCCAGTGTCCCCCATGTCCCCCATGTCCCCTCTCTCACCCTGACTCCCTACAGGGCTTCGTGCTCATCACCACGGATCTGCAGTACGAGCCATGAGACCACCGGCCTCGTGGGAACCCACCAGCCCCCTGCCAGCCATGTCCCTGTCACCGTCCCGATGCCATTGTGCCCCTGTAGCTGACAGAGCCACCCACCCGCGGGACCTGCAGACCCCTCACCCTCAGCAGGGATTAAAACGGGAGTGCAGCTCAGCCCAGTCTGTTGTGGGGTGTCTCGGGATCCTCCCTCAGCCACATCTCCCAGGCAGGGTCCCATTCTCTTCTCCTTGATGGGGCATCGCTGTGTTCCGGGCTGTGCCGTGGAGGGGTCTGGCCCTTGTGGGGGACTCAGGGCGGCTGAGGACGGGGCTAGTGGCCCTCGGGGACTGGGGTTCCCTACCACCAGAGTTCCCCCCAATCCTCTGTTGGTCATGGGGGTCCCTGTGCTCCTGCTCCCCGCAGCCGCTGCGGCCGCAGCTCCGCTTCTCGCGCTGCCCACGGGATGGTGCTCGTGTCCACGGGCTCCCGCCGCGTCCCGCCGGCCCCCGGAGCCGCAGGGCCCGGCCGCTGCCCCCACGCTCCGGGGGTCCCCCGGAAAGGACAGGGGAGGGGGGTCTGTGGAAGGCTGAGCTGGGCGCGTCCTGCCGTGAGAGGAATGTGGGGTGGCTCGGTGTTCCCCATGCTTGTGACATCCCAAAAAAGCCCGAGTCTTTGTGTGGTCCAAACCACACTAGCATGAGCCCCACACGAAGGGAAGGTACTCTTTTGAGGGCTAGTCCCGGGAATGCGGGGGCTGTGGGTCCCAGTGAGACTGTGAGTCCCCTGCCCTCCTCCTCCCAACGTGACTATGGGTGCTGAGCCAATGTCCCCAAAACCAGCACCCCCAGCCCAGCTAAGATCCTGCCCCGGGATCTCCTGTCCCCATCACCCCTTAGTGCCACCCCACCCCTACCACCATCCCTCAGGACCATAGCAAACTGCCTTTGGAGCACCCCAACCCTTCCCTGGGCAGGGAGAGGATGTCATTCCCATCCATCCATCCATCCATCCATCCATCCATCCATCCATCCATCCATCCCACTGAAGCTAACTCCTTTGAGCCCACAGTTGCTCAAATTCCCAACAATTGCAAAGACCACAGCACCACCAACAGCTCGAATGACAAATTTATTTGTGGATTCACCTCCACCTGCAAACCGAAGCGTTCAATGGGCTAATGCTAATCCTCGTGCTCCCCGTGCGGGATCTGAGTGGGTCCGACATGGGGAGCGCAAGTCCGTGCTCAGTGGCCAAGTGAACCCCTCTGGAACCTCCGGTTCTCCCCCCACCTCCATCCCAGCTTGGCCTCTGCAGGGAGCACGGCCTCACACATAAATACGGACAGACAAGATAACAAAAATAGCATTAATAGTATTCACAAATGAATTAAAAACTACTCGTATATGTACAGCAGAGCGCGGGCAGTACGTACACGGACAAGCTGTGGACAGCTGTGTCTGCCCGCGGTGGGCTCCGAAGGATGAGGGCGTTTATTCTGGAAGCCAATTTCAGCTCAAAGGCCGGAGGTTCCCTGCTCCGGCAACAGCGGGAGCAGTGTGGGGATGAGGGGGAGGGAAGCCAGACACCTCAGTCACTGCATGCACCCGTCACAGCCACGCATGGGGACTGCCTGCACTACGGCACTGGGAACATGTGGGACAGCACTGGAGAGGCCAACAGCTCCTCATGCTCCCAAAAAAGGCTCTCCAGAGGTGGAGATGACTCTCAGCCAGTGCCAGCCCTCACTCCCATCTCCCCTGGGCTTGCTTCCCAGCTCGTCCCATGAATTGGCTGCTCCCTGGGCTTTGCCACCCCTGTGAAGGTGCTTCCCCTGACCCTTCCAATCCCCAGCTCTGGACTCGTGGACACCACAGCCCCAGCTCTCTGCAAAGCCCCCTGTGCCCGGGACAAGAACTCTCCTCCTCTCCTGCCTCCTTCCTTTGCCAGCCCAGGGGAGCAGGCTGGGAAAGGATGAGCACTGTCCCACAGCCATCTACATTTGAGTGAGGAGGAGGAAGAGGACAAAGAACCCTTCAAACCACACACAGCTCTGGGCCTGGCACACCATCCTCATCTGGGATGGGCTGCAGCTCCCAGCAGCTCATTATCCAGGGAGAAGGGAATTCACATGGGGCTGACCAAGGGCAGAGCTCCTCACCCCTGGCCTCTGCCTCTTCCTCCTGCTCCCCCTGTCGCAGGGACGAGCTCTGACCAGAGAAGCAAGGACAGGATAGTGATGCTGCAGGGAAGCTCCATCCCATTGGGCAGCCTGCCTCTTCCTGGTGCCTGAGCATGCCAGAGATGGGGGCACGGAGCCTGACCCTTGCTCTGGCTGGGGAACTTTATATTAGTGACACATCTACACACACGCACGCACTCACACATGCAAAAATAAGTCTGTTTATTCTCTTCCAAATTATCTGGAGAACCCTGCAGGGCTGGGACACCTTCTAGCCTGTGCCCTCCCCAGCTGCCTGGATCTCCTCAGCGCTGGGAGCTGGTGGCAGAAGTGCTGCATTGGCCTCAGCGCCTTTAAAACACAACGGAACAGTAAATAAGACGGGCTACAATAAAAGGAGCTGGCGGCACGAGGGAGAAAACTCCATGGAGCAGGGTGCTCGGCCAAGATGGAGGGGCTGCCCCCCCGCGCCGGTGATGGTGCTCGGGAGCGGAGTGTAGTGGATGTGGCGGTGAAGGCGCAGCCGTCCTGGCTACGGGGGGCTCGGCGGCGGCTCACTTGCGGCTCAGCAGGGATCCCAGCAGAAGCACTCCGGCCACCGTCGCCCCGGTCAGGAGCCATTTGTTGAAGGTCTCCTGGCCTTTTCTCACCTCGGCAGCAGCATCGTTCCCATAGAGGTCCACAAAGCGCTCCTGTGGAAAGAGGAGAGTGATGAGCAGAGGGTGGGAGCGGAGCACGGAGGGAAAGGGCTGGCAGGAAAGCGGTGGTGAGGACTGGGCAGATGACAGATGCCTTGTGCTTCCTCACTCTGAATCATGCACAGAGGGCAAGTGGGGAAGCACAGTCATGAGAGAAGAGGATGCCATAAAGGATTTGTGAGGAGAACACCATGAGGGCAGGGCAGGGGATGCATCACGTGCTCTTGGCTCTCTAAAATTAGCATCCAAGTGTGATAGAAATCATTGCAGTGGGAACCCACTGGGCTCCATTCCCTGGCTGAGGTCTGTGGAAGCAGCAGCAGAGCTAGTGCCCATGGCTGTGGGAGCCCACACCATGCATCCCCCCAGTGATTTTGTGTCCACAGCAGAGCCTCCCATGTCCCACTCCCACGTCCTGGCCCTCACAGGTTACTTCACAACACGAGCTGGATTTCACGAATCCCTGTGGTGAAGGCAGACACTGGGTCGCCAAGCTACTGCCTTCCCACGGCTTCAAGAGAGCAGGCCAAGCACGAGGCTTGGCCAGGAATGCAGTCACTCCGGCCCAGCTCGTCCGAGCTGGCTGCTTCCAGCCCTTCATCTCCAGCAGGAGCTGGGAAGACCTCACCCCATTGTAAGGAGAGCTGTTGGGGTCCCTAAGCTGCACATGGCAGGGCAGGAGGGCACGCTGGGCAGGCAGCAGGGAAACACATGGCCCAGGATCTCTTAAGTTTATCAGGGCTGAGCAGGAGCTGCAGGGCCGGACGGAGAGGGAGCTGTGAGCTCCAGGCTCAGGGATCACCAGCAGCTCAGCGTCAGCAGGGGCTTGATGCTGTCGCACCTTGAGCCCATCTTCCAAGCAAGATCCCCTGTTCCCTGATAAGTGAATGCAGTTCCAGTAACCCGGCTGCTCTGGGAAAACAGAGATAAGCCCGGCTGACGCTGTGCTCATGTCACGCCTCACCACAGCCTTTGCGCAGGAAGGGGGAGCATCCCCGCCTGCCTGCTGTGCCAGCTCTGCCTGCATGCTGCCTCCCACACCTGCCCACAGCCTGCAGCCGCAGGACTACAGGGCTTTGGTGGCCAGGTCATGGCTGGCATCCAGGTGCCTCTCATTCATGGAACATGGTGCCAAGTTTCCCAGCTCCCACTGAACAGCCCCAGCATGGTCACAGCTTGGACCATCTCCTCATCTTTGCTACACACCTGTGACCAAGCTCACACACAGCTTTTCACAGCAGGGTGTGCAGCAGACCTGCATGTTTACTCCCAGGGAGCTAGGCTGTGTCCCTCTCCATGGCCACAGGCCTCCCCACCACAGGGGATCTGGTCCTTGAGGAGCTGTGCACCTCAGCACCCGCCTACACCACCAAAGCTCTTCTCCATCTCCCACCAGAGACCTCCCCAGCTGCCTTCCACACCCCGTGACCATGAGGAGGAGGTACTCATAGACCCAAGGGCAGAGTGTTGGGACACAGGGACTTTGCTAACTCACCCTGGGGGCACAACACTACTTCCACCTCACTCAGAGTCCTCTTCAGGGATATGACAGTCATCCCTGTGACTCCCACCACCTACACGGAGTGGCAGAAGGCAGCTTGCTTGCCACCCTGCTTGCCAGCTGGTATGGGATCTATGGAGGTGTTGTACTTTGTCCTGGTCCTGTAAAAATGGGTAAGATGGAGCTCACATGCAGGTACTGTCCAGGGAGAAAGGTGAGGGCTGCTGCTTGCTGCTAGCCCACTCACCCAGGGAACAGCCAGTGATGTGCTGCAGGAGAGGGACAGGAGGAGAGCCCAAACCTAAGAAGGGGATATTTTAAATTCTACAGGTACAGGAAATCCCTCTGCTGATAGGTGGTGATGAGCATGAAGCTGTGACAGGGCATGGCAGTGGCAGCAAACTGACAGCAACTGCAGGCTGGCAGGGATGGAGGGCACAGGGGACTGGAGCAAGAGGCACAGCCTTGTCCAAAAAACACCACCCCTACAACGTCTCTGTATGAGAAGATTTAGGTTGGATGTTAGAAAAAGATTCTTCACGCAGAGGCCTGTGGGGCATCAGAACCAGCTCCTCAGAGCAGTGGTGATGGCACAAAGCCTGAACCAGAGTTCAGGGAGTGCTCTCAGGCACATGGTGGAATTGCTGGGTTGTCCTGGGCAGGGCCATGAATTGGACTTGATGATCCTTGTGTGTCCCTTCCAACTCGGCATATGTTTTGATCTCTCGGTGCCAAAGCTGTCGCTCCAGGGATGGTCCTTCCCTTGGACAACACATCCCAGCCACCTGCTCACAGCAACTGATGCTGCAGAGCGCTCAGCTGGAGGAAGGTGGCTGCACCTTTCATGATGTATTCCCCAGAAAATATGCTTTCCTCAGGGATTCAGTAGGACCTGCCCCACTGAGAATCCCACACATCTCCACAGTCTCCTCCTGACCCACGGCAGGGATGTCCCCACTGGGCCCAGGAAGGCTGCAGTGGTGGACAGGGCTACACACACCCCCAGCCTCTCCATGGGGCAGGCAGCAGGAGAGGGCCCCCCTGGCAGGGCAGGGTGCCAAGAAGGGCTGGCAGCCGGTTCTCCACGCTGCTTTTTCCATGGCATGTGCCGCCGAGCTTGGGGAAAGGCAGTTCCAAGAAGCCCTTGCTTCCAAGAAAAGGAAGTGTTTGCTGAAGGAGAGATAAATGGTGCACAGTGAACGCAGAGCTATCGGGTGCTACAGGCAGAGAGGAGAACAGCCAGAGCCCGGCACAGGCAGGGAGGGGACATGAGTCCCTCTCCTTTCCTTTGGAAGGGAGCAGCAGCTGCTGGGGGCTGTAGGGGACCCGAGGAGAGTGCCTTGCCCTTCCCCGGGGAAACCACTCCAGGAGCTGTGATAGCTCAGCCCCTGCACAACTGCAATCCCAGATGTGTCCCCTGGGAACCAGATCCCAGACCAGAGTGAGTGGGAAAACAGGCAGGAGCGTCCTCCCTGCCCATGCTGGGGGTGGGTTGAAGGTTAGGGAAAGGCAGCTTGATCTGTTCCCACACCATCCCAGGCCTTGGCTGCTCTGCACCTGAAGTCCAGCACTCCCAGGACTGATCCTGACCTCTCTGTCCTGGTGTTTGGATATCAGGCTTGTCCAGACAAGTCCAGATATTTCTGGCCTCCCCCAGTCACCTTTATCTGAGAGGAAATATTTGGAATTCCTGAGTTGATCACAAGGACTGTGGTAGCAACAGCACGTCAGTGTCTCAACCCGTGAGCCTCTTCCACCAGAGAGGACAGGCTGTTCCATCAGAACACCCATCACATCCCCTTCCCCACGCCGGGTGACTGACACGTCCGAGAGGAGGATGCTCTGGAGCAGGACATGAGGAAGCAGAGATCTTTTTCCTATGCAAGAGGCAATCCCCTGCCTTTGCTTCTCCTCCCCAGAGCTGGGGAAGGAATCCACATTTTCTTATTGGAGCCTAAATGACCGCTTGCTGGAGAAGATGGGGCAGAGGGTGCTTCCCTCCTGCTGCACATGCTGCTTGCAGGAGGCAGAGGATCTGGAGAATCAGGCTCTACCACCCCACAGAGCTGGGGCAGGAGAGGTTCTGCAGTGCCAAAAGTTCTCTGGACACTCACAGAGCCTCAAACTGCAATCCAGCACTATGGGGGATGCAGGAACCATTCAAATACTGCCCAGTGCCCACACACAAACCTGTGGCAAAAAGGCAAGAGGAGTGGGTCTGACCTAAAGTGCTCTGTCTCAGGTGGGAGAGCAGACTAAAGAAGCACAACACCTGGCTCAGATGCTACTCACATCCTGGCATGGAAAAGTGAACACCTAAAATTTGAGGCTCTCATTTGTTTGGTTGGTTTCATTCACCAGTGCTGCTCACGTGGGAGGGAGAACAGTTGCTGGATCCCATTCAGGGTCAGCAGAGCAGAGCAGGTTCCTCTTTCAAGATAAGCCCCAGCACTTGGGGAAAGAGGATTCGGTGACACTGAGCCATGGGGGCAGGTGAAGGAAGCAGATGTGGGCAATAAACTCCCATCTGGCCTCTGGTGAGACAAGAGAGCAGAGAGGGGAGGGCTCTGGCAGTTTGGGGCTCAAAGCTTGCCCTACACAAGGAGGTAAAGGGTATGGAGGTGACCGAGATAACAGGACAAAGCCTTGAAAACCAGCAGAGAAGAGCCAGGCTCTACTGGGAGTATTCAGGTGAACTGGTGGTACTTGGTCAAACTTCAACACGGAGACTTGGACTCCAGAAGGAGCTTCAGAGCTTCCCCATGGCTCTGATACCCAGGGAGCCCAGTGAGACAGACACCCCCAGCACCCACCTCAGCATACACAACAGCCTTTCCAACCAAAGGATCCTGTTTTATCAAAAATTAACAGGTTCCCCCAAAACCTCCCGTGGGATAAGTCAGCATTGTTCCCAGATGGATCAACAGTGGTACAGGGAGGTCAAGTGCTTTTCCCAGAGCTGTGTGCAAGCCAGCAGCATGAGCCACAGCATCTGACTCCCAACCCAGGCATTCTCATCACGAGGCAATGTTTCCCTTGAAAACAAGGCTGTTTCTGTTTTACCTTCACCGTAAGTACAGCTGTGTTCCTGCTCAGAGGTCTAACAGCAACCACCGGCCGGGAGCAGAGTCATCTGGATGACCAGACATTTGTTAATGAGATGCTGGGAACAGTTTTGTGCTGAGCAGCAAGACAAGGAGGGAAAAAGAAAGGCAGCAGCTCAGCACAGACCACAACAAAGCCCTGCATCGACAGCAACCTGCTCCCAGAGCCCCTTTGGGCTGCCAGCTCACCACATGGGGCTGGCATATGTGAACCTGGAGGTGAAGCACAGGGGGGAAAAGACAGCTGAGAGCTTTAAGAATAAAAGAAAACATAAGTATTCCCAAAGGCTGCCACTGGCATCCTGTAAACAGAGCTCTGTGGGTCCCTTTGTGATATGAATGGAAGAGACATCCTAGATGTTCTCCCTCTGCCCTGCTCCCCCTGATGCTGTGTCCACATGTGGCCCCCATCACTCCTAGCTCTGAAAGGAGGGCAGCAGGGACAGTGTGACTGCACAGGTCACAGGACTGCCTGCAGTGCTGGGCAGTGGAGGTCAAGATGAGCACCTGACTCAGGAGCATGGCAAGGGAACCTGCCATCCAAGGTAGGTCTGACTTTCCCCATAGAAACACAGATCCTAGAATAATTAGAGGGCACCTTAAATTATCACCTTGTTCCAATCCCCCTTCCATGGGCAGAGAAGATCTGCAGCTTCACCCCACTGGTCCCCACCAGCAACCCCAGGCAGGCTCAGAATAGGGTGGGGAAGGGGTTCTGGGACACAGAGAGAGGAAGGGGCTCTGGGGACAGCAGCTGCAGGTGCAAATACTCCAGAGACTCAGCTCTAACTGTTATGCAAATGGTGACCTCCAGGGAAGCAGCTGCTGATCTCCATGACAATGGCAGGGAATGCCACCCACCCACTGCCTCTCCTGCCTTTCCTGCCCTTGGAGCTGGTGCTGGGGTGTTGTGGGCCCTGGGGTGCTGTCCCTGCCCAAATCCCAGGACATCCATTGAAACTTGTGTCTCTGGAAGGAGGCAGCCATAAATTCAAAAGGGTCAATTAAACAAGAACATCCCCTCTCCTTTCTCTTCTCACTCGAGCTTTGCTGTGGGGCTGCCCCACAGCATGGGGGGATCGTCAGGGAGGCTGTGTCCTTGGGCCAAAGCTAAACAGACCTGCGGGGCTCCAGCCTAGCCCAGGCCAGACCTAGCTCTTTTCTAACCAGAAACAAACCCTCACTAGCACATTCCAGCCCTAATCCTTGCCGTGGCAGCCTCCTGTCAAACTGGTTTCATCACCGGCTCCAGGGAACCTGCAATAACCCCACACCATTCAGCACAATTTCAGCGTTTTCCAAATACATGAAAGAGGCTATGGTGACAGCTGTAACCCCCGTCCCTGCCCCGGGAGACTGCTGTGCACAGCACGAGATGGAGAGCAGGGAATTGCGCTCTCCGTTCCAGAAATCTGCTGAAACATTCATGTGTATTAAAGCCGGAGACGATGTGAATGACTAATCCACTTGCATCCATCTTTCATCAGTGTTCCTCCCAGAGCTAACCGGGGTGAGGGCTCCCGAAGGTGCTGCAGCTCCGGCCGGCACCAGGCCTGCACAGCAGGGCAGGCGAGGCTGGCAGGAGACATGGCTCTGGTACAAAGGCACAGCGAAGAACACATTGGCTGAGCCGGATCCACTCAAGAGATTAGCACCTGCTGGGAATGGGATTGTTTTCCAAAGGGCATTAAGTGGAATAGTCCGAGGAAAGACGGTCTCTCTGATGCTTCTCCCCACCGGACAGATGGTGTCTGAGCCCCGCAGCAGAGCAGCCTTTGTGCGAGGGGCACGCTCGGGGGGCAGGGAAGGCTCCTGCTTTCATGTCCTGGTTATCTGCCGCCTGTGGGGCTGGGGAGCGGAGAGCCGTGGCCAGCTCGCTGTGCCGGACAGAACACCTCAGCAGGGCCACCCGCACCCAGAAAACAGAGCTCAATTTTCACCTTGTCATTGCTCTTCCCGGACGTCAGAGCTCCTGTGCAATCGTGCCCTTGTGTAACCGTGGGGAAACCTGTGCTGGGGAGATGTGCCATGCTCACGTGTGCCCGGCTGCTGAGCCACGTTCCCTCCTGCCAGGGGATGAGTGGGCGATGCTGACAGCTCTTCCCAGTCCTCACCCGTACCACGAGCCTCACCAAATCCACCCCACAGGGAATGGTGGCGTTACCAGGACTCAAGGGAGCCAGGCTCGGTGCAGGGATCAGAGCAGATGGATCCTGGGGAAGAGTTGCTGGTTCTTCTGCCTCAGCCACTCGTCCACCAACATCCTGGAGGAGCGACGGCCAAGCTTTACCACTTCCCACTTCAGCCCCGGCACCTCACGAGGCTGCTGTAATTCTTACATGCCACTTGAATGAAAAAGGGGAAAGGGTGGAGGTGCAGGAAGAGGAGGAAGATGTGCTCATTCTGTTTTCACTTCCTGTTAGTTCCATGAAATTTCAAATGATTCAAGCCACAAAGTCCCTTTTAGCAAAATCCTTGCTGACTTCAGGGCAGGAAGCAGAGTAGGCAGCTGATACAGCAAACGCGAGAGAGAGCGGTGCAGCATGAGAAGGAGACTTTGTGCTCTGCCCTGGGCTCCTCCATGCATGCTGTTGCATGAAATAATCACTGGCTGGTGCAGTGGAAGCTTCTAAATGAGGTCAGTTGCTCTATTAAAAGACATTAGCTCTCCAGCAAATTTAATACACTGGTGAGCCATACAAGTACAGGATGGAGGCACTTGCAACACTCCATGATTGCTGATTTACAGGTAGCAACACCTCATTTTCTCCATATGTAAGTCATATGTCATCCAGGCACTACCCAGGGCCACATACACACCCAGCACCCACATCCCAGCCCAAACCCTGAGCCAGCTCACCACGAGTCACACAGGCCACGTACTGCCACCAGTCATGCTCCCTGCACAACACTGGTAGTGTCCCCAGTCCTCCTCAGCCTCAATGGTGGCGCAAACCAGAGAGATGGGCAAGTTGGACTGGTGTCGCTCAGAGAAGCAATGCAGACAGCTGTCCTGCTCCACCTGATCATGGTACTAGCTGGTACCAAACCAGCTCCATGCCAGCCTAGACTTCTTCTCTGAGATTCCCAAAGAGCCCTTCATCCTCCAGCAGAGAAGAAAACTCTTCCATGCTCCTTCAGGAAGCAGCCAGTTCCAGCAACTCCCTTTCAAATCCTACCCCAAGAACAGCTCTTGCCCATAGGTCCCTTGCATACTCCAGCTCCTGCTCCAAGCCCTGCCTGGTGCCAGCTTGTCACGTTTTGGAGTATTTGATTTCAGTCTTAAAAGCACCTGTCTGGCAGCAGTATAGGCAGGGAGAACCTGCCTGCTCTTTGTTCTTGGCCAGGCAGAGCACGGAGCAGGACACCTGCCTCAGTTTCCCTCTGAGCTCAGGTGAAGGGCTGTGAGCTGGGGAGCTCTGGGTCCATCCTATATCAGGAGCTGAAAGGCTGAGCCTAGCCCTGCTCCCACCGGAGGCTCCTCATCTCCAGGGCTCATCTCCCCAAGCAGGATACTACTGCCAGGAGCTAGCTACTAATTGGATCTACTTAAATCAGCAGCTACGTCTGCAGACGCAGCTGAAACACAAGCTTGAGCAGGAAGGAGGATAATGCAATAAATTCAAACAGCTCTCCCCAAGGGAATCGCACAACCCCCTGAAACTTCCCTCTTTGCAGACACAGCCCATTACCCTTCCCTGGGCATGCTGTGCCAGTGAAGAGGCAAGCAGTGATCGAAAAAGTAACCAGCCCAAAGTCCTCTGAAATACCAAGCTCCCCCAGCTTCCTGCTCCCAGCAGCAGAAGGAACACAGACCAGTTACAGCACAACATTCAAACAGTCCCTGTGGCCACGGGAGCCTCTCTGGTTAACGCTCCGAATCCCGTTCCTCCCTCCCTCCCTCACTACCCTGGAGGCAGGCAGCAGCGCTGAGTGCACTGGGTTTCCCATTAAAGAGATCCTGAGAGACAGCACTGGGCTGGTACACGTGAGCACGTGTCCGAGAGAAGACACGGGCGGCTGGAGAGATGCTGGCTACACGGAGCTGCAGCGGGCGTTCCCGCCTGCAGGCAGTCCTTCCCAGCACTGCTCAGCCCTCCGATTCTTTTTTTGCTAACTAAATTAAACATGAGGATAAAATAAGCAAAATACCTAAAAATAAAAAATAAACCGAGCATTTCTACAGCACAACTAGGTCACAGCTCCCCAGCATGCGAGTCGTGGCAGCCATGGCTCAGCCCCTTGAGCCTCCCGGGTTCAAAACTGACATCTCTTTTAAAAGGCTGCTCCCGAAACCCACACCTGCTCCCCGGTAAGCCCAGCTGGAGCCATCTGCTAACGGCTCTGCCTCCCAGCAGCCCTCAGCACCCTCGTTCCGCTGGGCTGTTCTGCTGTGGCAGAGTAACCCTTCTCCCCACCTGACCATGATGGGTGCCAGCCCGTGCCCTGAGCCTGCCCCACTGCCCCCCTCCACGGGTGCACTGTGGGGGAAGCTCTCCCACCCCTCTAGAATGCACGTTCCCTAACTTGAGCTCTTGGCATCTCAAGGATGATTAGGAGCAAGACTTCAGAGAGAGATCGCACCAAGAACCCCTCCGCACATCCTTCCAGGTGAGGAGCAGGGAGGAGGAAGTTTCCCTGTCCAAGGTCAGGGCAGTAAAGCAAGGAGTGCCCTGGCACTGAGGGACTCCCTTCCCTTTCATGCCTCCACTCTGTTCGTTAATCTTTAGTGGCTCAGAACAATAGTGTTTAAGGGCAACATCCCTCCCTTGTGGGAGGGTGGAGGAGGAGAGTGGAGGGTGGAGGAGAGTGGCTACTCTCCTGCCACTGCCAAGGCAGAGCCACCTGCAGTGAATACCTACGCTCTGAATCAGCAGGTAGGTCAACATCCCAGCTGCTCTAGGGGTCCCCAGAGGAAAAAGAGCAGCTGCCCCCAGCCCCCTTCTGCTCCCACAGCAGAAGCCACCATTAATCCCTCGCCTCTCGGTTCACCAGGTCTGCAACACTTCTACAACTGATATCCATCCCTTCCCTTCCCCCAGCTCCTCCTGGGAATACTCCGGCTTTACAGCTAGTAGGGAAAGAGCTGCTAGAGAAATACTCCTTGTAACATCAAGATGGGACTGTGCTTACAGCCATCAGCTGCTTGGTAAAAACCAAAGGAAACCCAATCTTCTCGGCTTCAGCAAAGGTCTCAGGGCACCACACCACCATTCAGCTGCACCCAGTGTGTGCCACAGGCACGTCGCTGCTCCTGGGGGTAAACCACATACACAAACCATACTGGAGCTCCACGGAAATCAGGCACAGCAGCCCAGATGTGTACAGAAAGCTGCAGCTTCCACTGGGGAAAAGAGAGCTCCCACCCACCCCTTCTGTTGCGCTGGGACACCCCACTGCTGCTGAAACAGGGAGAGACCTCGGGCAGTGCTCCAGGGACCCAGCTCCAGTGTTCAGAGAGGAGCGCGATGAGCAGGCGGAATGACATTACTGAGAGCAGCTGTGAACACAGAGCAGCAAGAAACAGTTTGTTAATTATTTCACAGGTCTTTTTTTAAATGACACTCAGCTCTTCGGATTAAAGAGCCTCAGAGTGCTTTACGAATCAGAGTTGCCAGTGGTTCCCCTGGGAGTGAAGGAAACGCTATCCCTTTCGCTCAAAGACCCCGGGGTTAAGTGGGCTGCTCTGAGCCACAGCCAGCCACGGGCAGGAGCTTGGCTTTCCAGGCGCCTGCTGTAATCACAGATCTAAGGAACGTAATCAAA
Source organism: Lanius collurio (assembly GCA_020086605.1). Taxonomy (NCBI): domain Eukaryota; kingdom Metazoa; phylum Chordata; class Aves; order Passeriformes; family Laniidae; genus Lanius; species Lanius collurio. The sequence continues at coordinate 4,969,572 of JACBWW010000027.1, forward strand.
CTGCACCACACACCGAGAAGCAGCAAGGAAAACAGGCAGGGCCCCAAAGAAGGAGAACGAGTAAAAGGGGTAAAGAGCAAAGCTCTGAAATCAGCCTCTGCATCGCTCTTGGTCTAGCGGCAGGAATGCTGCTGCGGGCCGGGCAGGAAGCTGCAGTGGAAGTCATTCCAATGGCATTTCCTGGAGAGCACTGCAGAAAAGCCTCCCAGGTCGCAGGCTGGAAGAGGAGCTGCCAGGGATCTGCATGCTGAGCCCAGATCTCTGGCCATCAGCGAGGATACAGCTACCTGGGCTGGTTGCTCCAGGCACGACAGCCTGAGCCAGGACACTGCTGCCACCTCCCACAGCCAGGGAGGAACACTCAGGACTGTGAAGGGTCATGGGGGACCCCACTGGCCAGAGGACAATAATTTTTTCACCCCAAGCAGTTGATGACAGTGGGGCCATCCTCTCAGCTGCAAGGGATCGAGGCTGTAAAATAATTACAGAGAGCAAAGTGCAAAGCAATAGTCCATCAGAGGTCCACAGACCAGGTTGCTCAAAGCCCCATCCAACCTGACCATGAGCACTTCCAGGGATGGGGCAGCCATAGCTTCTCTGGGCAACTTGTGTCACTATCTCACAAACCTCATAGGGCAAAGAACCTTTCTAATATCCACTCTAACTCTGCCCTCTGTCAGTGGGGAGGAATTCCCCCTTGTCCTGTCACTCCATGCCCTTGTCCAAAGTCCCCTTCCAGCTCTGCTGAAGCCTCTTTAGGCACTGGTAGGGAGCCCTCTCTTCCCCAGACTGAACAACCCCAACTCTCTCAGCCTGAGATGAAGCAATAGGACTCACCTTCAAGACTGCAAAGCGTGGCCTTGGCTATGCTCAGTCACTTCCACTGAGTCAGTTCTGCTGCACATTGGCCACCACGTGGAATATGACGGCTGTGATCTCAAACAGGATTAGAAGTGCTGGGGCATCCCCAAAACCCAACCCACAACACTCAGAAGGGCAGAACTCTGGCAAACAATACTCCCAGGAAATGTGGTAGTGGCAGGGACAGCTTCTGCAGGATACCTGGGACACAAGGTGCAAGGCCAAAATGCATTTCCAAAGAGCTGAGAATCAAAGTCTAACTCTCAGCCTGAAAGCATTGAGGAGCCTGGAGCCAGAGCATAGGATGAAATCCCAGCTGTGTGCTGTCATATGACACAGGCTGAGTCATTTCCTACCATTCAGAAAAAAATTCAAGAAGACAAAAATGCGCTTGCTATATTGACATCTTCAAAGGGTTTTCCCCAAAGAGAATCATAAGCTTCCAGTCCACTGCAGGGTGACACAACACATGTCCCAGTACACCAAGTCCTGTGTGGCCAGGGTCAGCTGACAACCCAGGAAGCACTGAGCCATTGGAGGAAGTAGTTCATTCTCCACCAGCCTAGCCCAGTTTGTTTGGATTCACATGTCACAGACTGGTGCTAAAGATGCCATTTGCTTTCAATCCTAGCCTGACACAGTCCCTTCATGTTGGTCCCCACCATATGCCCCACAAACCTCTTGACTCTACATCCACAGATCTAACTCCAAGCCGATCCAGAAAACCTTCCTTAAATCCCACTCTGAGTGTAGATTTAGCCTTGAAGGAAAAGCTGTCATGCACTGGAGGGTCACAGCCAGGCAGGATCTACTGCTCACTTTCCTTTCTCAAACAGATTAAGCACGGTCAGTACATCTCTGCCTGCCAGGCTCTCTCACATTCACCCTGTGCTTCTCCCCCCCTTTCCCACTCACCAGATTTCTCCCTCCATGACTCCCACTCCCCACTGGCATCACCGTTTGAACTTCACAGCTAGTGGGACCTGGTCTTGGTCAAAGCAACTGCCCCAGGAAAGCCTCCTTTTTGGATGAGACGGCTTGCCAATGCAGCAGCTCTCTTCTGGCTGGTTATTAAATGTTCCCCTTGGGTTGTTCTTGTTTGTTTGTTTTCCCAGTACCAGATTGCAGAGGAGGGCAAACCAAGGCAGAGCCAGTAAATGTGACAAAACACTCCTCTGTTAACGTTATGGAGCAAGATTTACCATTTCCCCTTGCCTCAAAACATGATTTCTCAAGAGAACTGCTACAGCCCTACAGCAGCCTCCAAAGGCACCTGCACCCTGATGCTGCCTTTGTTCCACTGGTGGGGAATGAAACAGAGCTTCCTACGCAACTGGGCTGTGCAGCACTTGCGATGGAGCCATGCTCTTTCCCTCTTTCAGAGGGGCTTTCCAGGAAGAAAAGTCCTGCAGTGCTCCAAAATACAAACCACCTGGGCCCTGCCAGGCAGGCCTGCCAGAACTTGCATCCCTCTCACCAGGACCTGCCTGCTGCACCTCTTGGGAGTGCTTTGTTTGAATGGGACAGGCTCTAACAGCTCCAATGCAGCAAACAGACTCCATGTGCAAACAGGGCGGCAGGAGAGGGATGGCTCCATCACAGCCAGGGCAGGGTGGCACTCCTCTTGCAGAGAGAGCTGGCAGCAGGCCAGCGGCTTTCTCCCTGCAGCTGGAATTGTGCGAGAGTGATGGAAAGCGAAGCATCCCCATGCATGCCCCACATGTGAGGCACTCAAGAGCTCTTATGGCCTCTGTCCCTTGGCATGGAGTGGTATGGCTGCCTCCAAGAGGGACAAGATGAAAGCTGAGAGTGGAGGAAAGCTACAGCCAAAATGTCAAATAAGCACTCAGGGTTTGTAACAGGCTGGCAGTAGCAACACTACCCAGCGCTGTTTTTTTGGTGGTTGGTGGTGTGGATTCCCCACACTCCAGCCTTCATCACCTTGCCTGGCTTCCATTCAGCTCCCAGCATAGCCCAGGCAGCAACACAGCCTGGGCAGGGAAGTTAAAAGCCTGGTTCAAGGTTAGAACAAGACAGCAAGGCGGTCCCCTGAGTGGGAAACGGCGATTTCAAAGAGAGAGCTGGTGGGCGGGTCAGATAGAGAGGAGTCCTGACCCTTCCGCAATCTGTTGAACAAATATTTGTTCCAAACAATTAATTTAGAGACAGACACAAAAAAATTGAAGAGTCTGAATCGTGATGGTTGGGGGTGGGGAACAGAGGGAGGAGGTATTTCATTCCCCACAAGCAGGGACCAGTGATTTTCCACCAGTGATTTAATCTAAATCCCCCAGAGAGTTCATTTACAAAAAATCAGATTGCATTATCGCCTAGGTCTCCAGGATACAGCCCAATCCGTCACTAACAGCAACAGCCACACTAGCTTGAAAACCTCAGTTTGATCACTCAATTCCAAGACTAATCTGTGGCTCTAAAAGCCAAAGGCAGAGGGAGGGGGAAAGAACTCTGCATTTGGCCAGGGTTATCTGCAGGATGAGAGAGCTAATGGGCCACATACAGCCAGATGAAATGGCCAGCAGATCCTGGGTTTTTAATTGAAACCAAGCTCCTCTCCTTCCCTGAGCAGCCCCACCCAGGCAGTGCCCCAGGGCGGCCACATTCCTGGAATTCCTGCACCCTTCCTGAACCAGCTCCCTCCCCCTGGGTGCACCAGCTCCCCTTCTTCTCCGGGGTCCCCAGCATTGCTGGCCAGGCACAGGGAGCTGCGGAGAGCCACTTCTCTGTCAGGACGGTGCAGAGCATATGCTGGGCTCAAAGATTCCTGTCCCCTTCCCAAAATGCTGGGCTCTGCTGATGGACCTCAGCTGAAGGGGGCAGAGAGGCCTCAGCTCCCAGGAAAGAGGCAATTCCCCACTGCTCAGATGCCAATGCCTGACAGCATGAACTCTTTCCAGTGGGAACCAGTAAAGGTTACACCAGCAGGGAATCACTAAGATGCAGAAGCCAAATGAAAACTCAGACATCTGTAGGTCATATACCTCCCGCCGGCAGTCCCAGGCTGCACCGCACAGCCGGACCCGGCATTTCAAGAATGCTTCCTGAAGAAATGCTTATTCATGTTAATACCTCACCACTGAGAGCTCCCAGGGTTTGCTGCTGGGGCAGCTGGGAACACTGCTCCCTGCCAAGGGAAAAGCAGCTGCAGGCTGAGCAGCTCCCCAGCACAGAGGTTGCCTCCACCTCGGCCCTGGCTCCCACTACACCAGCTCAGACAGCCCCAAACCCACCCTACCACCGGGATCTGCTGTGGGATTCACTTCACCATAAGCAAGGCAAGTGCTGTTTCCAGAATGAAGAAGTAGCTGTTACCTCAGCAAACCACCAGCCAGCCCACCACAACACTGCCTTGGACAGGAGGAAGCTCCACTCCCTGCTGTTAATGACACTGGGAACATGCCCCACAGCCAGGGCTCTGCTTGAAGAACAAGCTTGGATGACATTAGATTTCCAAAGGCTCTTGGAAAAACAGGTCTTTTACATAACATCCAGGGAGAGGAAGAAAAAGCAGGGATGGAGAAAGACATATCTGAGCACAAACTGTTTGTGTCAACATGGTGGGCTGACCCTCTTGGGACAGAGTGTTAAGAGTGCAGAAAGCAAGACCACACACCCCTTTATCCTCCCTGCAAGGGGTAGGACAAGCTCTAGCACAAACATTGTAGGGAGCTGCACTCTGGTTTGACCGGCCCCACTGCCAGCCTGGAGCGAGGGAGGGCATGGGCAGCCACCCCCACCACAGAGAGGTGCTCTTACCCATCCGCCATTCTCCTGGATCCAGGGATCTAAGTGGTCGGTCAAGTACGTTGTCATCCAAGATACGATGCGTTTCACCAATACCCGCATCTCCTTGACAACGCTCTCCACGCACAAGGCTCCTCCAAAGGAGAAGAAAGCCACAATGCGGCCCCAGTTCACTCCATCGCGGAACAGTTCGTTCACTACCTGCTCAAAGCTCTGATACGCTGTGCTGGGAGTGATGTGGAGCTGGGAAGTGAGGTCGCTGAACGCCCGCCGGTACCTCAGCTCAAACTCATCCCCCGCCTCTCTCAGCGCCTGCCTCACATCGGCTGCTCGACGGATCTCACGGACTTCGAGGCTGCTCTGGTGCACGGTGGCACCGTTCACTATGTGGCTGGTGGGCGCATGCCAGGAGGGACTCCCGTTGAGGACGCCGTCCATCTCGTCCTCCCCTGCAAAGTCAGTCCTGTTCTCATCTTCCTCCTCCAGCTGACTCCAGCTGTATCCTTTCTGTGAGAGCTTGTAGGACACAAAGTCAATCACTAATTCCCGGTTACTGCTGTACATTTTCACACCTGGGAGGCCCTCAATGAGTCCATGGTCCGGAGCACAAGCAGATCAGCACTTAGCAGGTCCCGACTCCACTCCTCTTCCTCACGACCGATGGAAGCATCTGACCTTAGCACAGAGGAGGAGAGAGGCACCGAAACGGTTAATGCCACAGCTCTTAGATACACCCGCGCCATTACCACCGATAGCTTATCGTTATACTGAGATCACCCCACAGCTCTACGCCGAGGCTCAGGGCCACCAGATTGAAGGCGCACGGAGAAACGACCACAACACCCCCTTCCCTGGAAACCAGCCTCGAGCCCCGAGGACCCCCAGGCTCGCTCCGAGCAGACTCCAGGTCTCACCGGGTGCGGGCTGCGCCTGGCAGGCCGGCTGCGGGCCGGGGCGGAGGCGGTTCTCGTTCTGCTGGAGCTGCGGGTCGGCCCGGTCCGAGACAGCACCGCCCCCGCCTCGCCCCGCCCGTTAAAGGGCCCGGCGCCTCCGCCCCCCTCCGCGTTACCCAACCGCTGCAGCGACGGCACCAGGCGGGCAGGGCTACCCAAGGATTACGGCAGCCCCAGGGGGGCCCGGTTTGACGGTAACCGCATCCCCTGCCGCCCCAAAGGCCCTCGCTCCCTGCAGGCGGAGAGGATAAACCGCTGAAAACCGGCGAGCACTCGCCACGGGGGCTGCTGCCGCACAGCCCTGCGTCCTTACGGGAGCGATTCCAGTCACGGTTAGCGGCGCGCTGCCACTGGGGCCGGGACGGTGACACGCCAGGCAGCGGCAAGCGGGAGCGCCGCAGGGGGTAGCCGGTCCTTCCGGCCACCGGACTGCCCCACCACCACCACCGGGCCGCTTCCCCCAGACGCCCGAACCACCCCCCCTCAGTCACCGGATCGCCCCCTCAGGTCCCCGGACGGCCCCACCGGTCGCCGTACCTGGGGGGCGGGACCGCGCACGAGGGCCGACACGGCGCCCGCGCGGCCGACACGTCAGCCAATCAGCGGCCAGGAGAGCGCCGGGGGCGGGGGCCCGACAGCGCCCTCTCTGTTTGGCTAACCGCGCGTCACTCAAGGTTTAGCCCACCCCGTCCCTCACCTCAGCGTCCGACGGAGGGTCCACGGCCTTCCCGGCTCTGACGCGTGGGCCCGGCTGGCAGCGACGGCGGGGGTCACCGGGAGCCCCGCCGGGCCTCGGCCCGTTCAGCAGTGCCGGGGCTCCTTCCACATCGCCCGCCGAGCGGCCGGGGGGGTGCGGTAGGGTGGGAGGGGGCAGCAACGGGGCGGTGCGCATGCGCACGGTGCCTCGAGGCTGGGCGAGGAGCGTCGGTTGGACGGCGCGGGGGCGCGGTGCGCCTGCGCAGAGCCGGCTGGACCGGTGCGCAGGCGCCAAGGTGCCGGGCGGAGAGCGGAGCTCTGGTGCCCCCTGCCGGCCGCGGCGGGGCCAGCTCCGGCCTTCGCTCCCGCCGCGCCCTGCGGGCCCGGCCGCTGACTCGGCCGCCGTCTCCTCACAGCAGTCCGGGACTCATGTGCGGGGTTTTGCATCTCCTCAGTGCTCAGGGATCCCGTGATGGGGCTGTGAGGGGAGGTTTATGCGGGCAGTGCTGGAGCAGTGAGAGCCACTGTGGCAGCCAGAGCCTGACCCGCCGTTAACAGCTGGCTACCCATACCTCTCCAAGGCCACGGGGAAGATTATGCAGCACTTGAGGTCGATAACGCCACTGTGCAAAAGGCACTTTCACCTCACAGCATCCAGAAGCCTGGCTGGGCTTACCAGGCGGTGGAAGCCGCCTTCCCCGGGCCCAGCAGTCAGAAGGGCTGATCTGGTGAGGAGCAGGGGGTGGAAGCCGCGCAGCGGACACCGATATAGCCGCAGTACCAGGACCCAGCTCCAGCAGGCTCTCGCCCTGCCCCGCGGCCACCCCAGCTGACACTGGCCTTGGGGACCCGCCCGCCGGGCGCTGATAGGCCGTCCAGAACGACACTCAGAGTATCGCCTTTCTTGATTAACCTAGTGTGTCCCGTAGTGCGCTATGTGAGTTGTGGCTGGGCTCTCGCCCAGTCATTGTGGCGCTGTGCGAGCCCGTACTACATTTCCCATCAGACTTTGCAGGGAGAGCACAAGTGCGTCGCGCGAGGTCTGCATATCCGGGTCCCCAGGCGGTCCAACCAATCAGCGCGCGCCAGGGTCTTGAGCCGGGCGTTGATTGGTGGGTTCGGACGGCCGAGCCCGGTTTGAAATCCGTTAACGGCGGGCGCGGGGCGGCCGCGCGGGGTGGTGGCGGCGGCGCTGCCGAGGTGAGTCCGGGGGGCTTCGGCCGGGCACTCCTGGCCTCCCCCCTCTTTTCCCCGACCAGCAGTCCTTCCCTATATCTGGTCGTTCGCTCCGGCCGTGGCTACGCGGCTGTTCTCTGGGCCCAGGTATTGGTAACGGAGCCGAGGTCTCGTCTGGGAAGCGGAGGCGGAAGGCGGCTCCGGCCGCTCAGCCCATGGCTGGAGCCGCTGTCGCGGTGCCTTGCGGGCGGGCTCGTAACGGAGCCCTAGGGGCTGATTGCGAACCCGTCGTTCCCCGGGGAGGCCGACCTGGGGCCCCCGGCCCGCAGCTGGAGGAGCCGCTGTGGCGGGGGGATCCCGCTCTCCGGGTGGGATCGCGGTACTGGCACGCCAGGCCTGTGCCTTACGGTGGGGTGGGATGGGCGCCTGGGGAGTGAAATAAAATTTTAAGTCTTTAAACAATGGCGAAATGCGATGAAACTGTGTATTTCACGATGTAAACCTCTGTTAATTCTTCTCAGTCCAAATCCTGCTTCCTGGAAAAAGGAGGGAAGCAAACCAGCGAAAACCTGGCCCAAGTAACAGAAAAAAAGCATTAGGAGAGCTATTTTTATTAGGTTTTTTTTTTTTTTCAACCTAAAGGGCTTTCAACCTAATGTAACAATTAGTTGAGGTTATACTTGCTAAAAATAATTTACTTTTCCTTGAACATCTATTCTTAGAGTGTCTCATCTTCATGTCTTCTGAAACTTGTGGGATCTTTTTTAGAGAGCACGAGATGTCAGGACTGTTTATTTTTGGGAATGGGGGCGGGCCTGGGCCGTTAGCAGAGCAAAGGCTGTGCCAGCACTTCACCCCTCCCTTGGCTGCCTCGGGGTGATCTGCAGAGCTCTCTGCGGGCTCATCTCTCACCTGGGGCGAGTTAAAGGCTTTGTCTCCCAGATTGAGCATTTAATGATGGAATTGGCAGCGTTCTGGGGGATGATGAATCCAGTGTTGATTTTGTACTGCAGAAAAGCTCAGTTGAACTTTAAGTAAGGGGCCTGAGAGAGGAGGGAGAAGCTGTAGATCCAGAATGTGTTGCAAGTGTTCGCTTAACCCTGCTCAGGAAAAGTAAGGATGAAGGATGACTTTCTGAAGCTGTTGGCATCATGCAGAGGGAGTTCAGGTGATGGCTTTGTGGTGGGATGGTTCTTACCAGGCTGTGGTGACAGGACTATAGCTTCAGAGGGGGAGTTACAGCCCTTTCTAATGCTCCAACTAGCATGTTAACTCCTGAAAAACATTCAGGAACTTTGTCTGGATTATTATCCCAGTAAAAGGAACGGGAAACTCCTGTTTGCAGAACGATAAAGAAGCCAGGCTGAATTAAAGCTGTCTGGTTAACACAGCATCCTGTGTTTAAGTGGCAGCTGGTGTTGAAGCCTAGTAGAAAGCCCTGGAATTGCTGGACCACATTCCCATGTAGCTGCCTCAGCCTTGGGGAAGCTTCTCTTGCTTATTCCTGGTTGCTTGTCTTGGGTTCTGAGGCATGTGGATCAGCTTGCTTTGTGTTTATCTGCTGCTGTAGCTTAGAATAGCTTTCTTGTGTGTCTGCTGTTGTTTTTTTTTTGCTTTCTGATCCTGTTAGGATTTGCCATAAGTAACACCTGTAACTTGTGAAGCTCCAGTGCTGTGTTGTGATAAGGCATCATCTCCAGTTCACCAGGGCCTTATCTACATTGCAAGGTGGCAAGAAAGAGCCTATCTCTCTGCCCTCCTTAGGATTCTGACTGGTTTGTGTTGGAAGGAACCTTGAAGCTCATCTTGTTCCAACCTCCCCATCATGGGCAGAGACACCTTCCACTACCAGCCCCATCCAACCTGGCCTTCAACACTTCCAGGGATGGGGCAGCCACAGCTTCTCTGAGCAACCCTTGCTAGAGCCTTACCACCCTCACAGGGAAGACTTTCTTCCTAATATCTAACCTAAATCTCTCATATTTTAATTTGAAGCTATTCCCACTTGTCCTGTCACAACCTGTCTGTGTCCCTGTCGCTATCGTTCTGTCCTTGCTACTGTCCCAAACTCAAACTCCTCCGTTCTCTCCCTCTGACCTTGAGTTCTCATCTTGGAATGCTGCATGCTATCTCCAACACCATGGCCTGTATGGCTGGGAGGCTCCTTTGTCTAGGCAGTGGGTGCTGTTGGCATAAAATTCACAACTACATCGAGAAAAATACGCTGAGCACAGCTGTGATGGAATTGTGTCAGTATCTTCACTCTAATTTGGATTAGAGTGAGGTGTGAAGTTATTCCAAAATACCTATTGCACTTGCTGTTGGATCAGTCTTATTCTGGGATAGGAATGCTTGTTCCAATTTAGTGTAATCCTTTTTCAAAGCTAACTAATCTAAACCATGCCAAGGCACTCTTCTGGAACGTGCCAAAGTGTAGTTACTCAAAAGAAACCTGATGTCCAGAGGAACCCACTGCCTATTCTTCCATGTGGATGTGGCTGTACTGCTCTGGAGGCATATTTAGGTCAGTGAGAGAGCAGACCTAGAAAGAAAATGAAGGTTTAATTAAGTAGTTGTTTTATAAAAGGAATTTGGAGTGGTTTTGCAAGCGAGAAGATCAGATCCTCCTTTCCTGCCCCAGCAGCTCTGCAAACCAGGTGAAAGCTGATCCTGCAGAACGGGGGTGAGGGTTCCCTGGCTGGCTCACTGCAGACACCCGTGTCGACACAGGAGGTGATGGATGTGGGGGAGAGCAGGGTCATGCTTTAAATCCATGTAGGATTACAGCATGCCTGTAATCAGGCTTGGGGAAATGCACACAGTGCCTGCTAATTAGGGAACGTCCCTATTAATGAGGAAAAAATTTCCATGCCTCCCTCCTGGTGGATGAATGCCGCGGTGGAGAGAAAGAATTTTGTATTGAGATAAATGTGGTTGTGCTGTCAAAATCACAGCTGAGTGTTTTAAAATGCGTGCAGGGAGTGGGCAGTGGGTGTCGGGCTGTGCTTGGCAGAGCCTGTTGGGATTGCAGATGCCTTGTGGTGGGCACAGGAGCCATAAATCAGCAGGGCATTCCTGGCTGATCCCTGTCCCAGCCGAGTCAGTGGGTGGAGGAGCAGGATGCCTTTCAGTGAGCTGCAGCTTCACCATCAGTCCTGTTCCGGGCAGGACTTGGAGGATATGTAGGGATTTGAGAAGTGGATGCCATGAGTTCATCTGATTGACGTGGACTCTCTGAAGTTCAGTCGCAGTAATTTTTACCTCCTTGTTGTCTCTTTCAAGAAAGAGAGTATGAAATTGAGGCAGGAATACTATCCTTTTCTTTTTCTGAGTATTTTCTTCTGTCTGGGATAGAGGGGAGATAGAAGGGGTCAGCAATGAGGTCGATGATGAGGATGGTGACACTATGGAAGAATATGGACTCTACACAGTAAAAAGCTGGAACTGCAGCAGTGTAGCACTGGGCACAAGTAGCTATGAAACATGATGCCCAGAGCTCTGCCTCTGACTGGAGAGGGTGAGGGGAGAATGCAGATGACGCATTTGATTTTTAAAAAAAGTCTAAAGTGTTGACAGAAATTCTATCTTGATTAAGGGCAGTAGGAAAGCATTTGATTCCAGCCATGTCTCAAGCTCAGTTACAGTTGCTTTTGGCTCCAATTCTTCTGTTTGCCTTCTTTGGGCCCTACCTTGACATCTTCCCAGCCATGTATCTGGTGCTTCTCTAATGACATTCTTCCCTTTAACTTTCACAGTTTTGCTCTGGGGAGCTGGAGGCTTTTTGGTGCCCCCATCATCAGGGGGGCCAGTGGTTGTGACCAGTGTGGTACCCCCCTAAACGCTGTTTGGCTTTACTGTTGACCATTTTGTTATTTATTGAGAAACACCATCTGGGTTTTGAACCATGTGTGGTCTGCCTAGACAGATGGTTTAGGGCTGAGGCTCTGTGGATTAGGAATATGCTGCTTTGGAATTGCTTGGGTTCATAAAAGCAAAGTTCAGGTGATTTCCTTGGGGAGTGTTTAATAACATCCTTGTGGGCTTTGCCTCACAGCTGTTCAAGGCATCACAAAAGCACCTTTGCAAAAAGGTTTTGTTGTAATTTCAGGGTTTATAACTTTGTCACTGGCTTTATTCCTGTTCTCGTTGAGTTTAATATCACCTGTTGACACAGGGACTCCTCTCGCTGTCAGTGCTCCATTAATTAGCTGCAGGGACTGTTTGACACGGGTCACAGTGCTCAGTTTGTTTATAGCCTGGCCAGCCTCGGGCTAGTGCTATGGAATGCAAGAGGCCTGACATTGCCCTCCTTCTGACTGTTTGCCCAGTAACAATGCTCTACAGAACCATCTTCCTGCTTTGAAAATCAATTCATTCTATAGAAGAGCAGCTTTGTATCATCAGTTCTTGTTTATAGCCCTTCAGAGAGGGAGAGAGGCTGTGCATTTCATTGCAGTGCTCTGGAGTGAATCTCATCTGCTTTGTAAATCCTGTAAGGGTGAGAACTCTTCTTTGTGTGTGGTGAGGGAAGGAAGTGCAAATCAATGGCTCTCTGGAAAAGCTTTATAATTTACTTCCTCTTAAAAAATACAATTCTATTTGTATATATTTCTAATCCCTATCAAAACTTGATCTTTCTGATAGTTTTGAACCTGCAAATGTCAATAGTGCTAAAATCTCCTTAGCTTTGCAGATCAGCAGTAGAAAAAAACTCTGCATTGCTCATGAGGAGTTCTGCCCTAAGGTGTGAAGTGCAAGAAGGGGAGAATGTACCAAAGGCTGTCTCAGAGCCTGTCCCTAGAAACCCTGCAGAGGAAAAGAGGTGGGGGATGATTCCACTGATACCCTGTTGTTGTCCAAAGGGCTCTAGCAGTGCAGGCAGAGGACTCGTGGGGACAGTGTGACTGTGAAGATGTCTAAGCCAGAATCCCGTTATTCTTTTGATGTCCCAAATGTCTGCATCAACTTTGAAACTCTGAGTGAGGATGATGTACACAATGCAGACTCCTGGTTTGGTAAGTTACTTCCAACTCCTTGAGTTGTTTCCTCATTGGGTGACACCTTGATGTGACCCTTGTTTTGGGCCTGGCTTCTGTGCCAATTGATCACAATGTTAACTGCATTATTCACCATGCATGGGGCTTCTTCTGTTGTATTTTTTTCTATCTAAATTTTGTCATCCGTAACTTGACTTTGTTAACCTCATAATGATATTCTGGGGTATTGTTAATAATTCCTAACAGTATGTATAGTGAAAATCTTTCTCTCCTCACAGACCAAAAGGCCAACCTGGAGAATGTCCCTCCTGCAGAAAATCTGGCAAAGACCTCACACAGCAGCCCTGCTTTTTCAAAGCCTGGTGTTGTTCTGTCTTCTGTCCCATCACAAGAAGTAGCAATGAGTAAGCTGGCATAGTGTGGCAAGGGAGGGAATAAATTTTACTGACTTTTCACTGGCAAAATGGAAAGGCCTCTGTCTGACTTTTGTGGGGCCACCTTCATAAACTGTTATCTGCAAGGTCTCATGTGGTTTTACTTGTTGTTGTTCTGTATATGTATATATAGATGAGCTGACACTTGCCCCTTTCTCAGGTGAAAGTGATGCTGAAGCAGATTGTGCCCAGGCCAATGTGGTCCCTCAGAATATCGTTGGGTCCCTGGCAACCTGGAGAGCTGCTGCCCCTGCAGAGGCCCCTCAGAGGTGAAATACTTGTGTTCAGTTTGTACAATGATTGATGATGGTGTAACTAAGCAGGTCCTTGCTCTCAGGATCTGCCATTCTAGCTGTTCTTGGGGCATCCTGTGGGGCTGGAGTTCTCCAGCATGGAGATCGTGTATTGGGACACCTGATCTGCTGGCTAAGCTGGAGGGGCAGTCTCCAGGGTGGAAATGTAATGCAGTGTCTCACATACTTGTCAAATGAGACTCAGCAGCATCAGGAGCTTCTGGAATGTGAGGATATCTGAAACTGAGGTGGCTTATAAAGTTTCTTTGTTTATATCTGCCTGACTTGGGCAGAACTCATTCTTGATATGAATGCAAGGGGCTCTGCATGCTCTTATATAGCAAAGAATATTTAGTTTATAGATTGTTAAACTTTAATAAATCATGCTGCATTTGGATTGTTGTGTTAAACACAATTTGTATGGTGGAGTTGGGGGATACACTGACATAAAAAGTGTTGTCCCGGTCAGGTGTCTCCTCTGTAGGAAAACTGACCTCTGCTTTCTGTTCCACTCTAGAGCGGGCAGGAGACTGGCTACAAAGCAGGGGAAAACCCAGCAGCGCAAGCAGCCAGGCAGAATCAAAGCAGAGAGAATTGCTAATGCCCTGGATAATAAGGAAGAGGTTCCACCCTTGAAGAAAATGAAAATGTACGTCATCCAAGTTCTTCTGTTTAGGGCTGGGAAAAGGGATATAACTGTTTCTTTGGAAATAGTTTCCACCTGGCTGAGAAGGTTCTTGCAGGAAGGTTAGGGGTTGGTGGCTGGAACTGGTTGCTGATACTGGTTTCATCAACAAGAAATGGCTGTAAATGCTGAAGGAATTGTGCTGTTTGGAGGTAGAGATGTGAATGAAACAAGCATGGGCTTCTTCACCTTCTTACTCCTTACTCAGTGTCTGTCAGCTTTAAATTTGTCTGAACTTATCCATCAGGAAGTCATCAGGCAGTCAGTAGCTATGAAAGAGTCACAGCTAAAATATTTCTCAAATTAACTTAACCACTAAAGTATCACATGGTGATAAGCTTGAGGTGGGGAAATTGAAGTGTGATCTTTGAAACACCACTGTACCTCAATGATCTACAGTATACCTTCCCTCTCCAAAAACTCAGTAATTAATCTTCCCTTCTGCAGCCTTAGAGTACCAGGGAAAGCCAGATGGTCTATGCCTGGGGTGAGGTAAGGCCAACCTGGCATACCTTAGACCTCACCAGGTGTTGGGATGGTTGGGCATGGTGGTGAGAACTGCAGGTGGTCATTTACATAGAACACGGTTAATTCCAGGGGTTTGCCCTGACAACTTGTTTTCTTAGTTCTGGCAGCAGAGAGAAGGTGACAGAAGCATCCACAAAGACAGAGCCCTTGCAGGATTCTCACCTGTCCCCAGGGAGAGAGAAAAGCAAACTGACCCTGCCCTCCACGCCAACAATGTTGAAGTACGTGGCTTTCTTGTGACTTGTCTGCTAATCACAGTTGATTTAGGTGACAGTCCTGGCTGAGTGTTTTCAGCTTCAACTTAGCATGTGATGGTATCACATTTAGTAAACACCGTGTCGAGGCAACAGTGTTAGGATGAAATGCATTTCACCAGCTGAAGCTGTGCACAGAAAAGCTTCTGCTTTTCTTTTGAGGAAAAAGTTGTTCTTCCTAATGGATTGAGAATGAACACAGCAAATGGGTCTGCAGAATAGCAGCTAGCTGTGAGATTTCTTAAAAAAACAAAACCCAAGCAGATCTGTTCTAAAGAGGATGTTTTTATAACTGATGATGCTCCTGCAGTGAGGTTGGAGATAAGCATGTTCCTTACACTAACATCATGCTAATAATCAGGGAAGCAGGAAGGCATCTCTTAGTTTTTAATGTGCTTCTACAGGAGGACCAAACCTTCTAGCAAGCAGAAGAGTACAGAGGAGCAGGAGCTGGAGAAGATGCAGCAGTTGCAGCAGGAGGTTATGGAGCTGCGGAAGAAGAATGAGGAGTCTCTGAAAGCAGCTATTGCTGGAGCAGGTGTGCTCTGCCTGAATTGCAGAATGAAACTGCATTGGGCTCAGCTGGAGAGTGCTGCACAGAGCTGTGCAAGTACCTTTGAAAACAAGCATTCCAGACTTATCAATAAATATTAGGAGCCCTTTATTATAGATCAGCCCCTAAACTGCCTGGAAACAGGTGTGTTTGGGTTATGTCATGTTTTGAAAAGTTAAGGACGAGCTCTTAAAAAACTTACCTAGTTGTTAGAAATTAAATGCTAATTTTGTTTCCCCACACCAAAAGGTTTCCAGTCCTTACATGTGCTTTTCTTCTAGGACAACCCATGAAGAGACCTGCTGGTCAAGTAACGAAGCCAATTGATTTCCACTTCTGCACAGAGAATAGAATTAAACAGAATGTGGAAAGCCAGCCTGGCAATGAGTACAAGGAGCTGGATTTTGCAGCAGTACTGAGGAAGCATCCCCCTTCTCCGGTGAGAGCCAGAGTGTTGCCAGCACTCAGCTCACTGATTCTTGCCATCACCTCCCTGCTGCTTGTGCAGAGAGGTTACCACAGGAGAAGCAGGTGTTGTGCAAACCTGACTGCAAACTTCCTGTGTGTCTGTGTTGCCACAAGACTCCAATGAAGCCTTGTGGAAAAAGGAGCCCTTTAATGTCAGATCTTCCAGTCATTCCACTTCATGCTTTAATCTGCTTTAATACAGTTTCCCAATATAACTTGTGCATGTTCAGACTATTAACACTTGTGCTTAATGTGAAGTGTTACCTTCTTTGCAGTGAGAGGAAGGGACAGATACTGTGCATTCATGGGGATAGGAAATGTCATCAAAATCTCTTGGCCATACTGACTGTGGTTTTCTGTCTCCAGGTGCGAATGCCAAAGGGACCCACTGTCCCCAAACCTTTCAATCTGTCCCAGGGAAACAAAAGAAAACTTGAAGAAGCCACAACAGAGTATGTGTCCTTTGCTGAGCAGGTAGAAGCATTCCAAAAACGCACACCCCCTCGTTACCATTTGAGGAGCAGGAAATCTGAGGAAGGTGAGTGGTCCTGGATGTAGAGTAAGAGATGCTTTGACTGCTCTGGGCAAATGGCCTGTGTTTGTTGCAGGCCTTGCCATTAACTGCTGGTCTCTGCAACTTGAATTTGTAGGCTCAGTTTCAGGAAAGCCGGTGAAGGCTCGGATCACACACCCCAAAACACCAGTGCTCCGAACAAAGCACCGCTTGAGACCTGTCACCTGCAAAACTGCTGCAGAGTTAGAAGCAGAGGAGGTGGAGAAAATTCAACAGTAAGTAAAGGCTTACTCTAGTCCTCCAAGGGATGACTGTACCACACCAGAAATATTTTACAGATACCAAAGTATCACTTCTCTGGAATACCCTTTTGTGTAAAAGAATGAGCATACACCATTGATATTCCTTAGGTTGTTCATAATTCTTTAGCTCTGATTGTAGGGAAGTGAAATATAAACAATTAATTTTGAAGGAAGTGCTTTTAGGAGACCTGATCTTGGATTGAATACAGCTTATGATGAGTAAAGTAAACCCAATATAGCAATGCAGCCTGCATGCACTTCAAAACTTGCCTGTAGGGGAAGGTTTGGATTTTTAGGAAAACAATCCATAAAATTTTCCTTATTAATCTTGCAGTTTTAAAGGCAAAGGAAGAAATGCTAACTACAGCTGTGCACTAACGTACAATGTACAATTGGTGACAGTCTCCATTATTCCTGCATAGGTACAAATTCAAAGCACGAGAACTCAATCACAAAATCTTTGAGGGTGGGCCACTCCTGCCCAAGAAACCTTCTGTGAAGGAGCTCACCCAACCCATTGGCTTTCAGCTGGAAATAGAAAAAAGGATTCAGGAGCGTGAGAGTAAGAAGCAGCAGGAGGAAGAGCGCTTTGAATTCCATTCCAGGCCATGTCCCAAAAAAATCCTGGAGGATGTTGTGGTAAGAAGTTTAGTAACACCCAGGCTTGGGAACTGGAGTGGCAATGAGCTTCAAAATGCTTGTAGCTATGTTCCATTATGTGTTTAATGATCTTAGTAAACAGTGTCTGTCATTAGGTAAGAACTGCAGTGGGTATGTCCTGTACTGTCAGGTTGTTTCTCTGTAATGTTTTCTTGGCACTTGGCCTTGGGTAACTCCTTACTGGCTCTTCTGAACAGGGTGTTCCAGAGAAGAAAGCACTTCCTGTTACAGTCCCCAAGTCTCCAGCCTTCACCTTGAAAAGCAGAACCCGTGTATCTGGCAGAGAGGAAGAAAAGGTAACAGCTTGAGCCAGGTCCAGGTCCCACTGCAGTGCCTGCCATGCTTCTGGATGTGGGTGGGATGCTCTGGGGCTGGAAGCCCCCTCCTTCTTGTGACCAGTTCCTCCAGGGTTACCTTTGCCTGTGCCATTCACTTCAAGCAATCTGGTTATTGCTGCTCATTTTACAGAAACTGAATTCTCTTTAAAATGAAATCATTTAAATGCTAAGGCACTGATAAGGGTTTCTGAGGTGTTGCTGCTATGAATGAGGGAAGTGAACTGCTTAGATTTCTCATCCTTCCCTATTCTGTTACTGAAGGCAGATATTACATGTGACCTTTCTTCTCCCTGAAGTGGAGAGCAGGATTTTGAAAGCTTCATGTCCTTCTTCTTTTCCTTCTTGTCAAGAGGATATTAAATAATTACAGTCTAATTCGCATGAATACTAGAATTGAGAGTGGTTTCAAAAAAGGAAGAGCTGGACCTGTGGTTCAGGTTGCCAGTAAATTGGTTCTTGCTGGATTCCTAATTTTTGCAGTGTCCACTGTTTGCATGATCCTGCTGTGCCTCTTATTAAAGGAGTGCGTTCAAAGCTCTTTGTGGCTTTGCTTGGCAGGAGTTGCAGCCTATACAAAAGTAAAACATCAGGTCCTAATGCTAACATTCCTTTAGGAAAAAGAGGAGGTGGCTGTGATCAAAGCTAATCCTATGCCACATTATGGAGTGCCCTTCAAACCCAAAATGCCAGAGCAGAGGCACGTGGAAGTTTGCCCCTTCTCTTTTGATGCCCGGGACAGAGAGCGACAAATACAAAAAGAGAAAAAGATAGAAGAACTACAGAAGGAAGAGGTAAGAATTAAAAGATACCTTGGATTCCACTCCTTCAGTAAAATAAGTGTGGCAAGATTTGCTGCTGTCTATTAAACTTCCACAAGAAAGGACAAGAAATATTTTGAGTTGTTTATTTCAGGTGCCAAAGTTCAAAGCACTGCCTCTGCCTTACTTTGACCAAGTTAAACTGCCAGAAAAGAAGGTCAAAAGCCCAACTCAGCCTGAACCATTCCATCTGCAGGTGGATGAACGGGGAGCTGCCAAGCTCCAGAGCTGGAAACAGCAGGTAGGATGAAAAGGATAATGGGAATGACCAGACTCAAAGCAGCTGATGGAGTTGTGGTTGACTACAGAAAGTGTCCTGCTTGAATTGAATCAGTAGCTGAGTTTGAGCAAGGATTTTCCTGTACTTGGCATGCGATTGGAGCTGTGGGTTAAGGATTGGTCAATGTTGTTTGTTTTTTTTTTTTTCTCACTTTATGGTAAATTATGGGATTTACCACAACTGTACAAACAGCTGTGGGGTGTTTTCTAAGCAGCAGCTCTGTGCAGCTGAATCCCTTTGCTGACTATCTCCAGGAATATATTGACACATAAATAATATACTGCTTTTCTCACATGAAGTCTGCAGTGGACACTTGAAGCTTTCTTCAGACTATTTTTGGCAAAGAAACTGTTGGGCAACAAGTGACACCACTTTTTGGCTTTAATGAAATTTTCTATGGAAATTATTTCACTAGGTCAACATGGCTTTTCTAGTGTAGGGAGTGCTGGAGTCTGGGTCACAGGGAGATGGGCTCTTTCTGCCTGGCACTTGATGTGCTCTCTTCTCTTGCAGATTAAAGAAGACTTGAAAAAGCAGAAAGAGGCAGCGTGTTTTAAAGCTCGCCCCAACACAGTGATGTACCAGGAGCCTTTTGTGCCCAAAAAGGAACATAAGATGCTATCAGGTAGAGTTAAAAGTACTTACTACACGGGCTTGGCTGATAGCTCAGAACTGATGCAATTAAGTGATGTTTTTTCTGGCTGTTGCCTCTTCTTCATCAGCACAGCCAATAGTGCCTTGCATTTAATCAACTAATTGCCTAACAGCTTGTGTCCCTTGGGAGCAGGGGGATTTCCTCTCCACCCCCCTGTCCTGCTCCAGCATGGCAGCTGTATTTAGCAGCTCTGCTGCAATTGGTAGATGATTGATGTGTGCCAGCTCAGGATAAGGGTACTGAGAATGTGAGGAGCTCCCTGCAGAGACAGCTGGCATTTCTGCAGCACTGTCACTCTTTCCCTCCTGTTTCTAATGAGATGAAGGCATGTACTGCTTGGGTAGACTGAGATTTGTAGGGCATAAAACCAGCCAAAACCTTGTTTGTACTAACAATTGTGTGCTTGCTCCCTCCCATGAGAACACCCATGACGGGGTGACGTCTGCATTAGCACTGCTCACGTCTGGGAGTAAAATTTTCTCTTTTCCTGAAGTCTGGAGGTATCTCCTAACCACCCTTGCCAAGGGGAAGCTCTCCAAAGGGAGGCTTCCATTGACACTAGTACTGCTCTGCTTTACCTGACTGTCTTTGAACCAATGTTATCTCCTCTATTTCTAAACTTAGAGAGCCTTTCTGGTTCTGTAGTTCCTGAAAGCTTTGAGCTGGCAACAGAAAGAAGAGCAAAAGAAAGGCAAGAATTTGAAAAGCGATTGGCAGACGCAGAAGCCTTAAGGGAGAGGTATGAGGAGCAGATCAGGCAGCAACAAGAGGAGCGTGAAAAGGAAGAAATTGCTAAGCTAAGACAAGAAATGGTAAGTGAGCTGTTTCTGAGCAAGGGTTGTAAAGTAACCCAAAGGAACATGGGAATATCCTTAAGGAGCTAATGTCACTGTTGAGCTGTGCTAAAACTGCCTTTTCAAGGTTCCCTTTTGCAAACTGATGACTCACTAACTTCACAACTGGTTTAAAAAAACCAAACCTATGAAATTATGTAAACAAAGAAGGCAGCTGTTCTGAGATGGCTGAGTTTTGGAGCTGCATATGTGTAATTATCAAAGCAGAATGATCTCAGTAAAACCCACAGCCCCAACGTGTGCTGTGCATTTTCCCAGTTCCTCACTCCAGTGCCCAGGGTGGTATGGTGGTCTCAGGCAGATGCCTGCCTTCATCTCCTCCGCGGCTCACCTGCAAATTTCAGTTTCATCGTAACTGCAACCATTTGCTTTGTTTTGCCCTTGCTTATATTTATTTTTTCACAGGTTCACAAGGCAAACCCAATACGCAGATACCGCAGCCTGGAAGTGAAGCCCAGTGATCAGCCACTGACTATGCCAAAGTCTCCCAACTTCTCAGACAGATTCCGGTGCTGATGAGCATCCACGTGATAACAGGAGGGAGCATCCCTCTCCACTCCCTTGGTAGGAGAGAGGGAGCAGTTGTTTTTCCATGGCTGCTCAGTCTGAACTCTTATGTTTGGTTCTGTTGTTGTACTGAGTAGTTAAACTCCACCTTGAGCCCATGACATCCCAGCAGTGCCTCCTGGCCTTGCTGCATATACAGACTCTGTGTTCTCTAGAGACTAAACCAAGTTTTGATATTGCATACAGATATTGTGTACCTAACTAAATAAATTCCTAATCTGCTCACTGTCTCTGGCTAGTGGGCTGAAGCCCTTTCCTGCAGAAAAGCTTTTGGTAAAGGCTGACTGCACAGATGTGTGCATCTGGCAGAGCTGCCTTGTGTTTGTACACTAAGGACTATTTTCAAGTGTCTGTTTTTTAGCCTTTTAGTCTGCATTACGTTTGAATTGTGTTAAGTGATGTGAGGTTCCTTCAAGCCAGCGTAGCGTGGGTCTGGCCTTTCTTGTTAATATTTAGATGACCACAAATATAAATCTTGCCCATGCTTTAAAGTAGTTCTCTGTCTATTAGAGCATTAAACCATCTTGCTGTTTTATAGCTGAAGTTCTTGTATTTGGGGAACCATTTATCTGGCAAGTGAGCTGCTGCCCTAGCTCCTGCCAGTGCAGGTCTTTTGGCTACAGAGCCATCAGCATCTCTGGCCAGTTTGGGTAGTGAACAGAGCTAAATATAGCCCAAGTGCTCAAATGTGCTAGAGGACAAAACTGCTGGCGTTGTGAAGAGTGGACGCATCTAGATTAAAGTTTTAATAATTATTTCTTATTTAGTATTGTGCTCTGATTTTTTTTTACATTTATATCTTGCTGAAACACCTGTAAGCAGGGCTGCTTGCTACTGTAGTGCTGTTTAGAAGAGAAGGGGGAAAAGGGCAATTGAGAAATAATTTGTCCTAACTGGACAGATTTTCTTGTTTGGTGGTTATGGAAAACATTTGCTTTCATTTCCTCTGAATTTGGATACTGTTGAAGTACTCCCAGAGCGTGTAGCTTTTTGTCCAGAATTTTGGGTGAAAAAGAGAGTTCAAACTTGGTGTTAGACTCCAGCTAAGGGGATGGGTAGAGGTGCTGTCTCATTCTTGCCAAAGTACATCAAGCAATTGCTATTTTACTCTTAGATTGAGAGATGTAACAGTGAAAGAAACTCCTTAGAGATCTAAATTCCAAGAACATTTATTGTACCCGAGGGGTGATGTTTCTGCAGGAATTATCCTAAAAAGTGTGATGCTCAAGAGCTATCATTGCAGAACAGCTGGGGTCTCTATGGGAATGTTTCAAAGAGCATCAGCCTAAAACTTCAGTGCTGGGATTAAAAGAGGAAAAGCCACCCCCACTGAAATATAAGGATTCTTTAAAAAAAATTTAAGGTTTTGTGCAGTTAGTAGCTGAGGAACTGGAGAATGAGAGGCTTGGGAGGGGAAGTATGTTGGCACTAAAGGATGAATGACCCTCTGGCTGTGTGGGTTCTTGGAAATGGTGAGCTTGGCCATGGCTCCTTTTTGCTCAAGTTTCAGCTTTGCCTTCCCTTCTCTTGAGGCCCTTTGTGTAACTGTGGCAGAACTTGGCCCAAAAGCTTGACCCAGTCACCCAGTCTGCCTTCAGCCACATTTTTCTGACTTTGCTGATGACCTTGTGTCATTGAGCTGAGAGTTACAGGACAGCCAGAAAAACTGCTGTCACTGCTGTTGTGACAGTTTGCAGGAGGGGCTGGAGCACAAGGGACATGTCAGCATCCTCCTCTTGAAAACTAAAATCCACGTGACCTGTCTGCCTTAACCCTATTTCTGTCACTGTGGAGCTGTTGCCTGTGATCTGGTACTGGGTAGGGACATCACAGAACCTCAGACATGCTAGCAGGGAGCCCTTCCTTTTTCCTCGAGTGCCAGTTCTGGAGAAGGCAGCATGTGGGCAGCAGGAGCAGCAAATATTTATGATGAGTCAGGGGGAAGCTGGAATGATGATGAGCTGCTGAAGAATGTGAAGGCAAGCAGGATCATGAGGCCATGGAACTGGAGCAGCCACTGATCCCTGAAGGATGAAGTAGCTGGATTTCCCTGATGGCCCTACATGGCCTCTTCTGCCTTGAGGAAGAGGTTGTGTGCCTGACAGCTTGGCAATATTTTTTCCCCAATGGTATCATTTGAGTCTAATAAAAGACATTACATCTTCTCCCACACATGGCCTCCTTTATTCCCCATGCACCACAAACAGAGGCAGGAACCTCAGCCAGCTGTGCCTCCAAAAGCCTGGGGTGTTTGTATGAGCTTGGAGTCACCCACCAGGTTCTCACGGGCTGGGCTGTGGGTCCCGTCCTCCTTATTAGGAGGGAAGTGGTGGCATGGTGGGAAAGCTGTTCTAGTGTACAAAGTGTGTGAAAATCATGTCCTGAAGGAGCTGGATGGTGGAGAGGATGGGATTTGGCCAAGGCTTCAGCAGGGAACTGGTAGTAGGTGATTTTTCCAGTGCTGGGGAGAACAAATTTACAGGACCGGAGCAAGAGACTGGGATTTAACTAAATGCTGTCCCAGCAGCTGCCTTTAGAGTCAGGGTCGATTGAGAAACTGATGTAAAATCTTACGTTCTCCCTGTGTGGATTTTGCAAAAACATGTTTGTATTCCAGTACTCAAAGCCCATAACCAGTATGTGCATGCCTTGAGAGCAAGGAGTGGGACGAGGTGAGGGGAGAAGATCTGGGTACAAAATCTTCCTCTGTTCCCTTTCTACTTGAGCTGTACTCAATCTGTTATCAAAATAAGTTGATCCGAACACAGACTAGAGTTGGAGCTAAAAGGCAGACAATGTTTTCCTGGACTTTCATGTTGAATTGCAAGATCAAATTATCTGGTGAATAAATTCTTATGAAAAGGCTTGATAATGCCCTCAAATCAGAGCTTTGCTTCTCCCTTCTGTCTCCACTGGGACACATTGGTGGCTGCTTGTGTGATCTGGCCTGAATCTGGCAAGGACCCCTGGACCAGGGCAAGTGCTGGTACTCCCTGGTGCTGCTCCTGGTTGTCCACCTTGCCCTGGATGCTCTTTTGATGATGTTGGGATTTTTCCTTGTCTTACCCCATCACCTTGCTGACACCTGTCACGACACGATGGCGGCTCGTGGTGGAAACCCTGGTACTGATGGAAGCAGTTAAGCCAGACAGCCTGGCTGGTTTGTGTTTCAGCAGCATGGCTGAGATTCAGGTGGGGATGTTGTTCAGCCTGCCCTGCTGCTCGATTTAGCCAGGGTGTAAGGTTTCCTGGGAATGGGCTGGCTTTGGCCCTGCAGAGCCTCCCTTCCCAGGGTAAACGTAAAGGTTAAAGTGTGCTGCCACAGTTGTGACAACGGCGTTGCCAGGGAACAGCGTGCTTGAGGCGCTGCCAGATAGCGCCAGGACAGGCTGTTTCCCAGCTGCAGCCAGTGTAGGCTCTGGCTTAAGTTCCTGAATGGGAAGGGAAAAAAAAAAAACCCAAGCCCAGGCTGAGAAGCTGGGTGGTGGCTGGTTTGCAGAGCCCCAGAGCACTGTGCTTCTCCTTGGGTGTGTGGTTTTGGACCAAGTGCAACAGATACTGCCCTTCAATTCTACAATTCCGTCTTCCCAAAGGTCTGATTTCAGCTTATTTCTCCCTGCCCACAAATGAATTTTATCTGTGATAATGCCAAACCATGGTCACCCATTGCCTTTGGAGCACCATGGCTACCCAGGGCTTTGCTTCCTCACCTTGTCTCAAGGATTTGTGCGCGGACCAGCCTTACTCCCAGGGAGGGTGGAAGATTGCAGACATCCTGAGAAGGCTGGCTACTGTCCAGGTGCTTGCTCCTCCTCTCCTTGGAGAATTTTATCCCAGTGTCCACCACACCAGCAGCTCCAAGGGGGCTGTGGGGCATAGCTGTGGCTCATGGGCTCCTTCCTCATGCCTGGGTGTGGATATGCTGCGTCCGCCTGGGGTGTGCCAGGAGGGTGCAGAGCCAAAAGCTGGCGGAGTGGTGGCAGTATGTGCCTGAAGTGACATTGGTGGCCTCCAGGTGCCGGGCAGCCCTCTGCTGGAGGAGGGGAGAGGCAATTCCAAAGTTCATATTGGCGATGACAGTCAATGGGCAGAGTCCCTGCTGGCCAGGCACAGCTTCCTGACTGTGGCCCTACAGAGGCCAAGGTGGGAGACTCCCACTCATCAGTGGCTGTGCCAGGACTGGGCAGTGTGGGTGTCATCGTCACCAAAGAACTGTGGATGCTGGTGATGCTCCAATCTCTGCTTCTACTCAACTGCATCAGCACATCAGTGATTTGGAGGTGTGTGCCTGCTCCTGCATAATCCCTGCTGGTCCTCACCACATTCCAAGTCCTGCCATGGATTTTATGACAGGAGCTGGCCTTGCTGTAGCCACAAATCTGAGCTATGAAGTCTGGAGCAGGAGAACTCCATGTCTGCTCAGGTTTCCCCTGCTGTCCTGTTGAGCAAGTGTTGCTCTTGCATCGAGGTGTTCATGGTGGGTGCCTGAGGCCAGGGCAGGGACAGGTGGGACAGCAGCACCTCAAGGACAGGGGAACAGCTGTGCTCCCATCCTGGCTTGTCTCACTTTCAATGCCACATGTGAAACACTGGCAAAGTCTGAGCTCAGACCCTGGCACACAGATGCTGGTGCATCACTGGGAGCTGGGATTTGACAATGAAGAGCAGCAGCACTGCCTGGGCAGTGTTGATCCTCCTGAGAGGTGCTATAGGTAAAGTGAGCACATCACTTGGGGGGCTGCTGCTGCTTGTGCTGGTGGTCTTGACTCAACTCCATCATGTATGGCACTGGCCAGGGCAGCATCCCCACCTCCTTTGCTGCTGTCACCTCCAGCCCTGCCACAGGTGAGGTTTAAACTGAGGAGAAAGCAAAGCAATGTTTAAGCAGCCAGGTTTGGTGTCTGTCAGGGCCTGAGCTTTGTGTGACTGTCTGATGGGGACCTGGGAGGCAGGACCAGGCTGACAGCTGGCAGGGGCTGAGGCTGGAGGAGCCCAGGGTAACCTCAGCCTCCCTGGGGGCACCCGGCCAGCCCGGCCCTGGGGAGAGCCCTGCTTCTCCAGCACACACCAGGATCCAGCCCTGTGCAGTGCCTGAAGTGTGTCCTGGGGTGCAGCACCCCAGAAGGAGCTGGCAATGCCTGTGCAGCACCCACACACACAGCCCAGCTCCTCTGTTTCTTTCCTAGATTACCAAAACACTTGATTTTGCAGAAAGTAAGTTTTTCAACTGGTTCCTAGGAGAGGCTGCAGCCGCTGGCCAGTGCCCAGTTCCCAGCTTCCCACCTTCATCAAGGCCCAGTGGCAGTGCCCAGAGGTGCCACATTGTACCCACAGAGCACAGGGTTCTTTGGAGCTGCTCTCCCAAAGGGCCAGTGCCAGTGGGAAGAGCTGGCCACAGCTCAGCAGCACAGGGGACCAGCACCATCACCAGCTACTTCCAGCCACCATCCCCATGAGTTGGCCAGTGACCACCTTGTGTCACTTGTGGGCACCTTGGAGGGCCTTAGTCACCTGGACCCTGTCCAGCTAACCCAGGCCACCCCAGTGGGATGGTTTTGGGGTGCTACTGTGTCCAGTGCCAGCCCTCCCTGTGGTGCTGGAGCAGGAGGCAAGTCCGTCCCTGTCCCCTGCCCCTTGTCTGAGTGTTCCCAGCCCACGGGGGACAGGCGAGAGTGGCGTGTCCTTTGAACGGGCTCCAGCAGTAACAGGTGCTGGGAAAGGCGAAGTGGGCCGGCTCCCGCTGCTGTAAAGGATCCTCCTCTGCCCGCACTAATCCGGCTCCGTTACACCCGGGATAGAAGAGGCTGCTCCCTCCAGCGCTGCCACAGTGCGGATGCTGCCCCTCTGACCACCCACTGCACCAGGACCCAGGTAAAGGGGCTGGGGGGCTCTCCACGGCTTCTGACTTGGGGCATGGTGGTGGGGGATCCTGTGTTTAGTGGAGCCCCCAGCCCTGGGAAGAACACGTCCATCCCCATGATCTTCCTGTGCTGAGCTGTGGGATGTGGGAACGCTCTCCATGGGACTGCTCTGCTACACCTCCTGTTCCAGTAGACCACAGCAAGCAACTTCCCTGTTACTGGGATGGTTGCTGGTGGGTTTATTCTGGGGCTGGGATGTCCTGGGCTCTGGATAGCTGCACAGCAGGGTGTTTTGGGACAGGGTGAGGAAAGATGACCAGGCACAGGAAGGCAGTGGAGCCCAGGGCAGAACAGGGATTTGGGGTGCTGGGCTGAAGTCCAGGGCAGGTACAGGGCCCAGCTGGTCCTCTTTGGTGGAGCCCATTACCCCTGGGCAGGGGGATGAGCAGCGCTGGTGGCTGCTGGGTGCCAGGGTCTGTGTGGCCCCTGAGCAGATGGGGTTTGCCTGCATGGCTGGATGGCCTGTGTGGTTCAGGGGGAGCAGTAGTGGGGCAATGCTGGGAACTCTCACCTCTCCCGATCCCCACTGCCAGCCCGGGGCCAGAGCCGCTGTCTTCTGCCCTGCCGTGGTGGGATGTGGCCTTAAATTGTCACCCTGGCCGCGCCGCGCTGGCTGTTTGCACGTCGGAGGCCCCAGGCACCCGGTGACAGGTGCCGGGGTCAGGCCATCGATCAGTCACCGCGGGGCAGATATCGGGGCACAATGGGACGGTGCCGGGACTGGTGGCCACGTGGGGCCCCTGGATCGGTGCCACCAGCCGGGGAGCCGCCGGCTGGGCGGCGGGGCCACAGTTCCCGGCTGGATGGCAGCAGCTTATCCCTGCAGGAGCAGAGCCACTGCCCGAGTCCTGCCGTCCCCTCTGAGGGGCGTCGGGCCCGGCGAGCCCCTCAGCTGCTGCTTTCTCTCCCGCAGGAGCGTCGCCGAACCGGGAGCACCGCAGGGCAGCCACCTCTTGCCTGGAGCGTCCCATGGAGCAGGGTGGAGGGGCGGATGGTGCCGACACTGGGGGGGCTGGCGGCACGGCCTCCCCCGAAGCCCAGGGCAGCGCAGAACCTGCAGCCCCTCAGTCTGTCCAGCCCCAAGGGGGGACAGTGCCAGCTGCCACCGTGGCACATGACGGAGGGGCAGATGAGCCTGGGCAGAAGGCTGCAGGAGAGGCTGGAGGAGGGAAGACAGAGCCGGAGCAGGAGACAGCTCTGGCTGCTCCAGAGCCCCAGGATGGACGGGACGCAGTCCCGAGAGAGGAGGCTTTGGCTGTGCAGCGTGATGGAGGACAGGCAGCATCTGATGAAGGGCAGGCAGCATCCACTGGGGAGAAGGTGCCGGCTGCCATTGGGGCCCAGGGTGTAGGGAAGGATGAGAAAGATAAGCCTGGGAAGAAGAAAGCTCCAGCTGCAGGAGAGCTCAAAGGAGGAAAGGCTTCAGCTGCTGCAAAGGCTAAGGATGGAGGAAAGGATGAGCCTAAGGAGGAGAAGCCTCCAGCTGTGGGAGAGCCTGAGAAAAGGAAGGAGGAGCCCATGGAGAGGAAGGGCCTGGCTGTAACTGAGGCGCAGGATGGAGGAAAGGACAAGCCCAAGAATGAGCAAGCCCCTGGTGGGTCAGGGGCTGAGACTGGTAGAAAAGCAGAGCCCACTGAGGAGAAGGCTCTGGCAGCAGCAAACTCTGAAGGAGGGAAGGCAAAACCTATGGACGAGACAGCCTTGGCTGCAGCTCAGGCTCAGGATGGAGGCAAAGGGGAGCCTGCAAAGGAGAAATCCACAGTGGGTGCAAAACAGGAGGTCCCAGCCACTGCTAAAGCTCTGGATGAAGGGAAGCAAGATGCAAAGGCAGAGCAAGCCCCAGCTAATACCAAGCCTGCAAAGGAGAAAACCACGGCTGCTGCAAAAGAGAAGGCCCCAGGTGCTGCAAAAGAGAAGGCCCCAGGTGCTGCAAAGGGTCAGAGTGGGGAGAATAAAGTAGTAAAGGCAGAAAAACCCCCAGCAGTTAAAAAGGCTCCAGACGGAGGCAAAGAGGAGCCCACGAAGGAGAAGTCTCCAGCTCCAGTGAAGGAAAAAGCTCCAGCCAAGGAGAAAGCCATAATTCCTGCAAAGGAGAAAGCTCCAGACGCTGCCAAGGCTCAGGATGGAGAGAAGGCAGCAGCAAAGGCAGAGAAAACACCAGCTGCAAAAATGGCTCAAGGTGGAGGCAAAAAAGAGCCTGCAAAGGAGAAGTCCCCAGCAGCTGCAAAGGTGCAGGAAGGAGGGAAGAAAATTGCAAAGATGGAAAAATCCACAGTTGCATCAAAGGCTGAAGATGGAGGAAAAGATCCTACAAAGGAGAAGGTCTTGGTGGCTGCAAAGGCTCAGGGTGGAGGGGAAAAAGCTGCCGAGGTGGAGCCTCCCACAGCTGGAGCAGAGGCTGGGGATGGGGCTGCAGAACCCATGGAGGCAGCAGCCATAACTGCTGTGAAGGCTCAGGGTGGAGGGGAGAAAGAGTCCAAGGAGACAGAGGGACAACCACCAATGATCCCCGAGCCCCCACGCCCAGTTCTGCTGCAGAGCCTGAGCTGCCCGGCTGCCTGCCACAGGTACCCACACTCTCCTGGGATGGGGGGGATCCCCCTTGCTGCTCCAGGGAGCCCTGGGTCCCTGGGTGCTGGGCTTGGGAGCTGCTGGCTGGGCTCTGCTCACCTCCCACTCCTGCTTCCAGGGAGCAGCAGCCCTGGGCAGAGGTGGCAGAGATGGAGACAATAGAAGAGGAGACCATGATGGTGGAGCCAAAAGAGGGTCTGACAGAGCCTGGCCCACAATCCCTGGGGGACCTGCAGCCTCTGGAACCCTCTGGCACCCCACAGGCCAGGACATTGCCCCGGGCCACAGGGCAGCCCCCAGATCCTGCTGGAGTTGCAGAGCAGCCTGGACCTGGGGTGCAACCATCTTTGATGGAGGCAAAGCCACCTCCCAGCCCCTACCTCACCCCTGATTTTGGGAAGGAAGACCCTTTTGAGATATTGGGTAAGACCATGAGGTATCTGCCTTTTCTTTACCCCCCTGGACCCTCTGTGGAGTGACAGCCTGGGAACACCATGGCCCTGCCTGCTGCCCATATTGCCCTCCATGCTGCCAGCTCCTGTCCTTGGCTTGTCACCTGCCTGGCCTTCAAGCTCCCCTTTCACTGTAAACAGGGCTAAATACGTCGCATCCCTTCCTGGCCTGCTCTGGCCACACTGTGAGGAAGAGGAGCCTGGGGAGTGACAGTGACTGTCTGGCTGGTGGCAGGGCACAGCATGTTCTCCTATCCTGCACCACTGTCCTTGTGGGGATGGCAGGGCTTGGGGGCAGTGGGTGCTTGTGGGAATCCCTGTGAGGCCGGCTCCTGCTCTCACCTGGGAAAGGGTGGTGCAGGAATGGGTGCATGGGGGTGCCCTGTGAGTGGGATCTGTCCTGGGAGGGTGAGCAGGAGGTGGTGGCATGGAGGGGGGTTGGCCTGGAGAGTGTGACGGACAATGACATGGCCTGGAAAGGGTAAATGTGACATGTGGGATGGTGGGGGTGGCTGTCATGAAGTAAGGTGGGTGCCATGCAGTAGGATGGGTGCCATGGAGCAGGGTGAGTGCCATGGAGCAGGGTTGGTGCCATGCAGCAGGACGATGCTGTGGGCAGTAGTGAGGAACCCTTCAGGGGTTGCTGCATCCTCCAGTGCAGCCCAAGCCAGGAGCCCCATGGCTCACAGCTCAGCACTCAATACCTGGCCACATCCTGCACCCACGGGCTTGGCTGGGTGTCTGTCTTTACCTCACACCAGGGCAGCCTGGGGTACCCACAAGTGGGGCTCCCTGTTCAGCAGGTTCCCTTCTCACCTCAGCCTTTCTCTCTGGGTAGATGATGTCCCTCCACCGCCAGCGCCCTTTGCACATCGCACCGTCACCCTGCGCTCTGCCAATGTCAGCTCCCAGTTCAGCCTCAACTCCAAGGACATCCTGGGGGGGTAAGGAGGGGTCCCAGTGCTTCCTCTGGCCTGTCCCAAGCTTCCCTTCAGCCTTGGGCTGTGGCTTTGTGCCAGTGGGACTCCTCTGGTCATGATGGGTGGGTTCCTTGGGCAGGTTGGGTGCCTCGGGCAGTGCAGAGCAGCACTCCAGTGCAGCGTGAGGGCCCCCAGCAGCCTGGGTAGCTGATGGCATGGGCACCTCTCCCTGCCTCCCTTGCCAGGGGCAAGTTTGGTGAAGTTCACACGTGCACGGAGAAGGAGACGGGGCTCAAGTTGGCCGCCAAAGTGATCCGGAAGCAGGGAGCAAAGGACAAGGTCTGAACAACCCCGGGCAGGGGTGGCAGTGTTATGCTCTGTGTGCCCCCCTGGTGTGGGGACACAGCCTGTCCCAGTGTCAGCCAGGGCTGACACCCCACACCATCCTGGGGCTCCTTCTGCAGGAGATGGTGCTGCTAGAGATTGATGTGATGAACCAGCTGAACCACCACAACCTCATCCAGCTCTACGACGCCATTGAAACGCCCCGGGAGATCATTCTCTTCATGGAATTGTGAGTGCCTGTGCCTACCTTGGGGCTGTAAAACCCCAACATGCTACATCCCACCCTGGCTCTGCTCAGCATCTCCATGGTGGAGCTGGACCAGGGTCCCCAGGAGGGTAGGGAACTCTGCAGGAGCATGGCTTGGGGCAGGGAGCCCCCCCAAAGTGACCCCATGGTCCATCCCCATGCAGTGTGGAGGGTGGTGAGCTCTTTGAGCGGATCATCGATGACGACTACCACCTGACGGAGGTGGACTGCATGGTGTTCGTCCGGCAGATCTGCGAGGGCATCCGCTTCATGCACCACATGTGCGTCCTCCACCTCGACCTCAAGGTGCGGGGCTGGGGGCTGACGGTGACAGGGCCAAGGGTGACAGCAGGACACTGGCTAGCAGTGGGAGGGGTGCCTGTGGGTCAGCACCGCTCTGGTGTGGGTCAGCTGCAGGACCCATGCAGTGGGAATGTCCTCTCTCAGTGGTGGGACAATGGTCACCCTGTCCCCACAGCCTGAGAACATCCTCTGCGTCGCTGCCACTGGGCACATGGTGAAGATCATCGACTTTGGGCTGGCTCGAAGGTGAGATTTTCTTCCTCAGCTCTGTCCCTCGTCCCTGTTCCCCTTCTGCCCTTCATCTCTGTGTGCCTTTGGGTACCAGGAGCCCTGCTCTAGGCCATTGTTTTGGCCACAGCTCTCCCTGACTATCTGGGGAGGGCAGCATCTGCTGAGAGAGGGGCAGTGGTTTGGGGGAGCAGCCTGTCCCCCTTCTGATGACTTGCACCCCCTCGGCTGCAGGTACAATCCCAATGAGAAGCTGAAGGTGAACTTTGGAACTCCTGAATTCCTCTCCCCTGAGGTGGTCAACTACGAGCAGGTCTCCTACTCCACAGACATGTGGAGCATGGGCGTCATCACCTACATGCTGTATGTCAGGGCTGGGCAGGGGCTGCCAGTGCCGTGCTGGGGAGCTGTGGTGCTGGGACAGAGCTCTCCTGGGTGCAGAGCTGTCCCCAAGCAGCTTCTTGGTGGCAGGTGGGGGGTCCTGCATGGGGAGATAGCCATGTAAGGTTGGGGATTGAGGGGCAGGAAGAGACTCAGGCCAGCTGAAGGCAGGAGCACAGGACAGTGCCACCACATCCCTGGAGCAGCCGTGGCCCTCTTCCAGGGGGTCTTGAAGGTGCTGCAGCCTGAGAGCACCTGACTCCTCACCTCCCTGCACCCCCAGGCTCAGCGGCCTCTCCCCCTTCTTGGGTGATGACGACACCGAAACACTCAACAACGTCCTGGCTGCCAACTGGTACTTCGACGAGGAGACCTTTGAGAGCGTCTCCGATGAGGCCAAGGACTTTGTCTCAAACCTCATCATCAAGGATAAGAGGTGTGAGGCTGGCAGTGGCCGTGGGGTCCTGGGGTGGGCTTTCCCTGAGCAGCCCTGGGTACCGCGTGCTGCCTCTTCACCAGGACCTGCAGCATCCATCCCCTGGGTCCTGTACTGAATGAAACCCAGGGGTTCTGCCCCATTCTGATTGTCCCCAACAAAGCCCTGTGTCCCTCCAGGGACACCTGTCCCAAGCAGGATGTGTTGGACCTCTTGGGGTCCTGCCCAGCCCCACCAGTACCCGGGCACATCCTTCCGTCTGGTTCCTCTCTGCAGGGTTATGGGGTTTTGGGGCACTGGAGCAGCTGGAGAAGGGGGTGGTTTTGGGTGAGGGGCTCAAGCAGGGTTGACACAGGCTCCTTTTGCCCCCAGTGCTCGGATGAGTGCTGACCAGTGCCTGCAGCATCCCTGGCTCAATAATCTGGCAGAAAAGGCCAAACGCTGCAACCGGCGGCTCAAGTCCCAGGTGCTGCTCAAGAAATACGTCATGAGGCGGCGCTGGAAGGTACAGGGAGCCGGCAAGGGCATGAGGGTCAGCAGCTTCTGAGGGGGCTGGGAGGGGACTGCCAGACTCTGCCTGTCCTGGTGGATGGCATCTGGAGCATGGAGAATGCTTTGTCTCTCTCTGCTGCTGCAGTTGGGACACAGGGCTGGGGACCCTTGAGCATGGATGTCACTGAGGTAAGAACCCCATCAAGCATGTGGTGGTTACTCTTGAGCCAATCCCAAGAACAGCTTTTGGGAGCAGGAGTAGTGTCAGGCCCCAGAGCAGGGTCGAGCTCAACCACCGGTGCCACACCCCTTGCCAGAGGATGAGCATCTTTTCTCTTCCCTTTCACAGAAAAATTTCATCGGGGTGTGTGCTGCCAATCGCTTCAGGAAGATCACCAGCTCGGGGTCCCTGACAGCACTGGGCATCTGAGCTGGGCTCCTGGGGAGCCAAGGCCAGAAAGGAACTACGTGAGAGGCACCCCAGTCTGGAGCAGCTCTGCCGAGCTGGTCCCACCCCGGGCGGCATCACTGCGCTCAGGACCACATCACCGCTGGGAGTGCTCGCAGTGGTTTTGGGGCTCCTGAGGCTCCAGCCCTCCTCACTCCCACCGAGCCGATGCTCACTCCCGTCGGGATTTCCTCAGACTGTGAGGCTGCTCCGGAGTGGAGGTTTCTGATCTCATCTCTGGCCCTGGCCCGGCTGTGTGATTCCCGACCTGCAGCGTCTCTGCTCTGCTCACGCTTCCTTCCCGTGCCCTCGGAGGAGGAAGGCCATTCCGGTGTGATCCCGCTGCCTCGGCCACCTGGTGCTTGCTGGTTTTGGATTCAAAAATGTGCCCTCTCTGCCTGTAAATGCCGCAGCCTTGCCCTGCCTTCGCTGCCGCTGGCCCCTGCGCTGCCCACCCTCCCTTCCCAGCTCTGTGGCTCGGCGATGATGCTGGAGGGCATCGCGGACCGTCACCCTGGTACTTTGGCACCGGAGCCGGGGCTGAAGCACCTCCTCCTGGCCGGCTGGGCATGTGGGAGCGGAGCTGGCCCCGAGCTGCTGTTCGCACAGGAAGGGAGGAAGCAGCAAGCACGCTTCCAGCGGCGTCCCCAGCTGGGAGCCAGGGAGGAAAGAAGGAGTCTTTGTGTTCCTCCTGCCCTCCCTGCCCTTCGGTTCTGCCAGCGGGGGAAAAACACAACCTCTGCTTCAGCCGTCCCCGGCAGAGCGCGGTGAGCGAGGCGGGCTAATGCAGAGCAGCTGGCCCGTGCTCCCCGCTCCGGCCGGCACCGCTCACCCGACCACCAACACACCGGAACTGCTCCGCCGCTCCGGCCGCGGCCGCCAGCTCCCCGCCCTGTGCGGGGGCTCCGCGGGACCGGCTGGGACTGGGGAGGGGGGTGCTGTTCCTGCTCCCGCGCCTTGTCCCGTCCCCGTCCTCTCTGCCTGCATCCCTTGGGCCTCCTCGGTGCTGCCGGAGGATGGGCATCCCCTGGGATTTGTAGCATCCAGCCTTACCCGCTGCCGGAATGGATGGGGAGCTAGCAAGAGATCCTCCAGCTTTGGACGTGGCTTTTTGCCATGGCTGAGCCCCCCCAGGCCAAGGCTGTGTGTTTGCTCTGGAGCTGCCTGTGCCCTCTGTGCCTGCTGGAAAAACACTGGAGAAAGACACTGGGAGACATTGCCCCTCACCCCTCCTGGCTGCAGCAGGGGAAGGGGCTTTAGACTTGTCCCCACCAGGCAGCAGCCACGGTTGGTGGGACCCTGCCCCATAATGGAGCCCTCCACAGCGCTCGCCTTCTTGTAAATAAATGTACAGGTCTGCCACAGCCCACACCTGCTGCTGTGGGGGGCTGGGAAGGCCCTACTCCCACCTGTGGGGCCTGACAGTCACAGGATAAGTGAGATGAGGATGGGAAGCAGCATCTCATCTCTGGTAACGAGAATGGGTCCAGGCTGTGCTGTGGACAGGGAGCACCTGGTACGCCCTGGGCAGGGCTGTGCAGGCATAGTGCCAAGGGTTTCTGGTCTCCACACCCAACAGCTCTGAGCACCCCAGGGGGATGGGGGAAGGGGAAGTGACTGGATGGATGGGTGGATGGATCAGCAGTCAGAGGTGTCCTCACATCTTCAGCATCTGCCCATATGGGGTGGGATGCTCAGGCAAGGGCTAGGGCGTACCGGTACCCCTTTGCCCAGGGGAGCTGTGGCTGGCCCTGAAGTGGTTAAGGCTGCCAGAGCCTGGACTCCAGCTCCCGCCGCAGGCGTCCCTCCCAGCCGCTTCCTGCCGGCAGCCTTTGACCGGTTCCTGTCGGTGACCACCCCGCAGGCCTGGACGCCAGCGCAGCCCCATCTGGTTTGAGTTACGCTCCATGGCGGTGACGTCTCTTTCCTGTCTGGCCCCAGGAGCCGCGCGTCGCTCTGGTCCCGGCCCTGGCCCCGGCCGGCCACAGGGGCTGCAGGGCCCTGCTGCGGGGTGGCCATGGGCTTCCAGATGGACCATCAGCCCCGGACATTCCTGCCACCCTGAGCTGCTGTAGAGGATCTGTTCCTGAGCACAGCCCTCTGTGTGCATATCTGAGACAGAGGGATGGACAGACACCAGCACATTGCAGGGTGAGGGACTCCTACCCAACAGCCCAGTTCAGTTTCTCCAGCCTCCTCCTTCCTACCCTGGGACCCTACACAGACATATACTGGGGCTGAATGAGTGGGGCCACATGGCTGACACCCACTGGAGTAGCCATGATCCCATGTTCCCAGCTTACAGGGCTCATGAGCCCCTGAAGCTGCTTGGAGTGGACTGGTCTCACTGGGGTCAATGGACAGGGCTGCTCCTGGTCCAGCACAGGCCACAGCAATCAGTTCCATCCCTTACATGTGGGGTCCTCATCACCCCCACGGATGATTAGGGCAGTCTGGGTGTGCACACGTGTGTCCTCAGCATCCATCCCTGGAGCCTGGAGCAGCGCACACTTCCCACACACCCTGTTCCTGTGGTGCCTGCAGAAACAAGGAGCCCCTCAGGCAGTGCAGGGAGGGAAGGTGAGTGGGCACACCTCCAGCACTGGCACCTGGCAGCACTGCCGGCAGCGTCAGCAGGTTCACCCCATGACTGGGCGCAGCACAGCCCCAGCCACAGCACAGCCCAGGATGGGAGCGGGCGAGTGGGCAGGGGGCCAGGCCACCCACAGCGAGCAGGGAGTGAGCCAGGGAGGAGGCAGAGCTGGGAGAACAGCGGGTCCATGACCGGCAGTCGGGGTGAGGGCGGGAAAGGGGAGCGCCGGGAGAGCACATGGCTCTGATCTGCACTCCCGGGCAGTGCAGGACAGGAGTCCCCATCCCTAGCGGCTGCTGCAGCTTGGGGGACAGTGGGATGTACCACACTGCTCCCAGCAAAGGGACCCCATCTCGGGCACAGCATGAGGCTAGGGCCGTGTGTTCCCAGCCGGGGCGGGTGATGGGCCCGGCCACGCTGCGTGGGAACCAGACGGCCCCTGGGCATGGCTGCGGTGCTCGCTTCCTCCCGCGCCCCCGGGGACCGTGCGAAGGAGGGGGTTGAGGTCAGCCGCGCTCGCCGCCGGCCGCTCCGGAGACGCCAGCATGATGTAGGCGCTCAAATATTGTTTTCCACTGGCTAGGGAAAAAAAAAGGAGAAAAGAGAGGCCCACGGCTGAGTGGCAGTCCTCGATGATGAAGGGTGGTCCTCCCTGCCCTGACCGGGGCTGGGACACAGCCATGGCCCAGCAGCAGCCGTCTGGGAGCTGATAACAGAGCTGACGCGGCCGCGGTGCTCCCGGTCCCCGAGTGACGGCAGTGTCCTTCCGTGCCAACATGGCCCCCGCAGAGCCCCCCGAGACTGGCCAAACTGGAGTCCCGCTGGCCTTAGGGAGTTGGGGGAACTTTGACACAAATTTGGTCCCCACATCAGCATGGAGAGCCCCTGCCAGACCTGTGTCAATCCTAGGGCTGGCTGTGCCGTGGGGTCCGGGTGTTGCTGCTCCTGGGGAGCTCCCTCTCCTATCCTGAGGTTGGCAGGATGGGGGGCACAAGCATAGCCCCCCACTTTGACAGCATCACTCTGGGCCCGCTCCAGTGCTCAGAGGTGCTGACTCGGGTGTTCCAGTGCTGTGTGGGAAGGAGATGGTGGCCAGCTCCCATCCTAGGACTGTGTGAGGACCCTGCCCACTCCAGTGTCCCCCAGCCTGGCCAGTTGGGGCACGTCCCTGTGCCCAGCCCAGTGTCAACAGCGGTGACTCAGCTGGTGCCTCTTCACTGGCAGCCACCCTGCATGATTCAGGTCAGAGGAATCCACTTTCCTGGCTGTTCCCATCAGAGCTGCAGCCCCTGGCACAGCCCATGTTTGGGGCTGCCCTGGTCTCGGAGTCTGCAGGGACTTGTTGGAATCCCAGCCAGGCACTGGCACAGTCACAAGCAAGGACAGAGAGGGGAGGGAGCCCTGTCCCCTGTCCATCCCCACCATAGCAGGGCCTCCACGCTGTGCCACAGCCCCTGGTGCCTCCCCACAGTCTGCCTGGGGCAACACGGGTCCATTTGCAGGACCACACACTGAGGCTGGTGCCACTTGTGCCACGTGGGACACCCTGTGCAAAACCAGGAACTTGGAGGGGTCCCAGGCACAAGGAGGTGAAAGTGGGGCTCCATTGGGGGATAACTTCTGCTGCAGCACATTCCCCTGACCCTCAGGGACAAAGTTCCCTCGCACTACCATGGGATGGCGCTTCAGGGGCTTCTGGCCCCACACTGTGGCAGGACCTTGTCCTCAGCATCTCCCAGGGACACAGGACCTAGGTGTAGGTGCCCTGACCCAGGCCATGCCCCGTCCCCGCGTGGCCTCACCATGCAGTCAGTGATCACTGATGGAAGGACTGGTGGGAATGAGGGCTGTGCCAGGCGGCCCTGGGGACGCGTGTCCCCCAGCCAGCACCTGAACTGGGGCTGAGGGTCCCCAGCTTGCCCTTGCCCACTGCCCACCTCGAATGGGGCACAGAGACCACAGAGGCAGCGTTGGGGAATGTGTTTTATTGGGTTCTGGGTAGTCCCAGGGTGGGGAGGCCCTCACTCGAAGAAGAACATGCCGGGTGTCCGGTAGAGGCAGGGGGGCAGACCCAGGGGGTAGCCATTACCCCCCTGCAGTGGGATCGCGGTCCCCGGCCCCCATGGCTCCTTCTGCTCACCTGCCCGTGGCCCCATGGCCCCGAAGGGTGGCTGGCGGGGGGCGGCAGGGGCCGGGGGCGCTGCAGCCAGGAGATGCTCCAGCGCGGTGCCGCAGGGCCGCTCCTTCATGCAGAAGCTCAGCGCCTGCACCCGGCACTGGTAGCTGCTGCCCAGCGCCTCTGGGCCCGGCCGGCTGAAGGAGCCGAACACGGGCAGGTGGGACTGCGTGTAGCCCTCTCCCTCCAGGAAGCAGGATGAGGGGGGCTTGCCCGTGCCGAGGAGGTTGCCAGGAAATGCAGGTGGCACCTGTCCGAACGGCTGACATGGCCCCAGCCCAGGGGCAGCTAGCTCCTTGCCCTCCAGCTGCCCCAGGGGGGTGTCTGGAGTAGCCGGCGAGTCCTGCGGGGGGTCCCTGTGCTGGGTGGGCAGCAGAGCGGGCAGCAGGGCGGGGTGCTGGTGCTGGGCCGGGCGCTCGCTGGGCAATGGGTACTGACCTGGCCGGGGCAGCTGCAGTGCCGCCGGGAGCCCCCCGAAGACAGTCTCCTTGGGCGGGCGGCTCTCGAGGGGTGTGAAGAACGGCCCCTTGGACTGTGGCACGTCTGGCAGGTACAGGCAGGGCTGCCTGGCCTTGGGCAGCTGACGCCGGGCACAGGGCTCAGCACACCCCGGCACCCCGGCACCCTCAGACAGAGAGGCAGGACTCGGAAGGCGTCCTGTGGCCGACGGCGAGGTGTAGCCCCCCTCCGCCTTCCCCTCCTCAGGCAGCGGGGCAGCGGGCAGCCCTCGTGCCTGCTGTCTGGGGGTCTTCCCGCGCCCCTCGTCTCCCTCAGTGCCCGGTGCATCCCGGAGGCCCCTCTTCCTGGTGAAGCGCCGGCGACGCCGCAAGAAGCTGCCGTTCTCAAACATGTTGTAGCAGTCGGGGTCGAGGGTCCAGTAGTTGCCCTTTCCCGGCTTCTTGTCATCACGGGGCACCTTGACAAAGCACTCGTTGAGGGAGAGATTGTGGCGGATGCTGTTCTGCCAGCCCTGCTTGTTCTCACGGTAGAAGGTGAAGCGGCCCATGATGTAGCGGTAGATGCCACTGAGGGTGATGCGCTGCTCGGGCGCGCTCTGGATGGCCATGGTGATGAGGGCGATGTAGCTGTAGGGTGGCTTGGTGGCCTCGGCGCTGGGGAAGGCGCCGCTGGCCGGCTCAGGGGCCGGCGGGCTGCGCAGAGACGCGTCGCCGACGGGGAGGTCCGGCTGCATCCTCCCGGCCGGCCCCCGCCGTTCCAGCGCTGCCGCTGATCCCGCTCTGCCGCACGGCCCCAGCACGGCCCGTTAAAACCCGCCGGCCGGCGAGGGGGCGGCGGGCCCCTCCTCTGAGGGGCCGCCCAGGGCGGAGCGGGGCTCTGCCGTCCAGCACTAGTCCCTGTGGACAGACGGACGGATGCGCTGCCAAGGCCTGCGGCCAGCAGCCAGTGGCCCCGGGGTTGGCACGGCCGCGGCAGCCCCAGGGCAGAGGCGGGCACAGCCCCCGGCTCCCCCAGCCCCTTTTCCCATGGAAGGTTCCCACGACCTGGTTCTCATCCTGTCCTGCTCACGGCATGCAGCCGGGCTCCGGCTGGGCTGGAGTGAGGCTGGAGTGAGGCTGAGTGAGGGATGTTGGCAGGAAAGAGGGGGCTGCCTGCCCTCAGATGCCCATCTGCCCCCTGCCTACCCTAGTGCCTCAGCCCCTGCCCCCAGCGTGGGCTTGTGCTCTATCCTGTGCCAGGCCTCTGTTGTGCCAGTTCTCTACATTGTTCCCAAAACTCTGGGCCCCAGGAGCCCCATCACATCACTCATGAGGGAAAACTAAGGCACAGGTAGCGAGTGCCTTTAGGACAGGCTTCTGTGTTGTAGCGTCAGTAGAGCAGCTAACGGGCACCTCACTGCTGCCTTCAGCCCTGCCAAGGGGCTGGGACAAGGGGCAGGACAGGTCTGGAAACAGCACTGGGGCAGGGGATTGTCTCATGCTGTTTCCCTGTGGCTGGGGCTGAGCTGGCTTTGCCCACGAGGCTCTCTCAGGCCCTTAGTTTCCTCAGCCACCTGTGCTCTGCTCGGACCAGCCTCCACAAAACCAGAGCCAGCCCCCAATAACGATAGGAAAACACAACCTTTATTTCTAAGGTTTGCAAATGGCGAGTCCTGGCAGCATGAGGTGCAAGGACAGAGCCAGGTCCGCTCCAGCTTGCTGAACAGGCACACAATAAATCCCACCTGAGGGACTCCTGGGGAATAAATACAGCAATCACAGGGGCAGCAGCATCTGCCCACCCCAGCTAACATCCGTCCTTGTCTGGTCCCACACGCTGAGCACCCTGCGCACTCTGCCTCAGGACATGCTGCTGGAGTGGGGCCCTGGGGCTCAGAGCCTCCCACTCTGAGACTTTAAGGCAACTGGGCTCTCCTCTCCCACCCAGCTCAGGGCTGGCAGAACTGTTTGAGGACATGGAGAATGTGGCTGGAGGTGCCAGGGGCACAGGGCTGGGGGGAGTTGTGGAGCAGCATCGGCCTCAAGCGTTGGGCGTGATGGAAGAGCTCCCGTGCAAACACCGGCTCCACCTGTGGAGGCACAGAACGACGGAGGATGGGCACAGCTCCGTGTCCCCACATCTCAATGATCCCCATGCCTGGCTCGGGGGTACGCAGGGGTGCCAGCCCCAGAGGGTACTCACATGAGCCATGATGAGCTTCTGGAAGGGATGCCCAGCTCTGGTGGGGTATTCCTCCCCAAAGCACAGGTAGATCTGGTACTGTGGCATGAGCTGCCCGTTGCTCAGGTACTCCCGCACCTCTGCAAGACACCAACCCTGTCAGGGGACATGGAGTCCCCACAGCCCCCATTAGCCACACCAGGGCAGGACCTGCCCCTCTTCCTGAGAGCCACAGGGTCTCCCAGGACTTACGCTGTATGTACTGCTGTGTGTCCAGCAGCTTGTAGGTCTTCTCCCTCTCCAGCTTGTTGGGCCAGTTCTTGTGTGGGGCCAGTGGCCCATTCCAGTACACCCTGCCCTGGCACTGGCGCTTCATGAAGACCCCCTCAGGTGCTACCCACAGCAGCACCCCGCGCTCCAGGTGAGGCAGGAGTCGCTCCAGCACGTCGGTCATGCAGGCCACGTGGCCATGGCCGCTGAGCACCTGCGGTGGGGGGAATTTTATCTGCTCCATGCAGGAGGGGCCGTAGAAGTGCTCACTGTCGGCCAGCACGGTGCTGGTGGTGATGCGGCAGCCCTCGGCCGTGCGGGTGGTCACCTCCTTCACCAGCACGTCGCAGTAGTACAGGCGGATGTGGAGCCAGCAGTCTGGGGCAAGAGGAGGGTGAGTTCACGGGCAATCTGGCCTGGTGCAGCCACCCAAGGCATTGCCTGCCAGCCTGGCTCCTACCTGAATTGTTGATGTCCTCCACAGGGAGGTGGGACTGGGGTCCAGGAAGAAGGTGGCCGTAGGTTGGGTTCCAGCCATAGAAGACTCCCCTCATAAGGCACCCTGGACCAGGGCAGAGATGAGGTGGCGAAAGGACATGGGCAGTTACCCCAAGGGCTCCCAGGCTCTGTCCTGGCCCCAGACCCTGGGCCCACACTTTCCACTGTGTTTGCTCATTATTGGGCCTCATTATATCCCCTAAGGGCATGGCTTTGCTGGGGTAGGGTGGGAGTCCTCAGCCCCTACCTCAATCCCTGCAGAATCCTGGCAGAAGTGTATGCCCCCAGCCCTATCCCACCGAGGGGGACCGTCCTCACCTCGCTCAGTCAGATGGGCAGGGAGCCGGGGCTGTGGAGACACGTGGGCAATCTCCAGCATGTCCTTCTGGCTTTCCTCCTTCTTTGGACTCCCCATGATGCTGCCCTGGGTGTAGGAGCGGCTTTGGTGAGGGCTGAGCTGGCAGAGGGGGATCCTGAGCCAGCTCCTGCCTCTACCATGACCCTGCCTGGGTCTGGCAGCTGTGTGGCACCGGGGACCCTCGCAGATGCCCCGTGGGACAGATGCAGGCAGTGTGCAAGCAGGGGAGCAGCTGACGGGTGAGGGGGGGATTTGAGGGTCCCACCTTCTCCCCTGCCCGGATGGCACAGGGCAGGCTCACCTGCTGGTCCTCACTGCCTGGGGACTGTGTGTCACTGTCCTCTGCAGAGAGCAAGAAAGAAGTCATGAACCCCTGGCAAATGGCAGGAACAGCCCCAGGGAAGATAGCTGGCTCTCTGGGACACCCAGAGAGGAAGAGGAGCAGGGAGGAAGGGTAATGTCTGTGTGGCACGGGGCTTGTACAGGCATGGTTCAGGTTCACATCTGGCACAGGAGGATGGATGGCAGGGACATACCTGCATCACAGGCTCTGTCAGTCACGATCTGGTACACCTTGTAAGGCTCGGAGATGTCCAGCTGGCTCCGCTCGGGCACCTCCTGGAAGTCGGTGCTCTTGTTTAGGGCACAACGCAGCCGCGTCTTCCAGGTGGAGGGGTCAGCCTTGTCCGTCCCTTCGTGGTACTTCCCCTTGTAGATGGCCCAAGCCTGAGGGACAGAGGGACAGAGGGTGCCTGTGCTGTGGGGGCTGCCACAACCTGGCCCCCGGCTCAGCTGTCCAAGGGAGTTCACCGCGGCATGAATTCACCGGAGCTGAGGGGGCAGTGAGGAACCGGGGCTGTGTCCCGGGAGGCTGCGGGGAGCTGGCTGGAGCGGGGTCCAGGGGAGCACACGGAGCTGGGCAGCCGGGAACCCCGGGAGTGTGCACGGAGCTGGGCGCTGTGTCCCAGGGGTGCGCATGGAGCCAAGTCCTAGCGCTGCGCACAGAGTGCCCTGTAAGGTGCACATGGAGCTCGGCTGCACGGAGCTGGGTGAGGGATTCCAGGGTGCGCACGGAGCTGGGCAGTGGGGAGTCCAGGGAGTGCACACAGAACCCGGGGGTCAGTCCCACGGACGCTCCCAGGGCCGGGCGGGGGCCGCGGGGCGCCCGGGGTACCTTGAAGAGCGCAGCATCCTCCTGCTGCCGGTAATCCTGCTTGGCCGCGTGCTTCCAGGGGATGCGGAAGAGCGTCCGGTGCCGGTTCTCCCAGCGCAGCCCCGGGTACCGGCCGCTGTCGATCTGCGCGA
Organism: Lanius collurio; assembly: GCA_020086605.1. Classification (NCBI taxonomy): domain Eukaryota; kingdom Metazoa; phylum Chordata; class Aves; order Passeriformes; family Laniidae; genus Lanius; species Lanius collurio. The sequence goes on from JACBWW010000027.1 coordinate 5,012,783, forward strand.
TCAGCCACTCCTTCAGCCGCATGGGCGCCCCCGGCTCCGCCATCGCGGCCCGGCGGCGAAACCGAAAGTGGCTCCGGCTTTCACTTTCCCTTTCCTGGCCCGCGCCGCCGGTTCTGGCTGCCCCACGGAGGAGGGGACGGGTCTTAAAAGTTTTTTCTGCTCCACTTTTCCCCACGCAGCAGCGTCAGACATCCGTGTTGAGGAAAATGTGATATCGTAATTGAAAGTTACAGCACTGGGGAACAGCTGGGGCTGGTGCCTCCGGGAGGGACCTCCAACAAAGCTATCCACGAGGTTTCAGAACCTCACAATGTGTACACAATTTTAGGCTCTTCCCGTTGTTCATTGGCTCTTGCGGAGCCTCTGCGTGATCAACCCCCATCCCGGGACGTGCCCTTTGTTAGGCAAAGGGTGGGCGCCCATTCCCGGCTCTTGCCTGGGGCTCCAGCCTTTTCCTGCCATACAGAACACAATGTGCAGCTCGAACTGATAATTTACATACCTAGAGACCTGCACAAGGTGTATTTCTTAACACAGGAAGCCTGCACTCGCGGGAGGGGCAGGCACCAGAAGACACGCGGAACTCTCCTGCACCCCTCCCAAGAGCTTCCCCTAAAACTGTCAGGACTCCCACACGCTCCCCGAAGGCAACAAGGGACCCTACTCCCTTGTCTTCCTGCTTTGGGGACCCGGACATGTCCCAGCCCCAGGGGCTGTGTCCTCCCGTGGAACCAGCTGCTCACTCCATGGGTGTGGGGAGCTGCGGGGAGCTGTGGGAACAGCCCGGGGTTTCCAGCGTGGTGTGTACAGTCCCATGTCCCCATCTCTCAAATCTCAAATCTCTCCTCTGCTCTAATGCTCACGTCTGCCTCGTGGGGCTCTGGTGCTGAGTCGAACGGGAAACGGGGGAAGGGCGGATGAGCTGTGCCGAGGGCTGCTGGGACCGGGGTGAGAGCCTGGCACATCCTGCACCAGCTCCCCACTGGCCCCCAGCAGGGCACGGGCTGGGTCACTGGGCCACCCTGAGGTGACACTGATGTTGGTTCATCCATCACTGCTGCAGAGCCCCATGTCGCTGTGCAGGGAAACCCACCTCCTCTGCCTGGCTGCTGCTGCCCCCTAAGTCTCCTTTTGCAGTCCCCCAGGTCTCCTTTCCTGCTCTGAGTCAGAGAAAGTCACCTCTCGCCGAGAGGATAAGTGAAGTTCCTGAGAGGCGCTGGGGCTGCAAAGTCTCCAAATGAATAATCAGTGGCAGAGAGCCCGATCCCGGGCTTTCCCAGAGGATGTGAGGACAGGGAACAGCCACGTGGCACAGAGGGCACACGGGGCCACACGGGGTGTACGAGCGAGCCCAACTGGCAGGGGTTTTCTCTCCTTACTGAGCCTGTCCAGGACCCCTTTGTTGCAAACTGAAGCCCAGGCACCCCGTGCCACCCCCCCATCAGGGCGAGCTGTGGGGCCACGTTCTGGAAAAAGAGTCTGGGACTGACTGACAGAGAATCCACATCTGCCCTTTTTGCCTTGGGAAGCAGAGCGATGGCAAGGAATCACTGCACAGCCTCCCGGTGGCTTGCACTGATAACATCCAAGGCCGGGAGATAATCGCAGCTGCCGGCTCGTTTGCCAGCCCCAGCCCGCCGGGATAAGTTTTATCGGCCGGCCGGGGATTTCATGCGGTGTGGCAGCCGCCTGGTGACGCAGGACTCGGGGGAACTAATTACCCGGGCATCAGCGAGGATGCTCAAGAGCCAGATTCCCCACTGGATTCCTCACCTTGCTTCTCCCTGCGCAGGGAGGTGAAGCTGCTTAATCCTTAACCTTTTCATGCCAAAATGAGCTTCAAAAGGAGTCAAACATTAACTCGTAGTTAACCCTTCCCTTGCCCGGGTTTTTCCAAGCTGTGCAAACCCGATCTGCCAAAATAAATACATTTTGCTGTGCCATGAAGCTGAGCTGGAGGAGCCAGGGCCCTGTGTGGTTTATGGTGGGAACAGGGGAATCCCTGGGTGTAAACACCTTGGCATACGGTGACCCAGTGTGAGGGGGTGCACTGTGCATGGAGCACGTCCATCCTGGGTGCATAGTCCTGGGCTGTGGGGCTACCACCCTGCTGGGTGCTAGGGGACCAAAGGGTGCTGGAGAGACTGGCGTGGGGGCGAGGGAATGGGGAGAGCACCCTGGAAGGAACTGAGAGGAGAGTGGGACCCCATGGCGGACGGTGCAGAAGTAGTGAAGGATGATGCTCCCCTGGTTATTCAGTTTGCTCAGTTATCTATTCAGAGAGGCTGGAGCTCCCAGTCTGCCTGGGCCACCCCAAGGCAGCACCCAGCCTGGCAGACAGATGTTGGCAGCAGGAAGGAACCCTGGTCTTGAAGCTTTGTCTCCTGGGGGATCCCTTCCCCCTAAGAGAGGGGTGGCAGGGATGAGTGGGACCCCAGAAACATGCTCTGAGTCCCAACAGGGACAATGCTGATGACCCAGCTGGGCATCCTCAGAATCTTTGCCACCTGGAACTCTGCTCCAGGAAAAGGCATAAATGGGACAGATCTGGGACTCACGATACTCAGCTGGTGCCAGGCTCCCAGTACTCCCAGCAGCTGGAGCCAGCAGACTCCTGGACCTGGTACTCCTGGATCCAGTGATTGGAGAGGCTACAGTGAAACAGGTTCCAGGTGAGCTCCCACTTGCTGCTCCCAACCTCTCCTGGACCAGAGCTCCCAGAGAGCCCTGCCCTGCCACTCACATTTCCAGCCTCCCTTGTCATCTTCCCACAAGGCAGGAGGGTGAGCCCTCTCTAGGCATGCCAGCATCCCTAGCCCACTCCAGAGACTGGCCAGCAACAACTCCAGACCTGTCTTGTACTGGGACCTTCCCCCTTGGCACCCCCCTTTCAACCCGGCCATCACAGGGGAGTCAGACCACAGAGAAGGGTGTTTATTACTGGGGAACATAGAAAGTCTTTAAGCAAAATGGCTTAAGGCTCTGCTCTAGTGAGGTCTTGCCAGGTTAAACACTTGGTTCCCACCTGTTACAGATTGTGCCCTGTGATGGATGGGAATGGGGTGCAATGGATTCCTAAAGCTACAGTGCTTGCTCAGGGCTTGTGCTTGGCCAGTCTGGAGCTGGACCCTTGCCTGGGAGCCTGTGTGGTAGCATTACCTGCTGGTACACTGGTGTGTCCCTGCTCCCCAGCCACCTAGATGCTGGGAGCTTGTGCTGCTGGTGGGAAAACTGCTCTGAAGGGAGCACTGGTTCTCCCATGCCTCCTGAGGCCCACGCAGTGGGTACCCAAGTGCTACACCTGGAAACACCTGGGTACTGGCTTGTGGCAGAAGAGACACCCTCTGTGTTCAGCCCCAAAAAGGAGCCTGCAGTGACCCAGGGGCAGAGACCCACATCCCTAGCACGCCAGATGTGAAGAGGATGAGCCCAGCATGTGCTGCAAAGCCCAACAGTGTCCATGAAACTTGCCCAGAGAGAGGGTGGTACATTCCCACCCCAGAAGAGAAGAAGGAGCTGGGCTTTGAGCAGGTTCCTGCCCACTGCTCCCTGTCCCACTGTGTTGCATCTCCTTCCTCTCTCCCGGGCTGTTGGCTGATTCTCACTGCTCTCCCTTGGCTTGGGTCACTTCAGACAAGCTGGGATGCAGGAGAACGTCCTCTTCACCCGCAGCAGGAAGGGACTTGTGCTCCTCATGTCTCTGGCTCTTGGGACCAGTCCTTGCACAGCTCCCTCTGTCCTGGACGTTCCTTCTCTCCCTGCCGGCAGCAAGGCCTTTATTTCTTCCTCGTCATTGAAAGGGGACATCCCATACCTCTGCTTCAGGTGCCTGCGGACCTGGGGAAGGAGAGAGAAGTAAAATAAGGTGCTGGTTTATAAGGGCAGGTCCAAGCCTGCCAGCAAGGGGAGCAGGGAAGAAACTGAGTCCCCTCGGGACTTGTCCTTGCTCTGAGACCCATGGCAGGCTCAGCCATGGAGCAGAGCACAGATGGCAAAAGCTCGTCCCACCTTGCGGGCTGCACTGCCGCCGAACTCAGACAGCTGCTGCCTGAAGCCGGGGTTGGGGTTGGCAACGGGCCGGATGGTTCGGATGGCATCCAGCACCTCCTGGCAGCTCAGCTCCGTGACAACCATGACATAGGCAACGACCACGGTGGTACTGCGGGAGATGCCAGCAAGGCTGGCAAGGGAAAGTGCAGAAAGGCTGGGGTTAGTGGCACGCCCTGACCCTATGCTTGCCTCTTCCTCCACCCCTGTCCCTCAGATATTTCAGTTCTTCTTTTCCAAGGACTTGCTCTCCCGGAGGCCTGAGCCCTTCCAAGGTCCTGGCCGTCAGTGCCTATAAATACCCACTCCTCTCCAGGGAACGGGAGCAGCAGTCACTGCCTGGCTGTCTGCCCCAAACCCCGCTCATCCCGCGCACTCAGCTGCAGCAAAAAGCTGCCCCAGCTCCAGGACTGCCTGGATCCCACTGGGTTTGAGTCACAAGCCACAGCCAAGGGTGGATCCTGGGTGGATCCACTGGCACAGAGCCCTCTGGCACAGGCTGAATCTGGTCAGGGGCTGCAGCTAAAGTGAGGGGCTGGGGGCTGTATCTGCTCAGCTGGGGGGACACAGTGATGGACACAGGGGAAGAAGCATTACCAGTGGACAAGGCAGTTCCCTCCATGCAGGCGACACTGGTGGATAAAACTGATGCATTCCTTGAAGTGCCTCTTGCTAGCAGGAAAAATAAACCAGACAGAATAAGAACTTCAGGGGTGGAACAGCATTTTTAGCTACAAGCAGAGCAGCCCTGCATGTTTGAGTTGTTTTAGGAGATCTGCCAGCCACTGCTGAGACCTGACCAGCTCAGTGCTGTTTACTCCCAAGGAAAGGTGGATTTGCCAGCTCATTCTGTGCTGGGAACACAGAGGGGGACACTGTGCTGGGGATGCACAGGGCTGCCCTGTGACTTGTGCAACTCATGCTGGGGCAGTGGGATGCTTCCAGCCATGCCTGTGCCCTCAGCTGGCTCCACACCCTTTATGTGTTCTGCCCTCTCCAGACACTTCCCAGGGGGATGCTTGCTGCTCTTCTCCATGGGTGCTGCAGAGTGGCTGCCCCTCGCCTCACCCCAGGGCTCATACCCTCACAGCAGTCACCGAACAGGGATGCTGTTGGGGTCCAGAGGTGGTCCCCTGCACTGTGGCATCACATCTCCAGTCAGTGGGTTGCTGTGCTTGAGGAGCTGGAGGCAGCACATTGAAGGCTTGAGAAGCTGTGAGCCCTCACCTCTGGTCACCCTCCTGCCTCCCCACACATCCCCAGCCACCCCAGGGTACTCACATGTTGGCTTCAGGGGTGTCAGGCAGGGGGATGCGGAGGTAGGTAATGTCCTGGAAGACAGAATAGGAAGAGCTCAGGCACTGCAGCCAGGGTGTAATACATGGTCAGAGTGGAGCTGGCAGTGCCTTTGCTCCTCACCCACAGCTGCCTGTGGGGTTTTGCTCCCCCACACTGCATGGGAATGGGCCACACTCTCCCTGGAGTGAAGGGCAGGGCAAGGGAAGACCAGCAATTCGTGGGAGGGGATGGGAAACGAGGAATCTGGAGAGCTGGAAATTGTTTCCTGTCAGTGTTCAAGGCCGGGTTATAGTCACAAGACAGTCAGTTTCCCATGCTGGGGGCCGCCCAGCTCCTCTGGGATCTGTGACCAGGGAGAGGTGTGCATGCCATGGGATGCTCAGAGGGGAAGGAAGATGCAGCATGGAAGGAGCTGCAGGAATCTACACGGTGAGTTCTGATGCAGGACCCTACCTTCAGCAAGGGCTGGGGGGATTCATGGATCGAAACAATGTGGGTAATCTTGTTCCGGCTTAGCTGCTCCAAGTCTTTGGCATCTGAAGGGTAAAACTAGATATCAACATGTATTCATTTCCCACCTTTCTCTTCCCACAGCACTCCCACCCTGCTTCTACAGCCAGCCAGCACACAGAGCCTTGCTCCAGCAGATCAACTGCATCCCACCCCCACATGCAGCAGTGCAGACATGGGCAAACATGGAAACCTGGAATGCCAATCCTGTGATCCCAAACCAGAGGCCTCTCCCTGATCCCTTGTCCTTACTGCTCATACTGATTGAACCATTCACACCTGCACAGAAACAGCTCTGCATCAGCAGGCAGTGTCCCTCCTGCCTGTACTTGTCCCCAGTTGGGAGGAGACCTGTGCCGTGCCCACACCTCCTCGAGCAGACATGCATGGAGCACTGGGACTTGCTGCAGCCTGAGAGATCTGCTTTATCTTGTGAACTATTGAAGGGCAATTGCAGCAATTTATATCAACTCTGACTTTCTGAAGAAAACACCTGGGCAGTGACTTGCTGCTCTCTAGTCTGTCTTCTCTGCAGCTGTGTGGACAGAAACGGGGTGTCCTTGGCTGTTTGGGGCAATGCCCTGACTCTCACCAATTCTTCAGCATTCTGGCTGTGATCTTGGCCTCTGGTCTAGCACAGCAGTGGTTGCACAGGGAGAGGAGCATGCTTGTCTTGCTGAGCAGCTTCTGAGTGTCTCCCTTTCATGCCACAACCAGCAGATGCTGCAAATGCAGCCAGAGAGGAGGGGAAACATTTCCCCATCTCATTCTTTTGTGTTTCTAAACTTTCACGTGGTGTAAAACCTTGGCTCAGGAATCCAGCCCGGGATGTGCTAATGGCATGATGTGAATTTTAATAGGAGTGAGTCTCAAGGGAAATGCTCTGCAGGGGAGCTGCAATCTGTGTGGGGAGGGAGATGGGGACTCTTGGGGGACTCATAAAGCACCTGCTATCTTCCCATTCGCCTCGGAAGGCAGTGACAGCAAGTGGTGACACTGGAATCAAGGCTTACCAGGGCTGAAAAAGCTTCCAGTTGGAGAAAATGTCTCTGTGAGCTTAATGTTGCACGCCTAGAATCTTGTTGTCACCCTGGATAGCCTGGCAGAGTGATAAGGGATGTTTGGATGGCATCAGGCCTAGGCCCCACAGTAGAGGCTGCTGACAAGAACCCCCCTGATGAACCTGGCAGCTGGGTCCCCTTGTCCCTCTGTTCCCAGCAAGCCATAGCCCACCCAGCCCAACCCAAAGTGCTCCATGGGGCACAGGGAGAACAGGGCTGCCACTCCAGTGACATTTCCTTAGCAATTCACACCAGTGGTTTTAAATTTCCACAGCACTTACAGAAGGAACCAAGCTCATAAAGGAGCCATCAGAGAGGCAGGAGTACTCATAAATGCTGGTTTGTCATGGCAGATGCCAATACTTGGTCATTAACTGTCCCCTGACAATGAAAACCCCTTAAAATAGTGGCTTGGTGTGAGAAAGGGTGACTCTGCCTTTGGGAAATTCCCTCCTGAGGGTGGGCAGCCCCCTCTGGCCTCTTCTACAGCTGCAAAACTGGGGAGCGTCACCCTGAAGTGCCCCAGTCCTGCTCCCTTACATCCATGTGGCACCACCAGCTCCTCTGCTCCAGACACAGGATCCGTATTCTCTCCATGGCTCCTTTCCCCCATGTATCTCAAGAGCTCAGGGCAGCTGTTAAATAAGGAAACCATGCAAAGGCAGGGGGTCTCTGCCTTGCTTTTCCCGCAGTGCCTTCACTCCCACTATTGCCAGCCCAAACTGGGTGAGAGAGCAGAGCAGGCCATGGGTGCAGGCAGAGCAGTGGGAATGGGCAGGATGTCAGGCAGCATTTGCAGGCAGGGAGACACCAAATCAAGCAAGCCCTACTCCCCAGCTGGAGAACACCTCTGCAGCAGCTGGGTTCTACTTACCGACAAAGTTCCCAAGGTAGAGGCCGGGGAGGATCTGTGTGACACAAAGGAAAGTGGCAGTGTGAGCAGTGACCTTGTGCTGTGGTGCCACTGTGGGACCCACGCTGGGAAGCAGCGACCTTGGTTGGAGGGGCCAAAATTCTGGCATTTACATGACCATTGACAGCCCCAGGGCAGGAATGGTGCTGGTGCAGCTGGACCTGTGCATTCCCAGGGCTGCCACTGCACTGGCATCCAGGATGTGGGGTTGGATCTAACCCTGGCACCTGCAACAACAACCTGGCACTGCACTCTCATGGGTGCTGGGAGCCTGACATAGCTTTTTTATGCTACTCTTGTTTATCATCAATAAATCCTTAGTTGGAGTTTATTACCTGAGCTCAGCAAGTTGCACACACCTTTGTACAGCCTTGGACTACACCCAAGACCTGTGGAAGCCCTGCTGCCTGAGGGGTGGGAAAGCAACAGGCATAGAGAATCTTGCAGGAGATGTGGTTATTTCCTTCCCAGCCCCAAGCTTCGCTCCCCTCACTCTGCACTGCAGGAAGCCCATTTCTCACAGTCCAGGCACAGATTGCTCTGGACACCGTGCTTTCAGCTCATTTCCCCTGGGAAATTCCACTTCTCATGATGAAAAGATAATAATAGATAATTACTTGACAAGGCCCCTGTTAACAGCACTGCAGATGCAGAAGCAGGACACCTTGCAAACCTTCTCAGCCAGAGCTATTTTATATTCTCCCTCACTCACAGCCTGGGCAGCAAGTTCAATCCTGTATCCAGCCAGTTCTCTACCAGTTTCTCCCTGCAGCAATATTTGGTGCCCTGGGCAGGTGGAGGTGATTTTCAACGGCACAGTTGGACTCACACTTGTCTCACTGCTCACATTTGGAAACGTTTCTCTCGACTGAACAGCTTAAAGAATGGGTTTTTTAAATGATTCCTGCGATTTTAGATCAATTTCCTATCGACGGGGTGCCTTTAACTCACAGCTGCGGCACTGAGAGGAGCGGGTGGGAGAGCGCCAGTTAGCAAGGGCAGCTCCCAAGGGCAGGACACTGAACCATGAATAAACAGCATGTGCCTGTCCCCAGCACCCTGCTGACCCGCTCCTCAGAGGAGAAAACGGGGCAGCACATAAATAAAATAGTGCCCATCCCCTCTGCCCCGTGATGCCAAGCCCCATGCACAGCCCGGGCCCGCTGAGCACGGGATGAGGGACCAGCAGACTCGGGGTCATACAGGGCTCCCAACGGGTGCTTGGAGCTAGTTCCTTGGGATTAAAGGTGTTGGGAAAGGTTCCCTCCTTCCTTGAAGGAACTCGCTGTGACCTCTGCCCTCCACACCGCCCAAGCAGATGTCGGGACGAGTCCCAGCGCAGTGTCCCTGCCTGTTTCACCTCCGGTTTGCTCTGCCGGCAGACAAACAAACTGCCTGAGAGCCGAGCCCTGTGCCGGCAGGTGAAATGCCGCTTGGCACGGCAGAGGCAGCCGCCCATTAAGGGTCTCCCATCACCGGCACCGGACGAGCCGCCCGGGCATGGCCGAACTGCAGAGCAGCCACCCCAGCGCTCCCCGTTACCTGGCTCATGCCGTTCCCCATGGCCGACGGCGGGCGCCGGGGGTGGGGACGGGGCGCGAGTGTCCTTGTCCCCACTGCTGCCGTCTTCCCTGTCCCCGGGCGCAGCTGCCGTCCCTGCTGCCTGGTCGGGTTCCGGTCATGAAGAGCTTGGCTCCCCCGGGATCGCTGCTCGTTCCCAGCGCGGCGAGGCCGAGCCGGTGGCTGTGCCGGGCCAGAGGGGACCGCGGCCGCCGTCCTCCGCGGCTCCTGCCGAGGCCCTTCCCCGGCTGCTCCGGCGCTGCCGCGCACCGGCTGCTGCCTGGCCGGGAGCAGACAAAGGAGGAGAAACTCCCCCCCTGTGCCGTGGCGTGGGAGCACGGGGCCGCGCTGGCTGCTGCCTGTCGCCGCTGCCCGCGGCCGCACAAGGCTGCACTGTTGGGAGAAGAACAAAACCTTTGTCCTGCTCCATCAAGGAAGGTCTGTGCGCCCACGCGGCGAAGCGCCCCGGCAGCATGCCCACCCCTGCATGCACCATACCTATCCCTGCCCTCCCGCAGCGTGTCCACCCCTGCTCGCACCGTGCCCACCTCTGCCTGCACCACAGCTCCCCCTGCCCTGCCCGCTCCAAGCCCACCCCTTCCCGTGCCCACCTGCAACCAGCTGCCGCAAGATCCCTGCCCGGTGTGCTGCGGGAGTGTCCTGAGGACTTCGCAGGGCCGCAGGATGGGCAGTGCCAGCGAGGACCAGGGCTGAGGGGCTCCGCACCACTGCTTGTCACCGCCAGCCCGCAGGGAGGGTCAGGGCGGGGGGTCCCGGGGAGTCGGGACAGGGCGGGGGGAACGGGGCCGGGGGCGGGGGGGGGGGGCAGTGTCGGGGTGCGGGTGCCGAGAGCGCCCCCTGGCGCGCAGCCGCGCCGTTGCCATGGGGACGGGCGGGGGGCGCGGCCCGGAGGGTTGCCGGTGGGCTCCCGGCTCTGTATCCCGACTCCTGCACATCCCCAGGGCAGCATGTGCAGGTGAGGGCAAGGACAGCGCCCTCCCACCGTGTATGGGGAGTATGGTTGGTATTTATGGGCAGGTTCAGATGCTAGAGGTGTAATAGAGTTAATTAGCTTGGAAAAGACTTCTGGGATCATGGAGTCCAACCTATGACTGAACACCACCTTGTCGACCAGGACACTGGGTACCACTCCAGTCTTTCCTTAAACACCTCCAGGGAGGGTGATTCCACCTCCTCCCTGGGCAGCCCATTCCAATGGATAAACATCTACAGCTCTTTGCCCTCCTGGGCCATGTCTCCTGCAGCACAGTGGATGAGTGGGATGTGATCCCACTGGGAGCCTTAGCCCTCACCAGGTGTGACATTTGAGCGGCCTGGTCTAGTGGAAGGCATCCCTGCCCATGGCAAGGGGGTGTAATGGGATGAGTTTTGAGGTCCTTCCCAAGCCAAACCAGTCTGTGACTCCATGGAGGAAGGTTGAAGGTGGTTCATAACACTGGGTTGACCAGTGGTGCTTGAGGAGTGCTGTGGCTGAGCTGCTTCAAGGGTCACTGTAAGCAGCTGCCTGCCCCTGGAGAGGGGGGTGCTGGCTGCCTAGGAAAACTACAGTAAGAATGGTAGAACATGGATTGTAAGATTTGCTCTGTTCTAGCTCCCATTGTTCATGCAGAGACAGAAAATTGAAATTGATCCTCTTCCTCCACAAAGAAAAAGCAGGTATCAGTGGTATCCATATTTATTTATTTTTCCACTCAGACTATGTGGTGCAGTTGATCCCCAGAAGCTTCTCAAGGGCAATTAAAACAAGTCATACTGTGGGAGCATTTGTTGTGCTGAATCTTGTATTTCTCTTTCTACCCAGCTGAGTCAGAACAGCTGTTTAGCAAAGGATCTGAAGAGGTTTCGGAAGCAGTTAGAAAGGGAAGTGGGAAAGCCTGAGGCAAGAAAATGTGCCTTTATTCTGAAGACCCTCAAAATGCCTTCAGAGTACTGTTTGTTTGTGGAAGAATTTTGCAAGAATCCTGGCATCACTTGGGTTATGAAACTGGTAAGTGTATGCTCTCCCAAAGAAAGTGAGAGATGAATGGATGCCTTCATTCTTTAGAGGGAGAGGAAAATATGCAGGAAACCGACGGGAAGAATTGGGCAGAGCAAGGTGACATGGAGCAGCAGTGCTCCTGGCCAGGTTCCTGATCAACATGTACCACTGAAACCCTGCTTCTTGTGTAAGAGTTTATTTCAGCGGCCAAAAGTCAGCTAAGTTTATTTGCAGAGCCAAAGTTAACTCAGTGGTGAAGGTAAGTGCAGAGCTCTGTGTGGAGGAACAGACTGTTCTCCCAGGGCTTCTGGATGTGGGGTTATGGCTGAGTTCATGCTCTGAAAACTTTCAGTTCAGCTGCAGGTGTGCAAGAAGGTGTGTGTGTGTGTAGGGCAGGTGGCTAATTGGGCTTCTGGTTAATGAGCATTAGGGCAGCCCCCAAAGATGGAGCTGTGAAAATATCTGTTTGGATTTAGGGCAGCCCCCAAAGAAAGATGGAGCTGTGAAAACATCTGTTTGGATTTAGGGCAATCCCATTGTGTTAGATGTCAGCTGGTACAAGTCTGGTGTAAACCTACTGGGTGGAATTCCATCCTGAGAATGTGAAGAGATTATGGGAGACACCGTTATCACAGAATCCTGGAATGGTTTGGGTTGGAAGGGATCTTAAAGTTTACCTCATTCCAACCCCCTGCCATGGGCCACTAGGGTGCTCAGGCCTTGAACACTTCCAGGGATATTCAAGGGATATCCATTACCATTCTGGAGCACAAGTTGGGGTGGATTTGGTTGGCATGAACTTCTCTCTGCCCTGCAGGTAGAGAAGAGCAGCCTTATTCTCTGAGTCAGGTTTGTTCCCCCAAACCTGCTGCCTGTTTGTTCAGCTGCCTGGAGCTGTGCTGAACATGGAAGCTTCCACTGCAGCCAGTGATCTGGGGATTAAGGAAAAACTGTGTTTCCTTTAGAAACCCTGACAATACCATGTGACACTGAGAAAGGCCTTGCCCGTGCCAGAGGATTCAAGCCATTTAACATCCTAAGTGTTGTGCTGTGGTGCATAATTAAAAACACCTCCTCGAGTGAGCAGTCCCTCTGTTTTGTGCAGCAGGTCTGGTGAGGAGGCTGGGACAGGAGGATTTGTCTTACCCTTGTGAGAAGTGACTGGGAGGTAATTATGCAAACTAACTCGTGAATTACAACCAGGAGGATAGCAGCTAGTGATTATCTAACTCTCCAAATGGGAATGTGTTAATTGGCAACAAAACCCTTATATTAAGCTGATTTTATGCCCCACAACCTCAATTAACATGGTAAATAGCCAGAACACAGTAAATAAGGATATATGAAAAGCCTGTGATTACTGAAATTATACCATTAATACTTATATAGATTGTGGCTGACCTCGAAGCTTGCAGGCAAGTAAAAATAAACTCCACGTTACTCCTTCTGTTGGTCTGTGTTGTGGAGCAGCCCCGTGTTGTGACATCCAGGGTTGCCCACTCCCACCCTCTGAGGCAATAGTGGGTCAGGATGTGCCCAGTACCACAGCCTGGGGCTGGAGGAAGCTGCACCTGGGGAGCAGTGCCCGGGGAAGCTGTGCTCCTTGGGTGCCTTATCTGGGCCACTCTTCACCCTCTTATGCAATGTGCAGCCTAGGCTGTCTTCAGGATTTTTCTGCTCGTTTGCCATAATTCCCCAACATCTTTTTTGACTTTCCTGTTTAATTAAGTTCTTCTGTGACATACACAAATTTAAAATGGGACTTAAAATTCCCAACAACATATGTTGCGTTACGTATATTTCTGGAAGCGTGTGACAGAGTTTGTTTATTTGGTGCTGTGGGAGTTCCCCATAGGCTGCCTGCTCTGCCTTTCCTCCAGGAATCCTCCAAACACAAATATGAGGGGGTTTTGTTGGATCTCCCTGCCCCCATAATCTTAAATAAACATGCTTGCACATGAACAGCTGATGAATCTGGTTATGCAGGTCTTCTGCACTGAAATTCTGGAAAACTGCAGGAAATGCAAACGTTAAAGCCACTAAATCTGCTCTTCCATCTGTAGGTTGGCAAGTCACAAGGTGGGGGAATGTTCTGAAAACTGAAATATATCATTGATTGAAGAAGGTGAGAATGATAGTCTTTTCTTTGAGAATATCCAACAGGCATTTTGTTCTTTTGCTCGTTTTTCATCCTTCTGCCGGTGCCTTAATCTGTTTTCCTATGCCCTCCTCCTGCAACATTCCTTCACCATTCTCCAGGGCAACAATAAGGGTTTTTACAATGGATTTTCCCAAATGGCTGGATACTTTCTCTGGGATTTGATTTTTTACACTTCATGTACATATTTATACATAAGCTTCCAATCTCAAGTTCATCTAACACTAGGCAGCAACTGGGTTATATTATCATAGATATAAAATACATATGCGTGTTTTATAATATATTTATACTATACATTCTTTGGGTGGTCCTACACAGGGCCAGAGGTTGGACTTTGATCCTTGTAGATCCCTTTCAACTCAGGATTTTCTATTATTCCAGCAAGGTAAGAAAAGGCCTGTGCAGTTCTACTGCTGGGTATTGGATGCATCAGATGAACGTTGTCACTTCCAACTCCTGCAAACACCTACAGGACTTGGCTGGGCCATCGCTACTGCTGTCACCCTGTCTCTCTCCAGTCCTTTTTCACTGGAAAACTGGTGTTACCAGATCACTGGAAATGTCAGTTTGACAAAGCAGCTCAGCACAAAGCTGAAATGTCACTCCCAGTTTTACTGTTAGTGGTTGAATTTTGGCAGCCTTTCTTCTTCCTTGGGTTCACAGAATGTAAGGACAGGGTGATTCATGGGAGAGAACGATTTGATTTTCAACGTGTCACACTTGCTGCTGGATTGAGTTTGATAGCTTTCATTAGATTAACACATCTTCCCAAAAGGTATGCCACCTCAATTTGATGGTTTAGGAGACAGGAAAATCCATCAGTTCTCTCTGTGAAAGTTCAGCAGAGTTCATGCTCGCTCTGAATGATCAAAAGCCTTTCCAGAGTGCAGGTGCAGCAGGCTGCCTTGGGGGAGGATGCACCGAGGTTTGGAGACATTGTGAAGTGAAGATCTTGTTCCAAGCCCCCTGCCATGGGCAGGGACACCTTCCACTGGACCACATTGCTCCAAACCCCATCTAACCTGGCCTTGAGCGCTTCCAGGGATGGGTGTTACAACCCACATTTGAGTGGTAAATGAGTTTCTTGTTAATGAAATGACACTGAGTGACCAATGTACATATATGAGGCAGGTTTGTTTTAATTTAAAAAAAAAGGAGGCATACAGCTGTTTTGATTGTTTTTTATTAAAATATAAAAATAACACAAAGTGTAAAAGTATGGGAAAGAAAGAAAGGAAGAAAGAAAGGTATCACTACCCATGGATCCAGTGATGAGATTTGATCATTGCAGTTTCAATGTCTGGTCTGCATGATGGTCATGAGGGTTCATCCATTAGGAGCCCACACAATAAAGCCTTCCACGGGTTATATGTGTTCAGTCTTAGGGGAAATGCCTCGATACCTCCCTTGGGGGGTTTTACACTGTCAGATGCAGCTGTGAGAGGGAGGAAATGGGCATGATAAAAAAACATCCCACCTCTGCGGGATCTGCTTCTTATCAGCCTTTTCCCTTATCTGATGCAGTAACACTCTGTCTAAGTGGGTTATCTGGGAAACAATAGATTGCAGAGCTCAGGCAATTTATCTAAGCAAACTTAGGTTTATCACAATGGGGAATTCACAGCTTCTCTGGGCAACCTGTGCCAGTGCCTCACCTTGACCTATGGCACCAGCTCAGGGCAGGTGTTCTTTCCTTTTCCATTACTTGTTTATTACTTCTGATTTTTACTGTTTTTGGTCAGGTAGCATCATGCAGTGTTGGACTTCAGCTCAGGTGGCTGAAGAATGGGTTAATAGTCAGGAACAGACAGGGAAAATAATTAATTGTCGCTGGGGCACAGAGGACTGTCAGAATGAGAATTGGGTATTTGCTTGTTCAGTGCCTGTTTGTCTTGGATCTTTATCTCTATTTCATCCCAGATGTTCCTCTCACAAATGTGGCAGCACAAAGCCTGCACCTGACCGATCCGGCCAGGGGAGGGGGACACGCTGCCTGCAGGCTGTTCCGGGCTGCTTGCTGTGGCATCTCCGGCAGGTGCAGGTGAGCTGACCTCACCCTGCCAGCTGCCACGTGTGCTGCCTCCTCTGCTGACACACCGCCAAGTGTCTTCCTTGGTGGCAGCTTTGGGCATAAGGCTGGGCCAGCCTTCTGTTTTAATGTTGCTTTGTGCATCTCTAAGGTGGATGTTTTTTACTTTAAACTCAATAATGTTCTGGTTAGTGCACTCCTGGGAGGTAGATGTTGCTTAGCCCTTCACTTCTGAGACCTCAGAGAGACAGCAAGGCTGGCATTGCTGCACACAGCTGTCACTGTTAAGCTGCCTCTCTCAAGAGGTGGCAGCTCAGAGAAAGAAGGGGAAAGAGAGAGAGGGAGGAAGGAAAATAAATAAGTTATCAGATTCCTCATGAATTTGAGAACGGTGTTTGAGCATAATGGAGGATGGTGTTGAACTTCCCATTTTATGGGCTGCTCCTTTCTATAAATCTCTTTTGTCAGTAGGGAGAGTCTTTGCAGCACCCTGATAGCAGGGAGGATGCCAATTGCTGCTGGGGAGCTTCTGATGGAGACCTGGGGACTGTTTTCTCCTGTAGCTGTAAAGCAGTTAAGCCCGGGGAATTTAACTGCTGAGTTGGTGGCCCCAATCTTCTGGTCTCTGGCCTTTTAGTCAGAATTCTTGCTGGGCTGTGGAGATTATGATTGAAAACAAATCACATGGACTAAATGCAGGGTCATCTGTTGGGAGTGACTTTGTGTAATTGTTTGGATGTCTCAGGGCTGCAGGTGGGTGATCAAGCAGCTTGGACAGTGCCCGACTCCCAAGTGTGGACCAGGCCCAGTGGAGGTTCTCATTGTGGATATGGACAAGCACTTTCATCCAGTGTTCAGAAGGGGATTAGCAGTGACAAATGCCACTTTGAGCTCCTGGGTTGTGACATCCCAATCAGGATCTGAAACCCTCAATGTGTTATTAAGTAGACAGCGGGTCAGCTGCTGGCCCCGGGACAGGGGTGTCTCATGATGCTTCTGCACCTTGCAGGTGGGGGTTTGCAGGCTGAGAGTGAGCTGATGTGGTGCTGCAAGTGAGGTGTTCAGCTCTGTGAACCGGTTACATGGAGGAAGCTGCCACCTGGAAGGACACAGCTGCTTTTACTCAAAGTATCAGGTTTTTCAGCTGGGTGTAGCAGCACCATGTAACTCTGTCAGATCTCTAGCCCTGCCAACTTGGCTATTTCTGGAAGATGTTCCCCTCCAAGTACCATCAAATCACAAGTATCAGAGCACTTGCCAGAGATAGAGGGTTATGATCATCTCTCCTGCTTAAGTATCCCACAGCAGTGGCCCATCAGCACCCATAAACCTCCCCCCAGAGTGGTTTGGTTGCCAGCAATGAACATCACCAGGTCCATGGTGCACTGACTGAGATGCAGGCCCAGAACTGAGGGTACTTAAAACAACAACAAAAAACAGAATTTGACTCTGTTGTTTTTTAACACAAGTTTTCTCCCTGGTTAAATGAAAAATATTTATCATGAAATTCAGCTGAAATTCTCAGCAATTTATCTGCTACATTTGCAATGCGAGTATTGCAACAGCAGGAACCCGAGAACGCAACTGATTTGTCATTACAAGAGTTGAGAGAAACAGAAACAGCAAACAGTACTACAAAAATGACAAGCAAAAATACGATTATTATTCTTTCAGTCTTAGTCATTAAAGTGCAAGCAGAACCATTGGTAAGGCAGTTCCCTTAGATGTGACTGACATGGTGCTCTCCGATGAAATGCCTCTAATTTAACTCTTCCTTCTAACAAGACACGGACACTGGTATTACTTGTTACAGCACTGTATCCTGTCAGCTTCAGCCCAGTATTTCACGTGGTGCCACGGGGGACAGCTTTATTTCAAATGAGCAAATAAATTCAGCTCAGTTCTGGTCTGGGATAGCTCTAATGTGCACAGCCTCCTCCGTTCACAGCCTCAAACAAAACTACTGCTAAGGCAGGCTGCAGGGAAAGAGCCAGAGTAACTTCAGTTAGTCAGGAAAGAAATGAATTGGAATGAAAGTCCTTGATGTCATCACAGTGCTGCTGGGCTCTCAGAGAGATATCTGAACGCTCTGCTGGAAACCTGTTCCCTGCAGACACCCACATCTGCAATTAAAAAGGGTTAATGCTCATTCTGTGAATCTTACTGCTTCAGCATGACTTTATTTTTCACTTTTCTTTATGGAAGCCAAAGGGATTTTTTTATCTTTAGTCTCATCAAGAACAGGAATAGAAACTTTGCAATAAGCTCAGAATGTTCTTTGGCTCAGCACATGGGAAAGAGATTTAGGGTTGGATTTCCTATTGCTTCACACTCACTCCTGCCTGCTAGCAGGGTAATGATTTTGTGGGCAGGCATTTTTCTTAATGAGCCATTGGCAAAACTGCCTGTTTCTCCCTAATTTACTGTTATATCTCCTCAGCTGGGTTCTGGAGGTAAACACTTAACCTTCCTGCACTGCCAGCTGCCAGGGAGATTCTGAACTCAAGTTCATCTTCTAAAAGACCCACTTTGCATTGTGAACAGGAAGAGCAGGGAGATGAAGATGTTTATCACTTTCTGAGGGGTTTTATTAGAGTGTTTGGGATGGATGGTCCGGTTTCATGATTTTCTTGGCAACTGATCATAATCCTCTAACCTTCATAGTGATTAAATGAATATCCAGCAGCAAAGTAAGGAAGCATGTTGCCCCTTCAGAGTGGGAAAACAAGGCAGCATGGGGCTGCCAAGGGACTGGAGCCTGTGCTGGAGCCAGGACTTGCACAAGAGCTCTCTGTCAGAGGTCCTTGTGCACTGTGCCTCCCACTCGTGCTGCTGCTGGAGTGCTCTGTTCCCAGCAGCTGGTCCTGCAGCATTTTGTCATTGACTTTACAACTGCTAACCCCAGATATTAATAGCAGAGAGATGTCCCCTGCTTTCAGCTGTTCAGCTGTGTCCCTGGTTGTCTGGGAGTTGATTCCCGCATGCAGCTGGAGAATTGTCACTGCTCAGGTACTTCAGACTGTGGGTTTGATGCCATAGGCTGAAAGGGAAGGAAAAGCAAGTTGGGAGGGTTTGACCCGGTCTGGAATGACAGGCCTGTCAGCAGAGGGGGAGAGCTGGGTGTTCTGGTGAATGAGAACATCATGGCAAACATGCATTTAGGTGCAGAATTCATCCAGTGCTGGCAGGTGCCCTGCTCAGTCCTGAAGCTGTTGGCACGTCCACAGGAGGGGAGAGCACATCCTCACCAGAGGACAAGAATGGGTGCATGAGCAATTAGGGGATTAGGAGACCAAAAAGACCAAAAATGACTCTCTGCAGTCACTTTGGTGACTGCTTATTGGGCACTTACCTGAAGGTAGTTGTGTATTTTACTGATAGGAAGCAGTACTTGGATTCTCCACACTTGGAGAAGCTGACAAACATTGTACTTTTTGCCATGCACACCTCAGTGTGTCTACAATCACCTCTGGCTGTGGATCCTAACTAACAACACACAAGCACAGCATCACTTGAAATTGAAACACCACCTCCCCTCTGCACGCAGGAAGAGGAAGGTGAAGTGTAATTTGCCTGTTCATGTTTTCATTGTGGCTGCTGTGTCCTAGGAATAAACAACTGAAGCAGCTTTTCAGGAATCTCGCTGCACAGCAGAAACTGTGGTGCTGATCCCAAACTTGGGGTGGGAGAGACCCTCATGGATGAAGTTCACTCTCCCTCGTGTCGGGCAGCAGCAGCTCCCACTTCTCTCTGGACACCACTGGCTCAGCACAAGGCACTGGCTCCCTTGCTTCTGAGAGTTTCCCAGTTTGGAAGCTGCAGTGGGCTGGAATGAGGTATTTTAGCTGACACAGGGATGCTTGGCTGCTCAGCTGGCCCTCTGCACTGCAGAACTTAGTTCTGTTCTGTGTGAGGAAACAAAGGAGCTAAACACATTCTGCACAGCAAAACAAAGCTTTTAGGGCAGGCAGGCACCTGATCCTCCTCCTGCTACTACTATGGAAACATGTCAGAGCAGAAAACCTGTTGCCATGAGACTGTAAAAATAACCCTGCAATCACATTATGGAGACACGGACTGGCTGCACCATACGGGTTATGTAAGAGCAGCTCCAACACTGAGATGTGGCACTGTGGGCTGCCTCTCGCTCCCAGAAGACAAGCAAGCTTCTGAAAAAGCTCTAGGCAAGACAGTTTAGGTAGTAAGTCTGTTATTTTTAGTCTGTGTATCTGAAATGTAAGCCTGAAGTGGACAGAGACACATTTAGAATATGAAGTGTCAGCAGCAGAATTTTAAAAGTTAGACCAAGCAATGGCAGTTGGGTTTTTTGGTGTAAAGAAATAACACCTCGGTTTTAAGGGGTCTGATACAGGGTATTTTTTGGAACTCTGTGTAATTTGAAGTGTGTTTAGAACTGGCCAGGGCAGGAGAAGGCCTTGCTAAGTTGGAAGGTGGTCAGGGAGCCAGGGAAATGGTGGTGCTGTGTTTGAAGTTATCATGGCTGAAGAAAAGCAAAGAGATCAAGGGACCAAGCCCAGGGACCAGGCCCAGCTCTGTTACTCTTGCAAGATTTGGCAGAACAGGTAAGCAACCTCAGGGCTGGAGAAAAGACAAGAGTCATGTTCACAATTCTTAAATTCTATCCAGAAATATTTCTACAGAAGTTCAAAAAATTAAGAGCTTGCCTAGATCCAGACACTTCCCTGTACGGAGAAAAAAATCAAACTTACTGTAGTCCTGTACTAATTATCACTAATTTTTTTAAATCTTATGCTCTTGACTAAGTTAAGCACTTGGGGGAGCACATTCAGAGGGGGGAGTGCAGAAAACATCAAATTTTAAAACCCATGCAGAAACTACTACTGCTTACATCAATTGTCCTTCTACACCAAGACAAACTCAGTGACTATTCCTGCTCAGCTCTCCTCAGGCTGCTTTTTCAAATATACCCAAGTTTTATCCCTTCATCTAGTCCTGAAAGCCTCATTTCTGTCGTCTCTTGCCTTCCACCAGTGGAACATGTTCTCCCATTGAGACTAAAAGGATGCTGCCTCCTGCTCCTCCCTACACATCCTCAGAGATTCCTGACATTCCTCAGATGTACAGCTTTGCTTTGTTTGAATGCAACGGGCCTGCACAACTCCTCTTCTGTGCTTCAGGCATGTGGAGGATTCCCAGTCCCTCCTACTCCTGTTCCCAATGTGACAAAGGACCAGCTCTGAAGCCAAACCCCAGAAGAGCTCATATAAACCCCCAACAAGGAACATACACATGGAGTCAGGAATGTCTCACTGCTCTGATTTTAATGATCCCACTTCCACCCCAGCCATGGGCTTTTGCCCAGTGCTGTATCCAGCATGGCTCTGCCACCTGAGTTCCAGCACAGAGCAGGAAAGGGTTTGTGATCCAAAGAAACTGCATTGTTGTAAGGAGCAAAAGGATTCCTAGATCCCTCACCTGGGTGGGCTCTGGACACACCAATGTCCTGCAAATCCCAAGAACTGTGGCTATTGAAGCATGAGCCCACAGTGACAGCCAAACATGCTGTGACAATGGCACAGCCACCTCAGCCCTCCAGGATGCGGTTGATGAGCTTCATTTCCTCAGCAGACATGGGATTCAGGTTAAACCCCTTCAGCTCAGGTTTACCTGAGAGGAGACATTGAAAAAAATCAGGATTTTGCTACAAAAGAAGTGAAGCAGTTCATGCTAAACTCGAGAGGGGAGGGCAGGGACAGCCCTGGAAGCTGAAGTGGGGTCACCCTAGCACAATATCAGAGGGGGTTTAGGGGTGAGTGAGAGCTCCACACAGAGACAGACAAAGCTGCTGGGACAGGGAGGGAACTGCAAAAGTGGTGGGAAAGAGGCTGTGGGAATACATGGAACTAAGGAATTTCTGGACCCTTCTGATACACGGGTCTGCTCCCAGCAAGCTCCAGAGTGGGAGCGTTTACCTTGAGCTTCATAGAGCCGGTTGACCTTCACACGCAGCTCTTTCCGGAGGTTGTTTATCTCTTCATCCAGTTGCTCCTGGTCTGGGATAAGAGAGGTGGGAGTGAGGAGGACTGTAGTGGGTGCTGGGATGAAGGCTCAGTTTCCCAGGGGGGTCCTACCCTGCCCTCCACCACCCGTGGGGCCAAACAGCTTCTGCATGTGCTTCCCAGGCCACAGCACGGGCCAGAATCAGCCTCTCGAGAGGTTCTGGGCACCTCAAAGCCCATCTCTGGGCAGGACTCCGTTAATTTAGCCAACATCTTGTTAATGATGGTGCTTATTAAAACGCTTAGAAGCTACACGGAATCCTCGAAGTGACCTCACCCTGCAGCAGCATCTCCCGTGTCTTCGCCTTGGGCAGCTCGATGAACATGCTCCCGAAGCAAACCATGGCCTTTTCTGGGGGAGAGGAGGGAAGGGAAGGGGCTGTCAGCGGAGCCGCTCCCCGACCCGCGGCCCCGAGGTCACGGTGGGCGCAGCCAGCCCGGCCTCACCGTCGGGCTCCGGGTCCTTATGCAGCGCCCGCAGGGCCTCACGGTTCCGGTTCCGCTTCACGTCCAGGTCCACGATCTGCAACGGGAGCGGCAGCGGCAGGAGCGGCTAGGGCTCGGGGCTACCGCCGGCGGGACGGACTGGGGCGGAGGAGGCCCACCGGGGCGGGGTCGTACCTGCTGCCGTGCTGCCAGCACGTCCTCGGCCAGCTCCTCCACCTCGGCCAGGTAGCGCAACACGAAGGCCGGGTCCCGGGCCATGGCGGAGCCGAGCAGGGCCCCACCGAGGCCTCCACCGGGTCCGCTGCCGTTCGGCTCCGGGCCGCAGCCGCAGCCGCGCAGGAGGGTTCCGCGGCGGGAGGGGCAGGGCGCAGCGCGCCCTCTCGCGGCCACTGCCGGGAGCGCTCCCCGTTCTGGGACCCCGGGGTCGCGGCGGCCCCGGTGAGGGGCGGAGCGGCGGGGACCGACCGGGGTGCGAACACGCGGGGCCGGGTCGCGAGAGGGGCCGTGAGTGGCCGTGGGCTGGG
This sequence comes from Lanius collurio, assembly GCA_020086605.1. NCBI lineage: Eukaryota > Metazoa > Chordata > Aves > Passeriformes > Laniidae > Lanius > Lanius collurio. The sequence goes on from JACBWW010000027.1 coordinate 5,035,374, forward strand.
AGGGAGGTGCCCGCCGGCCCGGCGCCAGCGTAGGATTCCGTCCCTGGTGCGAACTAGCGATCCCGGGATTGGCTCCGGGATGCCGCTATCCCCACGGGACTCTTCGGCCGGCAAAAGGATGGAGGATTCGGTGTGGTCATGAGTCGCTGATCCCCAGAATGGGGGTCCTGACCCCTCAGCCGGCGCCCAACCCACCCCACTCGTCACAGCCCGGAGGGACAAGGGGCTGAGAGTCCCTGTCTTGCCTGGTCCCCTTGTGTGTGAATTATTTATAACTTGTCACAGCCCTTCTCTTCGCCCCCAGCACCACTGTCTGTCTGCTCTTCCTCGCTGCTTCCCAGCACGGTACCGTTGTTGGCAGCTGGGTCCTTGGAGCATCAGGTGGCCTTTCTGTCCTTTTTTCATCCCAGAAGGCAATAAAGGGCACTCAAAGTGCGGGGCAATGAGCTCAGGTTTCTTTTCGTGCAGCTGGTGGCTCATCTGTAGCTCAGCGTCCAGAACCTGCCATCCCCAGGGAGTGGAGCCAATTGTGGTCCCGGCAGCTTGACTCACCCTCAGCCAGCCCCGGTGCCCCCCAGTCTATGTCAGGCAGGGGCTGGTCCCGGGAATACTCTGGCAGGGCACCACATCCATCTGCTGCCCTGAATGACCCTTCAACAGGAAGGGAAATATATTGCACCTCAAAATGCTTTTTATCCTTTTCTTTCTGCCCCACCCAGCCATGAGCAAGAAGAGCTGAAATGATGGGGTGTGGGAGATGCAGGAAGAGCCAGCAGTGATGATGAGGACTGGCAGATCCTCACTGTGTGTGCTGTGCGGTGGGAATGGGCCCCCTGGAACCCAACCAGGGTTGATGGGTAACAGAAGACATGGATTTTCATGTTCCGTATCTCTACTCTGGACAGAGCCTTGAAAGAGCATCTCAGGTTTCCAAATGCAGCCATGTCCGCAGCTGGCCATCTCTGCCACCCTGGCTGTGCCACTCAGCTGCTGCTTCCCTGATGCTGGAGGGACCTCTGGTCTGTCTTGGATCAGTGCTTTGAAGAGAGAGAGCCCCAATGACCTGCCTGAAGCAGCAAACAGGGGCCAGGGGAGAGGAGGAGCCCCAGCACTTGGGGGCTCTGACACGTGCACTTCATGAGACTCATTTGACAAGGAGCTCCCCAAAGGTGGTGACCCCAGTGCTGTGGCCCCTCTGGGCTGCTGGAGATGGGGACTGCAGGGGACAGGAATCGAGGGAGCGAGGCAGTGGCTGGCTAGTGGTCACCACACTTCTATGGGCAAATAATCCCTTAAGAGAGATTACCCAGATTGGAAGATTACTGGCCCTAATCCCATAAGGTCATTTGTTTCAGTTAACAGAGATCTCTGTCTGCAGCAGCACTGAATGAAGTACAGCGGCTTCAGGGGAGCAGTGGGAGTGAGGTCTGGGAGTGATCCACACTCGGGTTAGATTCCTTCCTGACATCAACCAGAAAATGTACTGGGATTGGGGCTGGATGCCAATGCTGGGAAATGCTCATTTGTCAGTGGGAGCAGCTGGCTGGAGATCTGAAAAAGCAGGAAGGAGGGAGAGCTTTCAGATTCTGGGCAGGAGGGATGGGGATGGGGATGGGGATGGGGATGGGGATGGGGATGGGGATGGGGATGGGGATGGGATGACATGGGAATGGGAACAGGGGTGGGATCAGTGGCCTGGTGTCAGTGTAAGGTAGCAGTGACTCTGGGGTTGCCAATGACAGTGCAACGAAGGCAGGGTTTTGCCAGGAACGTTGGGCTGTATGGAAGGGCGGGGGCTGCTCTCCCTGGAAGGTGGGGCCCAGCGCAGCACAGGCATGGGGGAAGCTGCAGCTGAGGGATCACAAAGCCATGGGCATCTGGAAAACATTCTCAGGGCAGTGAGAAGTGGCTGGTGCTGCTCTCTGCGGCCTCTCCCCAGCCAAGCTCTGAGCCAGCCACAAATCATCATGGATTTCTCCTCCTGGAGCCAGCGCCAGGGGCAGACATTCTGCTTGGAAGCTGGACTCAGACTGGAACCAGAGGTCCATTTGGACCAGTTCCCCTGGGAACTGGGCAGTCAGAGGGAGCAGCCACCCGCCGCTGATGGGAGCTGCTTTGCTTTGCTCTGTGTTTTGTGGAAAGAGCAGGTTTGGTTTCATCATGTTCCTTTTTCTTCCTTGCAGCCCTTTTCTGTATGCAGCCAGAAACCCTCCCTGCCTGCTGGCAGCTGCACAGGAAGCTTCGGGGATGTTTATAAGGTTTTTTTCTCTCTTCTCCTTTCATGTGGCTGCTGGGGCCTGTTGTTAAGATAAATCAGACTTCAAACCACGGTCTCCATGTTCTCAGGCTGTGGATCTTTAACTGCAGCTTCAGAGGGGGTGTTTCAGGGTCAGGGGAGAAAGGTGGGTCTGTCTCTCCCTGATTTCCAAGTCCCCTCTCCCTGGCGCTGTGCCCACCATCATGGCAATGTGGTCTCTGCTCCATCACCCACCCAAGACAGTCACCAGGGACTAAGCCCAAGGAAGTCTGGAGTGGCCAGGTGTTGAGGGGCTCTGGCCAGTGGATCCCACCCTTGGAAGGGGCCCTGCCCTGCCTGGTTGTTGATGAAAGGCTGCTTTCTTCGGGCTTTGGGATGCTGGGAGCATCCCCTCCCCCAGGCAGGCATTTGTGGAGGGGATCTGTCAGGAGCATCTCAAGGTGAGGTGTTTCATTATCGATGCTAATACATGCAGCACAGGGAGAGCCTCGCCGAGAACCCGGCCACTCCCTTGTGCTGAGTAACATCTTCACCCCCTGGATGGCGTCCCAGGAATCCAGGTTTACCCCACTCCCAGTTTGTGCTGATCCCTCTGGCCGCCCTGCAAGGCAGATTTTGGAACTTGGCCGTGTTTCCCGAGATCAAACACGCTCCCCCTTTCTGTGTGCCACGGTGTGCTGACCACGGGCCAGGCTCCTCCGCAGGCTCCTCCGCAGGCAGATGCACCAGGCTGAGCCTCGGGGCCGAGCCGCAGAACCAGAGCCCGGCCCCGTGAGCTGGGGGCTGGGGCTGCCTTCAGGCGGCAGCTGTCTGTATGCAGTCACCCTCCCTGGAGACCCACCACAAAGGAGAGAAAGCCCTTTCCCTCGCAGTCCTTTCCCTCCCAGCAGTGCCAGGGATGCCGGCACAGTGCTGCTCCCCGTGTGAGCACACGCCCCGGGCGGTGAGCCCCTCGCTCTGCCAGACACTCTGTGTCCAAACTCGCACGGGCAACAAGCGGAGGAGCAGCTCAGCATCAGGGCTCCTGTGCAGCGAGACTCCAGTGGCCTTGGTACTTCACTTTCAGGGACGTTCTCAAGGCTGAGGAATAACGTGTGACTTTTTCACACGTTTCATTTCAGGAACAACAAAAGCCTGCTACAAACCCCCATCTTTGGTCTTTTTAAAGAGGTTGCATCGTCTTTGAGCAACCTCGTCTAGTGGAAGATCACCTGCCCGTGGCAAGGGGTTGGCACAAATTGATCTTTGAGGTCCCTCCTAACCCAAACCGTTCTGTGATGATTCTACGACTCTCCCTCCAAAGCAGGGCTCAGGTCCAGCCCAGCCAGTCCTTGCTGGGACCCTCTCTGGCTGCGTCGGGCAGGGTTCTGGTGGTCTGTGGTCCTGTCTCAGCCCAAGGGGAGAACAGGCACCCACACCTCCACCCTGGCCCCGCCAAAGCCTAGACCCACTTACAGGCTCTTGCCTGGGCTGAGCCTCGGGGCTGGGGGCCGCGGGGCCGCCCAGGAGCTTCCCGGGAAGCTCCGGTTCTCAGTGGGCTAGGAAGGGGTGGTCGGACAGCATGTACAGCGTGGTTCCGCCGGGACCGCGGTGGGGTGCAGGGTGGTCCCCACCGGCACCGTGCGGTGCTCGGCGGGTCCGAGCGGTCCTTGCCGGCGGGGACCCGGGGGGTGGGGGCCGGTCGGGGGAGGGGCCGGTTGCCCTTCCCAGCGCGGGGCGGCGCCCAGCGGCACCGAGCGCTCC